>SJYT01062797.1:726568-826444 GCA_006410635.1 Cephalophus harveyi
TTGATTATGACCTCAAGCACAATAAAATAGTTTGTCTTCTAAATGTAATCCTTTTCTATTTTTTAACCTATATTCTTCTACCTTCTAATTTACCAGTAAGAGTATGAAAATATCGTAATGTTCTTTGTATATGTCTTTAATCTGATTTGCTTGTAGCCTATAGTTTCTCCTTTTCCAGAATTATATATTTTCCTGTTGGATAACTTAAGTATTTGAATTAATTGTATATGCTCTGTAAATGTTGCCAGGAAGATGAAGCTCAAGAAAATAAAATCAAGATGAAAATGGTTGAGAAAAATATGGAACAACAAAAAGAAAATATGGAATATCTTAAAAGCCTGAAAGTAGAAGCAGAAAACAAATATGATGAAATTAAACAGAAAATTAATCAGCTCTCAGAGCAAGCAGATCCACTTAAGGTATATATTGTTATTCTGATATATATATGTATGTATGTATATATTTTTCAGTTTTATATCTGCAGTATACCTGCTAGAAGGGCTTTCCTGGTAACTCAGATGGTAAAGAATCTGCCAGCAATGCAGGAAACCCCAGTTCGATTCCTGGGTTGGGAAGATCCATTGGAGAAGGGATAGGCTACCCACTCCAGTATTCTTGGGCTTCCCTGGTGGCTCAGCTGGTAAAGAATCTGCCAGCAATGTGGGAGACCTGGGTTCAATCCCTGGATTGGGAAGATCCCCTGGAGAAGGGAAAGGCTACCTACTCCAGTAATCTGGCCTGGAGAATTCCATTGATCGTATAGTCTGTGGGGTTGCCAGGGGTGGCAAAGAGTAGGAAACAACCGAGCGACTTTCACTTTCACACCTGCTAGATAATATTCTAACAGAATACAATCCCTGGATTGGGAAGATCCCCTGGAGAAGGGAAAGGCTACCTACTCCAGTAATCTGGCCTGGAGAATTCCATTGATCGTATAGTCTGTGGGGTTGCCAGGGGTGGCAAAGAGTAGGAAACAACCGAGCGACTTTCACTTTCACACCTGCTAGATAATATTCTAACAGAATTTATGACTAAATGTAAATAAAGCTGTATAAAACTGGGATGTACACCAACTTTTCATCATTAGATCAATCAGAATTAAATACTCTCCTCACACTTTTACAGAAAATAAATTGCCAAATTTTTCTCCCTCTCCCCCGCAAAAGGTTACAGCTTTTGTTACCTTTTATTTTGTGGGATATTTTCTTCTTTTAGATCAGAGACAGGGATATTTATCTGTTTGTTCAGTCTCTGTGCTTATCTGTTCTCTTTTCCTATCTCTCCTCAATAACTCTAGGGTTTGGTTCAGTTCAGTTGCTCAGTTGTATTTGACTCTGTGACCCTATGGATTACCGCACACCAGGCTTCCCTGTCCATCACCAACTCCCAGAGCATACTCAAACTCATGTCCATCGAGTCAGTGATGCCATCCAACCATCTTATCCTCTGTCATCCCCTTCTCCTCCTGCCTTCAATCTTTCTCAGAATCTGGGTCTTTTCCAATGAATGAGTTCTTTGCATCAGGTGGCCAAAGTATTGGAGTATCAGCTTCAGCATCAGTCTTTCCGATGGAATATTAGGGTGGACTGGTTGGATCTCCTTGCTGTCCAAGGGACTCTCAAGAGTCTTCTCCAACACCACAGTTCAAAAGCATCAATTCTGCAGCACTCATCTTTGTAGTCCAACTCTCACATCCATACATGACTACTGGAAAAGCCATAGCTTTGATTAGATGGACCTTTGTTGGTAAAGTAATGTCTCTGCTTTTTAATATGCTATCTAGGTTGGTCATAACTTTTCTTCCAAGGAGCAAGTGTCTTTTCATTTCATGGCTGCAGTCACCATCTGCAGTGATTTCAGAGCCCCCCAAAATAAAGTCTGTCACTGTTTCCATTGTTTCCCCATCTATTTTCTATGAAGTGATGAGACTGGATGCCATGATCTTAGTTTTCTGAATGTTGGGTTTTAAGCCAACTTTTTACTCTCCTCTTTCACTTTCATCAAGTGGCTCTTTAGTTTCTTCACTTTCTGCCATAAGGGTGGTATCATCTGCATATTTGAGATTATTGATATTTCTCTCGGCAATCTTGATTCCAGCTTGTGCTTCATCCAGCCCAGCATTTCTCATGATGTACTCTACATATAAATTAAATAAGCAGGGCAACAATATACAGCCTTGACATACTCCTTTCCTGATTTGGAACCAGTCTGTTGTTCCATGTCCATTTCTAACTGTTGCTTCTTGACCTGCATACAGATTTCTCAGGAGGCAGGTCAGGTGGTCTGGTATTCCCATCTCTTGAAGAATTTTCCACAGTTGTGGTGATCCACGCAGTCAAAGGCTTTGGCATAGTCAATAAAGCAGAAGTAGATGTAGAAGTAGATGTTTTTCTTGAACTCTCTTGCTTTTTCGATGATCCAACTGATGTTGGCAATTTTATTTCTGCCAAAGTGTTTAATCTTTGAACTCTAAGATTAGTTGATATAAAAGCCAGCTTGAAATAAAATGCTACCCACTGCCAACATACTAACATATCTGCATTATATTCCAGCCAGAATGCAGTTGACTTTTTTGTTTGAAGACACATGCTTTTTGAAACCAAATTAGGAAAATAAAGTTTATTATCAGCAGCTTATTATCATTCTAATTAAACAGCTCAATTATTCTCAAAACTTCAGATTTTATTTATAAGACATAGAAGAATCAGTAGTATGTCATAAGAGGGAAGAGGTATGTTGATGATATAACTCCTTTTTTGCAGGAAAATTACTTCTTTGACTCAAAATGTATTTAAATATTTTAAAAGTTTAAAAGAACTTGGACGCATATGTGCTTTACTATAATTGTCTCCACTGACAGTTTTAGAAAATGTAATTTATTAAAGAGAGTTAGAGGAGAAGCTGAATAGAAACAATTTTTCCCTATTTGTGGTGACCTCTATATTGTTGCTTTTCATAGAGCTGTGACTTCTGGCTGCCTTGGTAATGGATGTTGGTTTTGTTTTTTTCTCTTTCAAGAATTTAAAAAATTTTTTAATGTTGTGAGGAAGGAAAACATATTAAGATACTGTTGAAAAATACAAATAGAAAATAGTTACTACAGGAAATTAGAATTAAAAAGACAAAAAGTCCAAGATAAATAAAGAAGACAAAATTAATTTTTAAAAGAAAAGAGAATAAGAGGAAATAAAATAAGTATGAAAACTGTCAAGAATGGGAGAGACCGAATTCAAAACTCAGGGATTAGAGAAGTGAAGTTAAAACAAAGATGAGATCAAAGAAAATTTTAAATGATGAAGGATTGATTAAAATCGAAGTGATAATTTATGCTAAAGTAATATAGAAAAATAATTAGCACCTGAATTATCCCATGAACTGTAGCCCGCCAGGCTCCTCTGTCCATAGAATTTTCCAGGCAAGATTACTGGAGTGGGTTGCCATTTCCTCCTCCAGGGGATCATCCCCACCCAGGGATCAAACCCATGTCTCCTACACTGGCAGGCAGATTCTTTACCACTGCGCCACCCGGGAAGCCCTGAATTATCCCAGATAAGTTAAGCTGTGTTCTGTTCTTTTAGGGACCTGTAGGCTCAAGTAACTCCTAGAATTGGAAGTCCACAGATAAGTTCAGTAGCAGAATATATATGCAGAAAGCAGTAAGAATTCTTGATCTTAGCTCTTTGCTTTGGTTGCCAATAAGTGAACCCTTCAGTAAATCTGCACACAGTCATCTAGTAGTCAAGAGGGTTTTCCTTACAGTGTTGCATTCCACTAGCCATCAATGATAGGACCAAGACGAGTTGGCTAACAAAGGAATTAATTCCTCAGAAGCTGTCATGATGTATTAGCAGCTTCTAGATGTAATCGGTTTTCTGTTAGGACATTTGTTCATTTTGTGTCAGAGGAGTGGCGAGAGGTGGAACATGCTGTTCAAATATGTAGTCATTGAAATCTTAGCATAGGGAGTATTTTTCTCACTTTGAACAGTTTATTTTGGTTTACCGGTTCAGTTCAGTCGCTCATTCATGTCCGACTCTGCGACCCCATGAATCGCAGTACACCAGGCCTCCCTGTCCATCACCAACTCCCGGAGTTTACTCAAACTCATGTCCATCGAGTCAGTGATGTCATCCAGCCATCTCATCCTCTGTCATCCCCTTCTTCTCCTGCCCCCAATCCCTCCCAGCATCAGAGTCTTTTCCAATGAGTCAACTCTTTGCATGAGGTGGCCAAAGTACTGGAGTTTCAGCTTTAGCAAGCCATGACCTTAGTTTTCTGAATGTTGAGCTTTAAGCCAACCTTTTCACTCTCCCAACTCTGCCGTCCTCTGAGGGGCTTGGGTGGCGCACAGCGTGGCGCGCCACGGTCACTGCTGCTGTGGCCGTCAGGAGGGGACTACTCGGTGGTCGTCGTGTGGGCCGTGGCCGTGTGCGGTGGTTTTTTTGTTTTTTGTTTTAATTTATACTGCAGGCTTAATGCTTTAGTTACATGTTAAATTTTTTGTACAGGAAGCAGGATCTACATTAAGAATCATGGTCTGCATTATTAGAGTAGGAGGGCTTCTTGGTTTCTGATAGAGATAATGAGTGTTTATTTCTATTGAGACTGACTGCTTTTGAAAATTCCAAGATCTAATGATTTATACCTTTCTAAAACCTCATAATTGATGTAATTATAGGAAGCAAGTGGCTATAATACATACTATAGTAATTTATCCAATGTTGTCAGCTAACTAAAATTTGTTATTTGGACATCAAAGAGAATAAAATTTTTCAATGATTCTGTCACTTCTAGCATCTCAGCCTTTTTTTTTTTTTAAGGCTGAACTTTCTTAAAGACTAGAAGCTCTACAGACATAGGGCTACATCAGAACTTAGTTCTAGATCTAGCCCATCCTAGCCCTCACCCCAAAACAGGGTGAGTGTCACTTAAGTGAATTTAATATCTTTAGGTCTCTGTTTCACCATCACCAAAATGAAAGGAAATACTCTCTTGGTTCCTTTTTTAAAGTTTTAAATTTGTTGGTACCCAGGATGTAATTTTATTAAATATTTGAGGACAAATCAAAAGCCACAGTAAGAGAAAGAACCTTAAGTTCTTTTCATTCTGTTTTATAAGTCAAGTTTTTCCCTTTCTAAACTTGCTTGGAGAAGATTAACCAGCACAGATCCATCCTGATATAACTGACCCCTTTGGCTCCATAAAGCTGATTTGATCCCCTAAAGCAAACATGGACATAGTTTGAAAGTTTCTACAAACTTTAGAAAATTTAGTATTGTCAACCATTCTGTTTCATAAGCCATTCCAATTTCCAACTGTAATATCTCTTACTACAAAAATTGTATCCATTTTCTTTTATTTTCTTCAAAGTAAAGGAGCAGCTTATCTCTATCCTCCATATAATAATGTTTTTATTTTTAATAGACCTGTGTTATAAAAACTGTATATCATTAAGTGTCTAGCTTGCGGTGGTAGTTATTTTTAGCAGTGTGAATACCTTGCAGAAAATTATATTCTTAGGTCAGGAAGTAGCCTATATCTGCTTTTTTATATGAGGTGTAAATAACTTGGAATTTTTAGATACATCACGAGTTCTTTTTCTTTATAACTATGATTCCTGAAGGTAAACATCATCATCATAGGATATATGTCCAGTGTTAGTGGCTCAGTTGTGTCTGACTCTTTGTGACCCCATGGAGTGTAGCCCACCAGGTTCCTCTGTCCATGGAATTCTCTAGGCAAAAATACTACACTAGGCTCAAAAAATAGACAAACTCGACAAAATTTAATTTGGTGGTTCTTAAATCAAGAGCCATTTTAAAAATTGAGATGTAAGGATTCTCGGCCTACTGAAATAAAATCTCCAGAGGTGGAGTTTGGAAATCTATGTTTTTTTAAAACATCCAAATTGATGATAAAGAAGGCAATCTATATATCAGTATTTAAGAAAGCTGCCATAATTTATGGCTTTGTACATATTTCATCTCTAAATACCAATAAAATCTTTTCACTAGTGTCTGCCTCCTTTAGGGAAATTTATATATTGTATGCTGCTGCTAAGTCACTTCAGTCATGTCCGACTCTGTGTGACCCCGTAGACGGCAGCCCACCAGGCTCCCCCGTCCCTGGGATTCTCCAGGCAAGAACACTGGAGTGGGTTGCCCTTTCCTTCTCCAATGCATGAAAGTGAAAAGTGAAAATGAAGTCGCTCAGTTGTGTCTGACCCTCAGCAACTCCATGGACTGCAGCCTACTAGGCTCCTCCATCCATGGGATTTTTCCAGGCAAGAGTACTGGAGTGGGGTGCCATTGGCTTCTCTGATATATTGTATATACTCTAATAGAAGACAGATTCCCATAACAAGGGAGAATTCCAATAATAGAAGAAAATGTGTTTGGGGCATCATTCATGTATAAAATTATCAGGGAAAATAATCAAAATGTGTACTTGACATTCAGTCTATTAATTTAATTATACATGAACACCACAGAATCACATATACAAAGTGATACATTTAACATTTAGAAATACTACTTTGTTTCCATTTACATTTCATGAATTAATTTTTTTAACCTTTCTCATGTGTCTTCAGCATTGGCATCTTTATTGTGATTAGAGCTATATTTTGAGTAATAAGAATAGTTGAGTAATGTATTTTTCCAATGCTCACAGAAAGATATGAACTCTCAACACTGGCCTCTTCAAGCAGCATAATTCTGTCCACTTTATTACTTGTCAGTTCATACCTAAGCTGATAATTTTTTAAAGCAATCTTTTCCTTATAGATTATTTTGGTCTTATTTAAACAGGATGAATTAAACCTTGCTGATTCTGAAGTGGATAACCAAAAACGAGGGAAACGGCATTATGAAGACAAGCAGAAGGAACACTTGGATACTTTAAATAAAAAGAAACGAGAACTAGATATGAAAGAAAAAGAGCTAGAGGTTATCCATGATTTTTTAAAACATTTTGTTTACAACCTTAGTCATGATTATTAAAGTGCATTTTCCTTAATGTCATGTTTCCAAACCGAGACAAGTTGTCTGATGGATATCTGTTTTCTTTGGAGTAATAGCTGTTTCAGTGAATCAACAGAGGGAAAGACTTAGGGACTCTCAAAATGTGGGGACTTCAGAGACCAACACAAAGAGTACTTTAGGCAGGACTGCCATAGCCCCTTATCGTGCCTCCAAGTGATTTGGAAAATGGCACTCCCTGCTCTGAAATAGTTCCTTACATGCCCATTTGGCAAGTGCATAGCAGCTTTAAGTCAGAAAAATACACCCCTGCCTCTGAGTTAACTCAGGAGTGAGTTGGGCTACAGTCCACCTCTTCCTTACTAATAACCCTGGTTGACAGTGGAAAGTGAAAGCCCTATTTTTAGAGAAAAGTAAGTTGAAGGCAACCATGGTTTAACCTAAAAGAGATGGATTCCAGCTTTGTTTTTACATGTCTTAGGAAAATGGTTTCAACTCAAACCCATTGCCTTATTTGTTTAAGACTTAATATACGAATGTCATGAATGGAAGTACTGTGTGTGCAAGTGCTTTGGGTTTTTAATATTTTACAAACACAAGGGTCTTTATGTTTTTAGTACCATTTGGTATTTAGAATCCATCCTAAAAGTCACAGAAAGCTATGTCTGACCTCAGCATCTGGGGTGCCAAATCTTCATAACTTCTACTTGAAATTTGTTTTACTAGGAGGTTGTGGAGCTCCTCTAAATTGTTGAAATTGTGTACACTAATGTAATTTTCTTTTGAAAATTTATGATGACTGTGAACTGTATTCTCAGTATAAAGCTTAGAAAAATAACATTGATATTAAGTGTAATTAAAATACGTTTCTTAAATATTAAGTTCAGAATTCTACTTTGCATATTTTGGTACAAATAATACAGTGAATTGTTGTATCAAAGACGTTTTAAAGTTAAACGTCTGTTATCTTAGGAGAAAATGTCACAAGCAAGACAAATCTGTCCAGAGCGGATAGAAGTAAAAAAATCTGCCTCAATTCTAGACAAAGAAATTAATAGATTAAGACAGAAGATACAGGCAGAACATGCTAGTTATGGAGATCGAGAGGAAATAATGAAGTAAGTGCTTGCTTTTCTACTTTATGATATTATCCATATATATTAGTAAGACAAAAGATACTTATATAAAACCTTAAGTTTGGGTAAAGTGTTTCTATGGCATATGGTTACAGCTTAACTAGTCTTTCATACATGTAATATTAACAATAAATAACTTTTTTCTTTGGAATTATTATAGAACTTATTAAATATATTTGAGATTTTATGTTTCATTGAATAGCATTTATTTGCCTTTTTTTTTTTTTTTTTTTTTTTTTTTTTAACAATTCTCCCCTATAAACAATAAAATTAGAAGAACTTTAATGATTCAATTAGAAAAGATGTAGTAGTGCTTGGGACCCTATAATTTAATGAGAGAATTCTAGATTTGAAGGGACTTTTAATAAATGAGCTTTTTTAACTTAAACTCCATTAGATGTACCTTACTGGATAACTCATAGATGGCTGTTCAGTCTCTGCTTAAATGGGTCATTTGGAAGCTTATTGGCTCTGAAACAGATTATTTCAGTCTTAGACAGTGGATGTTCTAATGAGAGACAGTTTTTTAAGGGCTTGTTTTGGGCCCTGTTGAGGCAGGTTCTCAGTTGATTACCCTGATCTCCTAGAACCATGTAGCTCCTTGGATACAGAATCTCTGTTTTGTTCATAGATATATCCCCAGTGCCTACTGTGGTGCCTGAAATGTAGTAGAAACGTGATGTATATTGTTTGAATAAATGAATACAGGGTCAGAGACACTGGATCTCATTAGTATACCCAGAAATGTGCAGATTGTCAGGGATCTATTAACCCCAGCTAAAATCACGAGCAACAGAAATAAACCAGAGGACAGTTGATAGGTAGGCTTGGCTCTTGATATACTTGAATCTTAGGCAGCCCTAGTCTTTCCACCTAACCTATTTTCCCCATGGCATCCCCTCAGTAGCATGTTTTTTAACTCTGTTTATACCAAGAACTATTGGAGGAAATAGCAACCCACTCCTGTACTCTTGCCTGGAAAATTCCATGGACTTGGGATCCTGGTGGGCTGCAGTCCACAGGGTTATGAAGAGTTGGAAGCAACTGAGCATGCATCCCCATAGCAAGAGCTATAGTCTTAAGACTATAGAATTTTTTTAATTTTTGTAAATTTTATGTTTCCCTAATAGCAATTTAGTTCAGTTGCTCAGTTGTGTCTGACTCTTTGTGACACCATGAACCACAGCATGCCAGGCCTCCCTGTCCATCACCAACTCCCAGAGTTTACCCAAACTCTTGTCCATTGAGTCGGTGATGCCATCCAACCATCTCATCCTCTGTCGTTCCCTTCTCCTCCCATCTTCAATCTTTCCCAGCATCAGAGTCTTTTCAAATGAGTCAGCTCTTCGCATCAAGTGGCCAAAGTATTGGACTCTCAGCTTCAGCATCAGTCCTTCCAATGAACACCCAGGACTGATCTGCTTTAGGATGTACTGGTTGGATCTCCTTGCAGTCCAAGGGACTCTAAAGAGTCTTCTCCAACACCACAGTTCAAAAGCAGCAATTATTCTGCACTCAGCTTTCTTTATAGTCCAACTCTCACATCCATACATGACCACGGGAAAAACCATATCCTTGACTAGACGGACCTTTGTTGGCAAAGTAATGTCTCTGCTTTTTAATATGCTGTCTAGGTTGGTCATAACGTTCCTTCCAAGGAGCAAGCATCTTTTAATCTCATGGCCTTTTACTTTTAATGTGAGAGTAATTTGTGGCATCCCTAGGGCTCAGTGTGTTTGTTTGCCATCTTTCAGAGATCGTTTTGACTGGCATTGCCTGCAGTGTCTGATGTCCAGAGTCTGAAAACTCTTGTTTAATGTATTTTGTCCAGTCTTCTAGTTGTTTCATGCAGAAGAATAAATCTAAAGCCTATTACTACATCTTTTCCAGAAACAGTAGGATTTGTTTTCTTGTTATCTAAAAAATTTGTATTTAAAGTATTTTTTGTTAAAGTATTGGTCTTATAATTTATTATCTTGATATGTTTCTTCACCACTGACAAGTTTTACATTGTTTACCTAATCTTGAGAGGACACTAGAGATGGTTAAATTTTTTTAATTGTTTATCTCTTTACACTGGAGAACCTTCTCACTTTATGAGGACAATCTTTTAGACATCCCATAAGTGGACACAGTTGAAAAACGCATATCAGTATTTCAGAAGGAAAGTTAATAGAAAATTCTGAATACCAGCTAGCAATAGTTATTGTGGCAACAAAGCAAAAACTGAAGCTATCAGTATTTTCAAATGTGGAAATGTAATGCAGTTTAGGAAGAGAATTGGGAGGGACAAGAATAAAATACAGTTATTCTAAAGAAAGGAGCCTTAAGTTCTTTAGGAACAAAGACTTTAGGAAAAATAGCCGGTTACCTATCACCCAGATTTTATTTTCTAATTAACACTCCCCACCAAAAGGAATCAAGGCTCCTTGGAGAAGTGTTTAATAATATGGAGCTGAGCAGGCAAGGTATAGATGCCAGAAACGTAAGAAAATGCTCCCCAAAATGTAGAAGTCATGATGAAAGGACATAGGCATCTTGAAAGAGGCTCCCACTAGCAAACTGTGGGACAATTTGAGGACCACAGTAAATAAGAAGAGTGAGAGATGGTGGGGCTTCCTTGGAGAGGCTCCATGGTAAAGAATCCACTGCCAGTGCAAGAGACTCGATTTCGATCCCTGGATTAGGGAGATCCCCCAGAGAAGGAAATGGTGACCCACTCCAGTATTCTTGCCTGGGAAGTCCCGTGAACAGAGGAGCCTGGCAGGCTACAGTCCACGTGGTCACAAAAAGTTGGACACAACTTAGCAACAACAAATGAATGGTAACCCAGTAAATAAAATAGCAATCTGACTGCATCCTTATAAAAAAGAGTGTAAATAAATAAATAATTGAGGAAGAAAGGAAAGGTCTCCCTGACATCAGGATGCCATCTGATAAATAAGTGGAGTTGGTGTTGTATGAGGCAGTGTATAAGGTACTGCAGATACGTGACTGAGAGTTTGCCCTTGCCATTTTTGCTACTATAAAGTTAGGAGGAGACAAGCTAATGAATAGGCCATTTACCACTATGTTAACAGTGCTAAAGTTTAATCCTCTCAAGGGCATGATTTATGTCTTCTGTGTTAGGGTGATATCTTGTATAAATTAGTTGATTGATACATTCATATGGACTGACTGTAATACAATGAATTTTATTCTGTGTGGGACATTTTTATTCATCTTATAGATGTTTTGTTTATTATAAAATGAAATGAATTAATAAAAATATGGAGACATAAATATAAAGACATGGACAAAATCACCTAAAATTTTACCTATTTAAATGGGCACCAGTGTTAACACCCTGGCATATTTTCATCTGGTCTTACATGCTGGTTTAAAGCTCATGCTGAATCTACAGTTCTCTAAAACTTTGTAATCTTTTTAATGTGCCCAATGTCTTTTTTCAAGGTGTTTGACTTTACGATGTAAATTGTACTTTGACAACTTATTATCTCAGCGGGCCTATTGTGGAAAAATGAATTTTGACCACAAGAATGAAACTCTTACTATATCAGTAAGTATCGTAACTCTTTGCATGTTAGTCATTAGCAGGATAACCTGCTTCATTTCTTTTTCTGGGCAGGGGGCTTCATTTCTTTTGATGATAGGTGGATCTGTTGTCATAGGAAACAAAACAACTTATTTTTAAGTTAAAGATAGTTTTTGCTAAAGTGTTGAAAATTAAATTAATTCTACTGACTAAACCTGCTGTTGTAGCTCTTTCCCAACCCCCCTGCGGACAACCAAATTATTTTCTTATGGTGATAATTAAGGAATTTTGTTTTCAGTGGTAAATGTTTACCATCTCGTTTCACTCCACTGGCTCCTTTTTAAAATTCATACAGCATGTTAAATTTTGTGGGACATTATAGAAAGTCTGTAATTATTTTCAAAAGCAGTTTAACCACTAGATGTCACTAGAAATCAAGTAACAAAAGTAAAAACAAATATTTCTTGGCACTTAGAAATATTTGACAAAAAGAAACAAGACAATCTGGTTAACAGTAGCATCAAAAACAATAAAATACCTAGGAATAAATTAACCAAAGAAGTGAAAGATCTATACAGTGAAAAGTATAAGACACTGACGAAAGAAATTGGCAGAGACACAAATAAACGGAAAGATAACCTTTATACATGAATCAGAAGAGTTGATATTGTTAAAATGTCTCTACCATCCAAAGCTGTCTATAGATTCAGTGCAGTCCCTGTCTAAATTTCAAAGGCATTGTTCACAAAGAGAAAAAACAGTCATAAAATTTGAATGGAAGCAGATAAGATAGTAGCTAAAGCAATCTGGAGAAGAAAGAACAGTCTGAAAGCATCACATTTCCTGATTTCAGGCTGTGTTGCAAATATATAGTAGCCAAAACAGTAACCAAAATGACATATAGGCCAGTGGAACTGAATTCTATGTTCTTGAATTGTATATTCTTGGCTCCTTTATCAAATATTGGTTTTCTGTATTTGCATGGGTTTATTTCAAGGCTCTCAAATTCTATTCCATTGGTCTATTTGTCTATTTTTATGCCAGCACTTATACTGTATGTATATTTGAAAGTTGCTTAGACAGTAGATCTCAAAAATTCTTACCACTGAAAGAAAAAAAATGGCAACCGTGTGAGTTGATGGACATGTTCACCTTATTGTGGTGATAATTATTTTGCAATATATATGTTTGTGTCTGTCCTATACCTCAAAGTTATACAATGTTAAATGTCAGTTTTATCTCAATGAAACTGGGTGGAGGCAATAACGGTTTTCATTTCCCTAATATTAGTACTCTTATTAAGCTTTTGGAATTTTGGTATGTTAGACCTGGTTAAGGGGAGAAAATGTTTTCAATTAGATTTCTCACAGTAAAACAGAAGCTGCTGTTACACAGCTTATATTTTTACTTAAAATATTTTAAGTGGAATAGATGTCATTTCCAAGTCACTGATTTTGTTGCTCATCTTCATTTTTACTATAAATTCATCTTTTTTAAAAGTTTTCAATTAGATTTCTCACAGTAGAACAGAAGCTGTTATTATACAGCTTATATTTTTACTTAAAATATTTTAAGTGGAATAGATATCATTTCCAAGTCACTGATTTTGTTGCTCATCTTCATTTTTACTATAAATTCATCTTTTTTAAATAGCAGCCAACCACTTCTGTAAAGAAATTAATCTGACTTTTTTCTGCATTTTGTTTTTTGTTACCTCCTTCAAGGTTCAGCCTGGAGAAGGAAACAAAGCTGCTTTCAATGACATGCGGGCATTATCTGGCGGTGAACGTTCTTTTTCCACTGTTTGCTTCATTCTTTCTCTGTGGTCCATCGCTGAATCTCCTTTCAGATGCCTGGATGAGTTTGATGTCTACATGGTAGTGTTAACTTTTAAATTCTCTAGTTTTTTCTCTTTTTGGTGTTGGTGTGAAATGTATATTTTGAAAGGAAACTATTTGTTTGTTCTTCTCAACAGAAAAGATCCTGCTCTGACAGTTCTGTCTGTGATAACTGGTAGGGAAGAGCTAAATAACCCCAGTTCTTTGCCTTGCTAACACACCACACTGACAGGGCCCCCATCCTGGACTTGTGCTCTTTTCCCTCGTTTATTATGATAAGCAGTTCACCACCCTTGCTCTGACCTTCACACTACTGTTGTCTCCTTTCCTGTTCAGCCACACTTTTCAAAAGAACAACCTTTATAACGTGAGGAGCAAGAACACTGGACTTTGAAGTTAAAAAACTTAACATTGAGGCCTGCCTCTGTCACCAGTTACCCAGGTGACTGTGGACTCAGTATCTGTCCTCTTCAGGCCTCCGTTTCTTCATCTGTAAAATAAGATCCTCAGCCTTTCCTCCCTCATAGGGTTAGAGTGAGGCTCCAGTGAGGTCTGCCTCCCTGTGGTTCAGTGAAGTTCATAGTAAGCCTCTCACTTCAGCTGTTCATCCTTCATTCTTCACTAAACCCACTGCAGTCTGGGTTTGGACTGCAGTACTGCAGCAAAACTTGTTTAGCAAGGATCATAAATGAACGTTAATTCTTTGAAGTATTTGTACCACAGACTGAGCCTCCATCTCTTAAGCTGTGTCTTACAGGTTTCCACACTCCTCTTTGTTCTCAACGTGCCAGTCTGTCCCCACCACTCCCGTTCATGTGCCCTTAAATGTTTAAGGTCTTTGTTTTTTATAGTGGTGTGAGTTTCCCTGGATATCGTGTTCTGCCTACTCCCCAACCTGTCACACACACACACATAGTCTACAGTCTAGTACCTACATTTGCTGCTGTTGCTGCTAAGTCGCTTCATTTGTGTCTGACTCTGTGCAACCCTATGGACAGCAGCCCTCCAGGCTCCTCTGTCCACAGGATTCTCCTACATTGGATTCCTACCAAATCTAAGCATCTCGTCTGACATCTCTTTTGCCCCCAGTGAGACCTCATCTAGTGAACAACCTACATCCTAAACTCAGCATGTCTGAGACTAAATTGGTTTTCCACTCAAAGCTTTTCTTTTCTTGAGTTCTTTTCCTTGATTATTCACAAATTGCCATTACCAACCCAACACCTGACTGCAACACCAGTGATTTATCTGTGATTCTTCTTTCCTTGTTGCATATTAAGTCTGACCTCTGTCTCCTCCTCTTCTGTAATTTCTCCCTAGCCTCTGCTCCTTCTGTCACTTCTTCTGTCCTCAGCTCTTGCTCATTGTCTTTGTTTCCTGTCCAGACTTCCAGACTTTAATCCTGTTCCTTCTCACTTTCTCCTCACCATCTTGCCAGGTTTCTGTTTCTAAAATAAATCTAATTGTGATCACTCCCTTGTTTAAAAGTCTTTGGTTTAATTCTGTAGGGTGACTTTGAGACCCTTTATGATACTGTATCCATCTACTTTTTCAGCTGGACTAAGCTGTTTGTGATTTTCCAAACACTGTGCCCTGCTTCCTTGTATGTCACACTCTGACTCATCTTTCAAGACTTGGTTTGGATGTCACCTTTATGTAGCCTCCATACCACCACTCTGCAGACAGGATTAGGGACTTCTCAGTTTCCTCAGCACCACCTTATATCAATATGCAATTGTATATTTTTATATTTTATAGTATATAATATTCACCCACATGGTGCTAGTGGTAGAGAATCTGCCTGCCAATGCAGGAGACGCTAGTGACAGGTTTGATCCCTGGGTTGGGAGCATCCCCTGGAGTAAGAAATGGCACCCCACTACAGTATTCTTGCCTGGAAAATTCCATGGGCAAAAGAGCCTAGTGGACTGTAGTCCATGGGGTCACCAAAAAAAAAAAAAGAGAACTGAACACTACTACTATATAATATTCAACATATTATACACATTATTATGTATTATATTCATTTAGCTTTCATTTTGTTGCATTCTCCTATTTTCATGTCTGAATCACTCACCAAATTATTTTTTAAGTTATCAACCATGTCTTAATCATATTTCTACCTCTTAATGCCTAGTCCATAATTAGGATTTTAGAAAATGCTTAGTTGCAAATCAGAATTCATATTTGCAAACCACGTCAGTGGGTGTTTTTTCTATGCTGTCATTGCTGAAGATTAAGAAATTCCTTTGAGATTTGGGTTCAAAGCTGATTCACAAATCATAGATGATGATTGCTCTTTCCGTACAATATTTTTGCCAGAATGCCATTATGCAGTCTTATCACGCATATTATTTTTCATATTTAATTCTGAATAATTTCTCGTTCAGAAACTTAGAGGTTTTTAATTGGAATGACATTTTGCCTTGTTGAAATTATTCAGAAAAATGTACCCAAGCTTGGAGAACCAGTCTAAAGGAAATGAATAAATATTTCTTGGTGCCTGGCAGCTTTGTTATTAAACAATAGACTTCCCTCCTGGCATTGTTTTGAAAGGACAGTATTCAGTTTGGGCAAGCCCTTGTTACTTTTGTACCTTAAGTTAGACTACAGATATGCCCAATGGAAGAATTTCTAGGAGAAGAGTCACTGAGCAGTATAGCCAGGATGCTGGGCCCTTGTCTGCCCTCCATAGTCCAGGTTCTAAACCACCATACTGTATGGCCACGTGTGGTTTCATTTGCTTGTGTTTTCATATTTGCGGAGTTTTCACGAAGGGGAGAGATACTTTTGTTTTTATCGTTTTTTATTATTTAATTCAGAAGATGTAAACACAAAGTTTAATTCATTTAGTTTCACAAACTACTGTATATAAACAGGCATTTTTTCCCTATACACTGATATGCCATTTAACTTATTTTAAAGATTCAGTTGAGAAGTTAGTCTATAAATTCAAACTTATTACTATTGTACAAATTGTAGAAGGTGATGAGGACAGAGTTTTTAAAACACCCTAATCATTGAGGGAAAATTTAAGAGATTTAATAAGTTTGAATCTGGTCACTTTTGATGCCATTCTCCTAACTATTACTGTAGAAATTAGATTAACTTTGCAGCAGCTAGTTTTGACTATTTTCTGATTATTTTAATTGTTAAGTATATTGGAGGCAAGGAGCTATACTTAAAAAGACTATAGAAATTCCTGAAAGATATATACATTCAGCTATTTTCCCTAATAATTTAGCTGCTGGGTTTCACAGTATGTAAGAGTTGCTTAGAAAGCATCACTACGAAGAAAGCTAGTGGAGGTGATGGAATTCCAGTTGAGCTGTTTCAAATCCTGAAAGATGATGCTGTGAAAGTGCTGCACTCAATCTGCCAGCAAATTTGGAAAACTCAGCAGTGGCCACAGGACTGGAAAAGGTCAGTTTTCATTCCAATTCCAAAGAAAGGCAATGCCAAAGAATGCTCAAACTACCGCACAATTGCACTCAATGATCCTTAGATAAAAATCCAAGGGTGTGTAAAATCCAAGGCTGCTTCCCCAAGAATATAATTGACATGGCAGCAGCTCTAACTTCTGCCTCTGTTCTCCAGGATATGGTTAACCGGAGGATTGCGATGGACATGATACTCAAGATGGCGGATTCCCAGCGCTTCAGACAGTTTATCCTGCTTACCCCTCAAAGCATGAGGTAATTTAAGAATTTCTTCTATGAATATGTATATGTATATATATGTCAAGTATATAAAAGGAAGAAATCCTTTATATTCTTAATTTTTTAATGCAAATGCATAAGTAACCAATAAAAACAAACCCCTAAACTCATTCAGAGATTGAAGGTAGTTTTTAGATATTAAAAATTATTAGATATTTAAAGTATCTAATAGTTTATTTGATATTAGATATTTAAAATACTGTTTGTGTTATCTTCCTTCCATAATAGAGGAGGTTTTATTTGAATGTGAGTATTTACTTTTTAGTATTTCTGTCTTGAATCTGCTCTTCTGTGGTTATCAGGAACCAACTAATATAAAGAAATTTTAGTGATTTACTTAGACAAAAGAAATAATCCATAGTCTCCCTAATCTTGAATCTTTTTCTGGTGACTTACAAGTCTTTCTAAATAAAGAATGCTACTTTGCTGTCAATCAGCATTTATTAGGTACCTGCATGGTGTCAGGCTCTGTGTCACTTAAAGTTGATATTCTTTCTCCAAAATGGTCACTTGATCATTTGGGGATTTAAGTTTATGACAGGAAATATTCAGGTGACTCCTTCCTGGCTAGATAAGAGAATTAGATGTTAATTAAATCTCCTTCATTTTCTTTTTCCTCCAAAGTGAAAACTCGTGGCATTAATCAGGAAGTTAATTTTTGAAAATGAAAATTTATTTCCTTCTTGTAAATTATATTTCTCCTAGAATTTCAGATATCAAACTTATATCCCCTCCCCCATTAGCAGCCATTTGACTTATATTTTCATGAGGTAGTATTAGAATTTTTTTTAATGTGAAAAAGTTTACTTGGAAATTGGAGTAATTAATTTTGCTTCTTTTAGTTCACTTCCATCAAGTAAACTGATTAGAATTCTTCGAATGTCTGATCCTGAAAGAGGACAAACTACATTGCCTTTCCGACCTATATCTCAAGAAGAAGATGACGACCGGAGTTGATTTGTGACTTAATATGCCATGTCCTCATGTTGATAGACATGTAAAGGGAAAAAACATCCAGGACTATTTAAAGTAAAATGAAACAAGATATTCTAAAATAAAAGAAACTCCTTTATGTATCTGACATTATTATGTATTACAAAACATGTAAATAAGCCTAGAACACCAGCCACAACCAGCGATTTAAAATAACAGTTATTTTACTTTGAGAAAACCCAATTTCATAGTACTGGTTTTAAATCTTTTTGTTTTTTATTTTAACCATCTACTTTTATAGATTCTTTTTCAGAAGTTTCAAATTTTGTACATATGTACATGTACATATCTGTTAAGTTTGGGTTCATTTCTATAGTATTTTGTAAGAATTAAAATAAACATTTGAGCATCTGGTTATATTTAGTTTTGCTTTTCCAGGATATTACATTATTCTCATGGAAGGGGGTAGGGCTGTGGGCAGGGACCAGCTTCCAGTAGATTTATTGTCTGTTTTGTGCATATTAACGAGGAAAGACCTACACAGGACCATAGAAACCTTGGTCACACCCTCTGCATAGGTCACTGTTAATCCTGGATCTACGACTACAGATCTGGACTATAGTTTTAATTACTGTGTTTCATCACATTTAAGATGCTATTAAGGCACTTTCTTGGAGCACTAAAGCACTGCCAACTCTGACACAGTGCCTTTCCCTCCGTCCTTGACCATCAGCCATCCAGCTAAATGTCCGATCTGTGTCAGAACCAGGTTACAACCCACTTATGCACCCTGACCTGCAGTGTGCTTGCTTTCTTTAGAGTCCCTCGGTTTGCAGTCCAAAGCCTCTCGAGCTCTGGCTCAACTGAGAGGACGCAGGTCAGAGGGACTCTGCAGACCAGGCTGAGAAGAAGGGCTGGGGAAACAGTCACAGGCAGCTCCCCCTGGAGCAGAGAAGCAACCGAAGTCAAAGGCCCGGCTGCTGGGGGCGGGGTGGGGTGGAGCGGCTGTCAGTTGTGAGACACATCCTGATTTAGAGTTGTTAAGAAGTGTGCTGCTTAGAATGATAAAATAACAGCCTGTTGTAAGCAATTGTGTTTATGAATGCTTTTTCTTTTTTTTTTTAAGAAAACATGAGTAGAACTCCTGTTTGTATTCTCATGTTTGATACTAGGATCAGTGCTAACCTTTTTAAAAAGACGTGCATATCCAACAAGAATTCCCTCTATTGCTAGCAGTAAATATTTATGAAGTTGAAGTATTTTAAGAAGAAGGCAGTATTTTAAAAGCAGCGACACTTCTGTAGTTACTGAGAAAAATTGGATTTTGTTTTGGGTGAGGAGAGGGAGTCGAATTTAGACCTAAGCAGAGATCAATTGGTAAATGAGACGTTCACAACTGTGCTTTTGTAATCTAAGAATTTGCAGAAAGAAGAAACATGCTGAATGTTTTAAACATCCCTCACTACCAAGACAAAGTCTGATTTTTTTTTAAAGTTACATTTATAATTCATTTGTATCAAAACTATTTTAACATACATGTGCTTTTTCAAATAAAAAAAAAGTAGAATATACCAAATACATAAACGTTTATCAGCTACACAGCTTCAGTGTCTTGAGTCTTTGTGGTCATTTTTTAACGTTGTGGTTCTTAATACAAAATGGGAAAACTCCTTAGGTATCCAGGCATCTCTTGTTGAGCTGAAGATTTTTCATTACTTTGGCCTCACAGAGTTTTGGTTTCAACCATCATAAGTGAAAATATTTTTCAATTAATATTCTAATTAATGCTAATACTAGAATAAAAAATTGCTTTTTAAAAATGGGTAACTTCTAAAAATAAAACTTTATATATATATTCAAAGTCATATTTCTGTGAATTGGGGAAGATATTATAATTGACAAAATCAAGCCTCTTTGATATAGTGACTTGAATGCCTCATACAGATGACTCTTCCACCCCTGATTTATCATCAGGGCATCTATGACTGAACCAAGTCATAAAGTCTTGGGAAATGAGGAAAAAATGCTTCCTTGGGCTTTTAAATCCTACCTTCTCAGAATTTGGGGGTGAAAGTGAAAGTTGCTCAGTTGTGTCCAACTCTGAGGCCATGGACTATACAGTCCATGGAATTCTCCAAGTCAGAATACCAGAGTGGGTAGCCTTTACCTTCTCCAAGGGATCTTCCCAACCTAGGGATCGAACCCAGGTCACCCATGTTGTAGTCGGATTCCTTACCAGCTGAGCCACAGGGGAAGCCCAAGAATACTGGAGTGGGTTCAGTTCAGTCAGTTCAGTCGCTCAGTCGTGTCCGACTCTTTGCGACCCCATGAATTGCAGCACGCCAGGCCTCCCTGTTCATCACCATCTCCCGGAGTTCACTCAGACTCATGTCCATCGAGTCCGTGATGCCATCCAGCCATCTCATTCTCGGTCGTCCCCTTCTCCTTCTACCCCCAATCCCTCCCAGCATCAGTCTTTTCCAATGAGTCAAATCTTCGCATGAGGTGGCCAAAGTACTGGAGTTTCAGCTTTAGTATCATTCCTTCCAAAGAAATCCCAGGGCTGATCTCCTTCAGAATGGACTGGTTGGATCTCCTTGCAGTCCAAGGGACTCTCAAGAGTCTTCTCCAACACCACAGTTCAAAAGCAAATAACTTTTCTTCCAAGGAGTAAGCGTCTTTTAATTTCATGGCTGCAGGCACCATCTCCTATCCCTTCTCCAGCAGATCTTCCCAACCCAGGAGTCGAACTGTGGTCTCCTGCTCTGCAGGAGGATTCTTTACCAACTGAGCTATGATTAAAATCATTCTGAAGTAAACCAAGATGTAAATAATTGTATTTCTCATACTCATGATCAATCCTAGAGATTCAGGGATCACATTCTTAAGTATTTTCCAAATTTTCCCTTTTCCCTTCTTCCCATCACCCTGATGCCTTTGTGCATGTCTTCAAAATGTTTGGGCTGTTTTATATGGAGATCTACATGTTTTATATGGAGATCTAAATTTTTATTTGGAGTTCTGCCTAAGAAACTATTGCCTGCAGCTCAAAACCTGGATCAGAATTGTTGCTGACTGATGAACATCAAGTGATCCAGAGTGCCTGATTAGAAATTTTCCTGACTGAATTAGATGTGGTACAAATTATGTCCTGAGTCAGTAGTTATCTGGTTAGATTTTTTTACTTTATTCATCTACATAGAGGCCTGTACTTTCCATCACTCAGATTTTCAGAATAGGTTTGAAATGGGTAGCTCTAAAAGTTACTGATATTTCATGATTTTGAACTAAGTACCTGTGGGCTTGAAGGTATATCAAAATATTTTTTTGATATATCTTTAAGGAGTTTTGTTCTTTAAAGAGTGAATATAAATTAGTTGTTTCTTTGAGTTGGCAAATGAAGTTTTCTTAATTTTATATAATATCGATACCATGTGCTAGGGACTATTTTAAGCACTGGTAATCCTACTGTAATACAAAATCTACCTTCATGGAGCTTAAAGTCTAGTTAGAGAAACAGTACCACATGTTATTTCAGGGTATGGTCATTGCTATGAATAATAATAGGGTAAGGAGTTGAGATGGAGAGGAGAGGCGTTTTGGATGAAGTGTTAGGAAGACTTGGCAGAAGCTGATATTTAAGCAGAGGTCTGAAACAAGAGAAGAGCCATGGAAAGATGGATGTAGGCTTGATACTTCGAGGTGGAAATGAGTGCAAAGACCTTACTTAGTGTGAGAATGAACTTCACGTTTCAAAATCTCAAGGCCAGAGCTTGGTGAGTGTAAGGAATGAAGTTCATCGGCAGACAAAGAAGTGAGATGGTTTGAGGTCCTGGGCAGGTTTTCAGACCTAGTCTGGAGATCATTTTCAAAAAATCTCTCCGCCTACGACAGGAGTTAGGAGTTTGGGCCAACATGGAAAGCAAACGAATCTGGAGGCTTCCACCGTGATCCAGGTGAGAGGTCACAGGGGTGACTTGGACCAGATAATGAGGATAGAAGCATTCAGATTTGAAGTTCAGAGGAAGCGGGACTTGCTGATGAGAATACTGTTGACCCTTGAAAAACATGGGAGTTCAGGGCAGTCAAAAATCCAAGTTTATCATCAGCCCTCCACGCACGCATTTCTGCCCCCAGCATCATGGTTTATAAAGCACCGTTGTTTAGTCACCAAGTCATATACAACTGCATTGTCTTCAACTGTAGCCCACCAGGCTCCTCTGTCCATGAGATTTCCCAGGAAGCACACTGGAGTGGGCTGCCATTTCCTTTCAGTATTTACTATTGAAAAGATCCACCTATAAGTGGGCCCACACAGTTCAAATCTGTACTCTCCAAGGGTCAGCTGTACTGTAGAGCTGTGAGAGAAACCAAGGATCATTGGCCGGGGAGTCTGGGGTCTAAAAACCTGGATGAGTGATGGTGTCATTCATAGAGCTAGGGAAGATGGGGGGTAGGGGAGAAAAATGGACGGCTGGCAGGGAGACGTAGACTGGCTCTGATTTGAGCAGGCAGTGGCGTTTGAGACAATTGTTTAGTTAATTGGGTGTTTGATGGGTTACCTTACGTTGGTAAATGTAAGAACTTGGGGAAATGATAGCATAAGGTAAGAGTCTAGAGATCTATATTTTGCTGCAAAATGCTGGGAAGAACCCAAATTGCGTGCCCACAATATTTGGGAAACTGAATTGCTTACACAAAAGGCCCTATGGGAACTGTGTCATTTTATTTAGAAGCTAATTGACTATCATTTTCTCACTAAACCCCTACACATCCGGTGAGGTAAGGCTCTCTGAAGATGTCTGCTGAAGCGTGTGTTTTGCTTCCTGACATGGTTTCCAGTGGTGTAGAGGAAATAAGCATCTGGCTTCTTTAAGAAAGTTGTTCCTATTATTCATCTAGACCGTGATCCTGAAGGAAGGGACTACAGGGAAGATGAAGCCTTAAAGCGAGTCCTTTTTAGAAATAGTTTTATAGCTATTCAAGAAAAATGAAATAATACAAGAGGAAATAAGGAAATAGTATTTCAAAACGCAGAAAGAGTTCAAGTTAGCATAAAAGTAAGACATTTGGAAGCATTTTCGTTTCAGGACAGCAGGAGTTAAAGAGCCAGGTGACAGGATAATCAAAATAGCTGAATATAAGGTGAAACAGAACGTAGGCCACTGAATGACGAGAGGATGCTCATAGCTTCTTTCTCAAGGGACCACTGAGGCTGGGAGGGACACAGGTTCCTGAGCATCCTTGTCACTGAGGGGAATGTGTGTGCTCGTGCTGTGAGGGACACAGATTCCTGAGCATCTTTGTCACTGAGCTGTGTGTGTGCACACATGCTGGGAGGGACACAGGTTCGTGAGCATCCTTGTCACTGAGGGGTGTGTGTGTGTATGTGTGTGTGTGTGTACAGGGAGGGACACAGGTTCCTGAGCATCCTTGTCACTGAGGGGTGTGTGTGTGCTCGTGCTGTGAGGGACCCAGGTTCCTGAGCATCCTTGTCAGTAAGCTGTGTGTGTGTGCACGCATACTGAGAAGGACGCAGGTTCCTGAGCATCCTTGTCACTGAGCTGTGTGTGTGTGTGCTGGGAGGGACACAGGTTCCTGAGCATCCTTGTCACTGAGCTGTGTGTGTGTGTGTGCTGGGAGGGACACAGGTTCCTGAGCATCCTTGTCACTGAGCTGTGTGTGTGTGTGTGCTGGGAGGGACACAGGTTCCTGAGCATCCTTGTTGCTGAGGGGGTTGTGTGTGTGTGTGCATGTGCACGTGTGCGTGCTGGGCAGAGCACAGGTTCCTGAGCATCCTTGTCGCTGAGGGGGTGGGTGTGTGTGTATCTGTGTGTGGGTGGGTATGTGTGCTGGGAGGGACACAGATTACTGAGCATCCTTGTCACTGAGAGTGTGTGTGTGTGCGTATGCGCGTGCTTAAATGGAACTTGATTCCAGAAATTGTCATGGCTCACCTTCAGCTCTGGTCCATGGCAATATTTATTTCCTTCTTCCTTTCTTCATTCCCTGAGGTAGATTGTATTTTTTAAAGATGACAACACAAGAGATCCCTTCCGTCATCGTCTTCCAAAACCTTGCTTTGTAGAGTCTAATTCCCTTCTTAAGCTAGACAGATTTGTATGCCACTTATAACAGTAAGACAGTATGTAAAAATGTGTTAACTTCAATGGCTCAGTCAAAAAAGGCAATGAAAAGAAAGAGAAGTCCCACCTTGGTCTCTAGAACATTCATGCCGGACCACTGTGCCTCCATGGAAGCAGTCTGACTTCCCTGAGGCTGCCACTCCCTGAGGCAGCCTGAACGAGACTAGCCTGTGTAGGAAAACCACTTGGAAAAGCCCTGGGACTTCATGAAGAGAAGTGCTCAGCCACCCTCAGCTGCTCCAGCCTCACCAAAACCCCGTCTCCATCCATCTGCTTGAGATCTCTAAGCCAGAAGTGCCCAGCGGAGTCCTTCCTGACACCTTGGCCCAAACAACCATGGAGATAATACAGTAGTTATTGTTTCAAGCCATTAAGTTTTGGGGTGATTTGTCACATAGTAACAAACAGATTTTGGTATCTGAGAAAAGGAATACCCAAACAAAAATGAATTTAAACCATATGGCACTGGTTGGAAGGACCTTGAAGTTTAGATTCACAAGTACATAAATTCGAAGGACCTAGAGGAAGATGCTCATGGAAACTTAAAAGGGCCTTGGGGAGAGTGTTAGAAAATAAAGCATTTCAAGGATGCTCTTGGTGAGAGCTAAAAGAGGAAAATGCCGTTGGAAGCAGGAGTTAAAAGGGGACCCTTGTTATGTACTGGTGGAAAGTTGGCATAGCTGATGCCGTGGTACTAATAACATGGAAAATAGGAAATGTACCTAATCCACTGGTGATCTAGCTGAAGAGATGTGTAGGTAGAATGTGAAAAGTTACTTCTGGTTTCTTGCAGCCTATGACAAAACATGAGAGAGGAGAGATGAACTAAAAGGTCAGCAGTTACATATAAGGAGCCAGGACTATTTTTTATTTCCACCCTCTCCCAGATGACAGCTAATTTTTACACTATGGAGAGGCTTCCGTGCAAAATAAAATCCAGGGTAGAACAATGTAAGACCTTTGCTTAGGACCTCAGAAAGACTTAAGGCAGGGCTTTTAGACCTTTTCAGACAGATAAAAGACCCCTCTTTCTGAGGGTGTGACTTTTGGGTGCTCTTCATTAAACAATAGTTAAGAATATCAGGGGTGTTGTTCCCAAGCAATCACACAATGGGCCCTTTCTAATGGCATGGGTTTTATAAGTTCAGTTCAGTCACTTAGTCGTGTCTGACTCTTTGCCACCTCATGGACTCCAGCACACCAGGCTTCCCTGTCCATCACCAACTCCCAAAGCCTACTCAAATTCATGTCCATCGCATTGGTGATGTCATCCTCTGTCATCCCCTTCTCCCCCCACCTTCAATCTTTCCCAGCATCAGGGTCTTTCCAAATGAGTTGGTTCTTCGAATCAGATGGCCAAAGTATTGGAGTTTCAGCTTCAGCATCAGTCCTTCCAGTGAATATTCAGGACTTATTTTCTTTAGGATGGACTGGTTGGATCTCCTTGCATTCCAAGGGACTCTCAAGAGTCTTCTCCAACACCACAGTTCACAAGCATCAATTCTTTGACACTCAGCTTTCTTTATAGCCCAACTCTCACATCCATATGTGACTACTGGAAAAACCATAGCTTTGACTAGACGGACCTTTGCTGGTAAAGTAATGTCTCTGCTTTTTAATATGCTATCTAGGTTGGTCATAACTTTGCTTCCAAGAAGCAAGTGTCTTTTAATTTCATGGCTGAAATCACCATCTGCAGTGATTTTGGAGCCCCCCAAAATAAAGTCACTCACAGTTTCCATTGTTTCCCCATCTATTTGCCATAAAATGATGGAACTGGATGCCATGATCTTAGTTTTCTGAATGTTGAGTTTTAAGCCAACTTTTTCACTCTCCTCTTTCACTTTCATCAAGAGGCTCTTTAGTTCTTCTTTGCTTTCTGCCATAAGGATGGTGTCAGCTGCATATCTGAGGTTATTGATATTTCTCCCAGCAATCTTGATTCCAGCTTGGGATTCATCCAGCCTGGCATATTGCATGATGTACTCTGTGTATAAGTTAAATAAGCAGGGTGACAGTATACAGCCTTGACATACTCTTTTCCCAATTTGAAACCAGTCTTTTGTACCATGTCCAGTTCTAACTGTTGCTTCTTGACCTGCATACAGATTTCTCAGGAGGCAGGTCAGTCTGGTATTACCACCTCTTTAAGAATTTTTCAGTTTATTGTGATCCACACAGTCAAAGGCTATGGAGTAGTTAAAGCGAAAGTAGATGTTTTTTCTGGATATCTCTTGCATTCCCCATGATGCAGCAGATGTAGGCAATTTGATTTCTGGTTTTTCTCTTTTCTAAATCCAGCTTGAACATCTGGAAATTCATGGTTCATGTACTGTTGAAGCCTGGCTTGGAGAATTTTGAGCATTACTTTGCTAGTGTGTGAGATGAGTGCAACTGTGCAGTAGTTGGAACATTCTTTGGCATTGCCTTTCTTTGGGATTGGAATGAAAGCTGACCTTTTCCAGTCCTGTGACCTCTGCTGAGTTTTCCAGATTTGCTGGTATATTGAGTGCAGTACTTTCACAGTATCATCTTTTAGGATTTGAAATAGCTGAACTGGAATTCTATCACCTTCACTAGCTTTGTTTGTAGTGATGCTTTCTAAGGCCCACTTGACTTCCCATTCCAGGATGTCTGGCTCTAGCTGAGTGATCACACCATCTTGGTTATCTGGGTTATGAAGATCTTTT
Source organism: Cephalophus harveyi (assembly GCA_006410635.1). Taxonomy (NCBI): domain Eukaryota; kingdom Metazoa; phylum Chordata; class Mammalia; order Artiodactyla; family Bovidae; genus Cephalophus; species Cephalophus harveyi. The sequence goes on from SJYT01062797.1 coordinate 753,546, forward strand.
TTGTACAGTTCTGTGTATTCTTGCCACCTCTTCTTAATATCTTCTGCTTCTGTTAGATCCATACCATTTCTGTCCTTTATTGTGCTCATTTTTGCATGAAATGTTCCCTTGGTATCTCTAATTTTCTTGAAGAGATCTCTAGTCTTTCCCATTCTGTTGTTTTCTTCTATTGCTTTGCACTGATCACTGAGGAAGGCTTTCTTATATCTCCTTACTATTCTTTGGAACTCTGCATTCAGATGGGTATATCTTTCCTTTTCTCCTTTGCCTTTAGCTTCTCTTCTTTTCAAAGTTATTTGTAAGGCCTCGTCACACAACTATTTTGCCTTTTTGCATTTCTTTTTCTTGGGGATGGTTTTGATCACTGCCTCTTGTACAATGTCATAAACCTCTGCCCATAGTTCTTCAGGCACTCTATCATATCTAATCCCTTAAATCTATTTCTCACTTCCACTATATAATCTTAAGGGATTGGATTTAGGTCATACCTGAATAGTCTAATGCTTTTCCCTGCTTTCTTCAATTTAAGTCTGAATTTGGCAATAAGGAGTTCATGATCTGAGCCACAGTCAGCTTCTGGTCTTGTTTTTGCTGACTGTATAGAGCTTTTCCATCTTGGGCTGAAAAGAATATAATCAATCTGATTTCAGTATTAACCATCAGGTGATGTCCATGTGTAGAGTCTTCTCTTGTGTTGTTGGAAGTGGGTGTTTGCTATGACCAGTGTGTTTTCTTAGCAAAACTGTTAACATTTGACCTGCTTCATTTTGTACTCCAAGGCCAAATTTGCCTGTTACTCCAGGTATCTCTTGACTTCCTACTTTTGCATTCCAGTCCCCTCTCATAGGACTTTATAAACTGATTCATTAAAAAATGGTAAGATTTTTCTTTAAAGAATTGTATCAGCTTAGACTGAAAGAGACAGTACAAAAATGAAAACAAGTTTTTGTACTCCTGAAACCTTATGGGCAGGCAGTAAGCCGAGAAACTACTCATCTATAAACAGGCTACTTTTTTTATGAAAAAGAAAGGCTAACTCAGAAGGTAGAGACAAGATCACAAAAGGCAGAGCCAAAAGCCGTGGAGAACAACCGGCGGAAAGTAGGACTGAAAAAAAAAAAAAAAGAAAGTAGGACTGAGCCTTAATCAAGGAAATTACAAGATGTACCTAGCTGGATATCGGAATTGCTATGGACCAGAGACTACCTTAAGCTTTCCAGTTTCCCCTTTTTTGAAAGTGTGTCTCAACTGTAGTTATGCTTCAGTTCAGTTGCTCAGTCATGTCTGACTGTTTGCGACCCCATGGACTGCAACACACAAGGCTTCCCTATCCATCACGAACTCCCAGAGCTTACTCAAACTCATGTCCATTGAGTTGGTGATGCCATCCAACCATCTCATCCTCTGTCGTCCCCTTCTCCTGCCTTCAATCTTTCCCAGCATAAGGGTCTTTTCAAATAAGTCAGTTCTTCCCATCAGGTGGCCAAAGGATTGGAGTTTCGGCTTCAGCATCAGTCCTTCCAATGAGCATTCAGGACTGATCTCCTTTAGGATGAACTGGTTGGATCTCCTTGCAGTCCAAAGGACTCTCAAGACTCTTCTCCAACACAACAATTCAAAAGTATCAATTCTTCAGCACTCAGTTTTCTTTAAAGTCCAACTCTCACATGTATACATGACCACTGGAAAAACCATAGCTTTTACTATGCTTCCCCATCCCAAACATTCTAGGTTGTGTAAGGCAGGTGGGAAAGGGGGTGATAATTACCTATTGGTTATCCACAGGCCTTTGGATTAAAAAGAATGATCTCAATGTTCTACATCTGATGAACCAAGTCTGAGGAGCCTTTAGACGATGAGATCTGGGGCTTCAAGCCCGACCCTAAAGTCATAATGGGATGAGACTTTTGTCATTACTTGGGAGCAGGTGAATGCATTTTGAAGGTGGAAGAGATGGATTGTGGCTACAGGGCAGACTGTAGCCGATGGCTTTCCAAAAAGGGTGGCAACAGCATTGCTCCTGTTCTTCTAGAGACTTTGAAAAACCCATCAAGAAAGACATGGAGTGTAATTTCCTTCTTGACTGCGGGCTAGGTTCGTGACTTTCCTGTAATCAATGGAATGCCGTGGAAGTGCTACTTCATGATAATTGAGGCTAGGTCAGAAAAGACTGTGAAACTTCCAGTTTCTTTGCAGGAATGCCTGTGGTGGAGATCTGAACCACCAGGCAAGTACTATGGCTGCTGTGAGGTCGCCATGCTGTGAGGAAGCACAAACCGTGGAGACGCTCTGAGGTTGGAAGATGCCCTCTCCACTCCAGCCTGCTCCAGGGACCTGTTTCAGCTCAAACTATCATGCGACTGCAACTGCATGAGCACCCCCCAACCAGAAACATTCAGGTGAACCTTCCCAAATTCCCGACCCACAGTAGCTGTGCGGAATATTAAGATGATGATTTCTATTTTTAGCCATCATAGCTTGGAGAGGATAAAATGTTGTGGTACACCCCTCAACTCTAATGTGATATTTCCTTTTATTTTATGTGCCTTTGGTGTTCTTTTGTGAGAATGTATGATTCATTTGTTTGTATTACACTGTGCAACAGATTTCACTGTTGCTTCTTCTCCCTTTCAGCATTGTAAAAACCCACGTGTGGACGTCGGCTCCCAGCTGAAGGTGAGTAGGCCATAGGGTGAATGTACCACGTCTTACTTACCTAGTCTTCTAGTCACGAACCACTAGTCGCCTCCAGTCCCCACACCAGAAACAGAGTTGTCATGGACACGCTGGGAAAAGTCCCCATACAGACTCCTGGGAGAGCATCTTGGGCAACATACCCAGGAGTGGGGATGTTGGGTCAGAGGGCGTATGTGCACTTACTCTAACCAATACCGCCAGACTGCTCTCAGCCCCCTGCAGCAGTCTACGCTAGCAGAGCAGTGAGGACTAAAACGAATAACAAGATGTTCACTCGCTGGCCCGGTTTCTACATTTTATTTATTTCCCAGTGAGTCTGCTGGGAAAATAAGATCATGGCATCCGGTCTCATCATTTCATGGCAAATAGATGGGGGAACAATGGAAACAGTGAGTGACTTTATTTTGGGGGGCTCCAAAATCACTGCAGATGGTGACTGCAGCCATGAAATTAAAGGACATTTGCTCCTTGGAAGCAAAGTTATGACCAACCTAGACAGCCTATTAAAAAGCAGAGACATTACTTTGCCAACAAAGTTCCATCTAGTCAAAGCTATGGTTTTTTCAGTAGTCACATATGGATGTGAGAGTTGGACTTTAAAGAAAGCTGAGGGCAGAAGAATTGATGCTTTTGGACTGTGGTGTTGGAGAAGACTCTTGGACTACAAGGAGATCCAACCAGTCAATCTTTAAGGAAATCAGTCCTGAATATTCATTGGAAGGACTGATGCTAAAGCTGAAACTCCAATCCTTTGGCCCCCTGATGCTAAGAACTGACTCACTTGAAAAGATCCTGATGCTGGGAAAGATTGAGGGCAGGAGGAGAAGGGGATGACAGAGAATGAGATGGTTGAATGGCATCACTGGCTTGATGGACATGAGTTTGAGTAAAATCCGGGAGCTGGGGATAGACAGGGAGGCCTTGTGTGCTACAGTCCATGGGGTCGCAAAGAGTCACACACGACTGAGTGACTGAACTGAACTGAACTGAGTCTGCTGGAGGGTGTGTGTTTTGTTCTTGTTCTTGTTTGTTTGGCTGCATCAAGGGACATGGGGGATCTTAGTTCCATGCGGGATCTTAGCTCCCTGGGCAGGGATCAGACCCATGCCCCTATGGTGGAAATGTAGAGACTTAACTGCTAGACTACCAGGGAAGACCCTGGAGAGTTTGTTTCCCCAAATACCCATGTGGCTCACCTTCTTCGCTTGGGTCTTACATCAGTGTTACCTAACCAGCTTAGAGCAAACACCACTGCTGCATCCCATCGTTTTCCATCTGTCTTCACCTGTTGTGCTTTTCCTCAGCGTTCTTACAATTGGAAGTTTGTGTGAGTGTGTGTGGTTACTGTCTGTCTCTCCCCAGAAGAATGGTGTTGGGTGTGTTATAGGTAATCAGTCAAAATTTGCTAAGAATTCATTGACTCGAGCTTGATTTCACCAAGTGCCTTTCTAAGGTGTCTTCCCAGTTCCTCGACCCTCCACCTCCACCCCACCCAATCAGAGGAGAGAGTACCGGGGGCTCTGAATGACCCCGTCTCCCCCTGCCTCCACTCTGGACTCACCAAGCACAAGGTTAAAGGCACCCAGAAGTCCTACGAGCCCTTGGGACTGGTCTCTCTGGAGGCAGAAGTGTGGTCTGGCAGTCTCCTGAGAGTTTGTGGGGAGTTTTGCTCACTCCCAGTTTCTTGCTGAATAGATGAATGGAATCGTCAGGCCCTGGTCTCTGGTCTCACTTAAGGATCCTAAGACAGACAAGGGATGAATATTTAGGAAAAAAGATGGTCCTTAAAAAGTGAACAGTTTAGCACTGTACTGTCTGATATGATGACAATTCGCTACATGGGGCAAATTAAATGTAAATTAATTAAAATAAAATGAAAAATTCAGTTTGCCAGTCATATTAGCTGAACTTGAAGTGCTCCAAAGTCACACACAACCAGTGCAGAAGTTTCCACCATTCCAGCAAGTTCTACTGGATGGTCCTGGAGAAAGAAACTGGTCTCATCCACGCTTGCTCTGAAAATGCAAACCCGCCCCTAAGGCTCTTCATGGAATCTCTGCCTTCCTCCCTCAAGCTCAAAACGGTCAGGATTTTGTTCCATCTTTAAAACCACGAGTACGTTTATGATTTGGCAAGACAGAAGGCTCCTTTTCTGCCAGCATCTTTCAGAGGATGCTTCTCACTCAGTGTGTTGTGTAGAACATAACACACAGTCACACTGAGATAGCATGTATTGTCATATAGTGAGCATTTTTTGAGAATGAGCAAGTTTTATGTTTTATTTAAACTTGATATGCCATATTAATTTTCCCTCTTCTCAGGGCCAGGATGAAGTATCGAGACATCGCTTTTTTCCTGTTGGTTGTCACTAGTCTTTGAGTTCCCAAATTGTGTGTTCAAAGGGAAATTTAGTAAGTTTGTTGCTACTGACCCTGGATGATCATGAAACATCTGTTTCCAATTTAAAATTATGAAATAAGAACTGAGGGGAAAAGTCAAATGTTATAAATTTATTTGGGACATCTATTGCCACCTCTTTGGAAGCCTTTGAAAATTCAAGCAGAAATCAATACACATCCATCTTTTTTTTTTTTTACTTTCAATAAATAATATCTTTGAGTATATGCATATTATAGATAGATATATTTATGAGTCATTTAGCAGAGTTTGTAAGGTTTATACTGCATTAATTCCAACACAGCTCTTTCCAGGTTGATAGGGTGCAAATGAGGTAAGAATTAAGGCAAACCTAAAAGGCATGCAAATGTCGTACATTTATATTCACTGATAATACAAGCTCTTGTGTGTGGACCACACAGAGGAGTCAAGATCTCCTCGGTGTGTCTGTCTAGTACTATTTTACAGGAGAATGGTGACACAGCTTAAAATTCAGTTACATTACCGTGGGGGTCTCAGTGCTACTAACATCATGTAATCAAGGAGACACAAGCATTAGCAAAACATGAACAAGAAATCATAGAACTCTTTGCAGCACGTTTCTGCCCAGGCTTTGGAGGAGGAAGGTTTTTTATGAAATGATATTACACATATCACATTGTGGCAGGTTGTCTGTTTTATAATATATGTTTTTAAAATTCATTAGCAAATGACATTCTCATGCACACAAGTGTTTCAAACACAAGAAGCAAGTCCATTTATAGGTAGTCCAAGCGATATTTGTGTGTGTGGTGTGTGTGTGTGTTAATAGCTGCAGACTGAACGGAACATTGATACTCTTGTGCAGTCCGTAACATTGACCTCTGCTCATTTCTGAATGTCGCATTGCAGGAGTAGTACAATGGAAGGGTCGCTCTTGGCAGCTTCTTTGAATTCATCCAGTGTAATCTGGTCATCTTTGTTCTTATCCATCTTGCTGAAAATCTTGTCTACTCGTTGCTCGGGCGTGAGGCCATCCTCGTTCATTTTCATCATGATCACTGTGCCCACCATTTTGTAGATAGCCTTGGGAAGACAAGAAATAGATCATAAAGTTCACCTAGAATGGGGTAAGGATTTTAAATTTACTTCAAAGGACTCCTTAAATGCTTTTAAATAAGAGAGTGGTGTAATTGAGTCGGTGTGAGTCTCATGACTAACAGGATAGAGAAGAATTCTGCGTGACTCCTAATTTTTCTGGCTGGAGGAAGTGAGTGAAAAGAGTTGTGGTGAGACCAAGAATGATGATCAGGGAGGTTTAGGAAGGAAAATGATAAGCTCAGTTTGAAAGCTTCTGAGTTTGAAGTCAGATGGTAATCAACAAGCTCTACTCCTTGGAGATCTAGGAAAAGATGAAGTGGTCCCAGATGAAATGGACCGTAATCAGTGGTCCCAACTGACAAGGGACTTACAATCTGTCAAGAAAACAAGCGAGGTGCACCAGTAAAATTAAGCCTTGAAAGAAGTTAGCTGAGGGGGATCTGCAAGTCAGGGACTCTCTTCATGAGTGAAAGAACAGAGTAAGATGATTCCATTTTCCATTAAACTGCACACATGTAATTCTCAAAATGGAAATTCAAGGTAGAAATGAGTTTCATTCTTAGGAAAGTGCCTTAAAAAAAGAAATGCTCTTTTACACAAAGACTTGTAGGTAAACATATAGCAGCAATTTCAATAATAGCCCCAAAGTGAAACAGCACAAATACTCAACTGGCAAAGAGATAAATAAAATATGACACATCTACACAACTGAATATGATTTTAGCAACAGAAAGGAATGAAATACTGATAGATGCTACAACAGAGATAAATGTCCAAAAAAGTGCCAGATATAAAAGGCCAAACATATATTGTAAGATTCCATTTATATGAAATGGTCAGCAAGACAAATCCATAAAGAAAAAGTAGAAGGGTAGTTTCCAAAATCTGGGGATACCCATGGGCATAAGGGATCCTATTGGGAGAATAAAAATGTTCTATAATTAGATTATGATAATGGTGAAATAACCTAGACCTTAAAGAGTAAAGAAGATTTGGATGGGCCCAGAGCCCTGAAGGAAAAGGTGAAAAACCCAGGTGTAAAGCATGTTAGAGGCCAAAGTGGCCAGTGGTGAGTGTTCAAGGGTGAGCAGCCCTGGATGGACAGTGAGGCTGCAGCGGAAGTGAACGGATGTCAGCTGGACAGCCAGATCTGTGTGCACAGCTGTGTGTGGCATGGAGGAACCTCTCGGTAAAGACTTTTGACCAAATGAATGAGCAGCTCCTGAAGTACAGAGATGCTGTAAAGGCTCTATCAGTTACTGATACCTTGGTTCTGAAAAGGTGACTCAGCAAAAAGGAACCTGGAGGCAGGAAGTGATGCCAGGCTGCAAGTGCAGAGGGCTAGAAGCTGGAGAAAACACTAGAGAAGGAGATAGGGAGGCACGTGCAGAGGGAGCATGAAGAAGGAAAGGAGCTGAGGGTTGAGGTGGGTGATATTTCCAAGGGAGACAGAGCCTCGATAGTGAACTGCCGTGTACTGAGCATTTCCTACATGACAGGAAGTGTTGCTTAGTCGCTCAGTCGTGTCCAACTCTTTGTGACCCCTTGGACTGTAGCACACCAGGCTCCTCTGTCCATGGGATTTCCCCGGCAAGAATACTGGAGTGGGTTGCCATTTCCTTCTCCAGCAGATCTTCCTGACCCTGGGATCGAACCTGCGTCTCCTGCCTCGGCAGGCAGATTTTTTACCACCGGGTCACCAGGGAAGCCTGAGAGAAAGTGTGCCAGGTGCTTAATCATTACCACAGTCTTGAGGGGTAGGTTCATTATCATTTCTTCATAGACATTGATGGTTTGGTGCTCAGCGCCCTATAGCCAACTCCATGCCTGAACCTTACTGGGTCTCCCAGTTTACTTGGGAAGGGAAGTGGGTACTAAAGGTAGAGAGGGACTACAGATGCTGGGGCAGGTGGGGTAAGTGGAAGGCAGGGCTCCAGAGGCCATAGCTGACTGTGCGGGGGAGCGGCCCCAGAGGGAGGAGAGTCAACATAGAAGAGCGGGCATCTGGGTCACTTGGGTTTTGGCTACTGTTTCTCGCCATCACCCCTGGGCTTTGCTTTGGGGGTCCACCCCTCCGCCCCCCCACCCCGCCGAATCTCAGCCCTGTGGTCTGGGCAGGGCCTTGCCCCAGCTCCAGGAGGAGACACTTGGTCCTGTCTGTGGCAGTAGTGAACTTCCCTTTTTGGGTCACCTTGTCAGCACAGAGGTGGACACACACGCGAAGACAGTGAGTGAGTGAAGAGGCACTGACTCATTCATCAGCGGCTGAGTGCCCGGCAGGCTCCCAGACTGTTCTAGGCCGGGGGACACAGCAGTGAGAGAGTACGGCCCTCTCTGTACATGTAGCTTGTGTTCTATTATATCAGGTGATTTAGGGCAGTGATAAAATCTGTGACCAAAAAAAAAAGTTGGTAAGGGATTAGATGGCCCAGGGGTAGAGGGATGTAAGTTCAGCGAGGAAGGCCTGCCAATGAGATGAGGGGGCAGCCCCGAAAGGAATAAGGGGACCTGGAGGGCAGTCCTGGGCAGAGGGAGAGGATATCAAGGCCCTGATGTGAGGCTGTGTGTTGCAGGAAAACCAAGGCCCAGGTATCTCACACTCAGTGTGTAAGTTGAAGACTGAGGTCGCACCAGTGGGCAGGGGGTCCTGGGACATTTGTGTAGGCAACTGAGGAAGATGCTTGTTTACGTGGAATGATGGGAAACTGGGGCCATGGTCAGCATCTTGTGCCCACCGTGGGGAAGTTGGCTTGAGGAAGAGAGCGGCGTCCAGCAGGGCAGAGCTAAGCCAAGGGCCAGAGAAGCTGGATCCTGATACCATCCTTTGCACCCTCTAGGCTTATGTTGGTGGAAGATCTCACAGTGAGAGCATGGCCGGTTGAAATGTGGTTGACAGAACCCAGCAGCTTGGAGCTGAGACATTATCCAGCGTGGAGGGAGAGGACAGGACAGAGGATTCAAGCCTGCCAGGGCTCCTGGCAGGGAAGAAGGGGACCTGCCATAGGCCTGGGCTCAGGGAGCCTCTTCCCAAGCTCTGCCTTTCTGCCGGCAGCAGCCCAGGCCCTGAGAACACCCGGGGACCTCACCTCGATGATCTCTAGCATCTCCACTCGGGTGATCTTGCCGTCTCCGTCCAGGTCGTACATGTTGAAAGCCCAGTTCAGCTTCTGCTCAAAGCTGCCCCTGGAGGTGATGGACAGCGCGCAGATGAACTCTCGGAAGTCGATGGTGCCGTCCCCGTTCTTGTCAAAGGTGCGGAAGGCGTGCTGGGCAAACTTGGAGGCATCTCCGTATGGGAAGAACTACAGAGCAGAACACACAAGGTCACCTGTCAGGAGGGAAGAATCGCAGGCTGCGACGTGAAAGCCCACCGCCACACGCTGGCCCGGGGCTCTCCCAGCCCTCCCGGGGCGAGGGGATCAGGCTCACCCATGCGGACAAGGTTTGGCCCAACACTCAAGGCTAAAGACGGGCACAAGGAAGCGGTCTCCCCACGCGTCCTCACTCCCAGGCTCCTCGCTCTTTCCTGAGGGTGAGGCTGGAGACACTGGGCTTTGAGGTTGGTGGGACCCGCATCAGGGCCGCTAGAATTCCTCCTCTGAGGCCTTTCTGGTCATTCTCCCTCGAGGTCCAGGACAGGGGCAGCCAGCTGACTTCTCTCCTGCACAGGGCAGTGTGACCTGGACTCCCACGTTTCTCTGGTTGTGATCATCCAGGTTCACAGCCCGTGGGGCCTGAGCGAGGTGGCCCTGACCTCCCGCCAGTGGCTCCGGTCCCCAGCCCACCATGGTCCCCCTGGGTGCTGGGCCAGCGTCCAACTCCTTTTTCTAGAAACTTTTCTTTTGCAGGGCATTTAAGACCCACTAAAAATAGAACAGGACTGGGCTTTTCTCTGAGATTCATAAAGAGGTGTCTTCTCAGAGCCCGCAGGGTGCTGCAGGAGACAGGAGAGGACACAGGAGGAGGGGGGCGCAGACCCCCAAAGTGGGAAGACCGCGGAGACCATGGCGGTGGCCCCGGGCCTGGACACACATCTGGGCCCAGCACACACAGCAGGGAGCTCCCATACCTGACCCTCTGCCCCAGCAAAGCTAAAGGACCTCCTCCATATCCGTATATATGTATATGCACGGCTGATTCTCTGTGCTGTATAGTAGAAAACTAACACAACATTGTAAAGCAACTATACTCTGATAAAAATATTTAAAAAATAAAGGAAAAGACATTCTTCAGGTGAAGCACAGGAAACGAGCAAGCAAACCTCATCCTATCCCCGAACAAAAACAAGCCACATGCTGTTTTAAACCAGAGAAGGTGCATACGTGTTTCTGGCTGAAGAATTCCACCAAATACAAAGTCCAAAGCAGATTCCTAAGGATGCCATGGCATTCATAATCTGGTGTGGGTGCTGCCCCTTGCTAGGTGGGTCAGGCTGGCCACACACAGATTGCTGGCGTCATGCCCTCTCCAACTGCGTCCTCTTTCTCACTATACATCCTAACCTGGGACCCGCGAAGCCCTGCTACCCACTGCCCCTACACTGGGAAGCACATTGGATGGTAGGAAATCTCCCTCCAGAAACAAAAGACAAGCATTTCATGTAAGGGGCGAATACAGGAGGCCCAGGGATAAGACAAGCGTTCCCGGGGGCGGGGCTGGGGAGAGCTGGTTTCAATTTGCATTTCAGTAGCTCCCACTTCCAGACGCCAGTATCTGATCTGGTGCTTGCTCTTGTTGTCTAAGAAGCTACCCCTAAACCTGGTGGCATGGAACAGTAACAATCATTTTATTAATCTTAGAAAATAAAAACTTGACCATCTCTTCTTTTCTAATCAAACAACTCATTCTGTAACTATGAGCCTCGTATATTCTGAACTGTTCATTATTCGTAACACTTATAACACCACATGTGGAGGGGAGGAGTTGGGGGGTTGTTCTATTTTTTTCTCCTCACAACAAACAATTTTCCGATTGGCTGTATCCCAGCTGGGTGTCCTACAAGTCAATCCACTTATGACCCTAATGGCCTGGAGTTACTGGCGGTTCCCTCATAGCTCAGTCGGTAAAGAATCTGCCTGCAATGCAGGAGACCTGGGTTCGATTCCTGGGTGGAGAAGATCCTCTGGAGAAGGAAATGGCAACCCACTCCAGTATTCTCGCCTGGAGAATCCCACGGATAGAGGAGCCTGGCGAGCTACAATCCATGGGATCGCAAGAGTCAGACACAACTGAGCAACTAAACCACCACCACCACCACCAGAAGGGAAGAATCAGTCCGGAAAGATTGCCCCCATCCTAGATGCCAGTCACAAGCCTCAGATTGCCCCCTGTACCTCCGAGAGACCAGCTATGAAGTGAAAGGGTTCCCACGGCCCCCTCCTCAGGTTGGAGAATTTGCTGACTCACAAAATTCTGAAAGGTGCTTTATTTACTGTTACCAGTTTGTTGGGGGTTCCCTAATAGCTCAGTTGGTAAAGAATCCGCTTGCAATGCAGGAGACCCCAGTTTGATTCCTGGGTCAGGAAGATCCGCTGGAGGAGGGACACGCTACTCACGCCAGTATTCTTGGGCTTCCCTGGTGGCTCAGCTGGTAAGGAATCTCCATGCAATGAGGAAGACCTGGGTTTGATCCCTGGGTTGGGAAGATCTCCTGGAGAAGGGATAGGCTATCCAGTACAGTATTCTGGTCTGGAGAATTCCATGGACTGCATAGCCCATGGGGTCGCAAAGAGCCAGACACAGCTGAGCAACTTTCACTTCACTTCACCAGTTTGTTATAAAGGATACAATCCAACGGAGGAGATGCAGAGAGTAATGCAAGGGATGCATGGAGCTCCCAGTACAGGTTGCCCCACTCTCCCAGCCCCTGAATGCTTTCACCAGCTTGGAAGCTCCTGGAACCCCACAGTTTAAAGGATTTTTATGGTAGTTTCATTATGCAAGCATGATCGATTTAATCATTGGCTATTGATGATTGAACTCAATCTCCAGACACCCTGTCTCCATTGGAGGTCTAGCTTGGGGCTGGAAGTTCCAGTTCTCTAATCTGCCCCTAGTCTTCCTGGGACCAGCTGCACCGCTCCCCGCCCGAGTTCTGCCCCACTCCTGAAGCGACGGGCACCCAACCACCACTCATTAACATACAATAGACACTAAAGAAGGAAATGGCAACCCACTTCAGTATTCTTCCCAGGAAAATCCCGTGGACAGAGGAGCCTGGCAGGCTATGGTCCATGGGGCCGCAAAGAGTTGGACATGACTGCACATGCACGTGGACACTGATCTCTGCAGAAATTCCAAGAATCTTAGAAAACTTCTGTACCAGGAACTGAGGCCTAAGATCAAATATGTTTATTTCTTATTCTAAGTATCATATGTGCCCTCTGCCTGGGCGGTCTTCCTCTCTCTCTAAGGGGGTGCTGTTTGCTAATGTGTCATCTGTGTTCAGGGGTCTTGAGCAGAGCCTGTACCTGAGAAATATAATAATCTAAAAACAGAGCGCACTGAGCCCCTTGGTGGATTCCAAGGTCTCCCTAGGGATTTTTATACATCAGCCTTTCTGCACCCAGTGACATGAGGCCACTGGGTCTAATTTACTTCCACCCCTGTAGGTTTCTGGTGGTGCAATGCTTTACCCATTTTATATCTCACAGCATCCTTTTAAGTTAAAGGCTATCTGATATTTTTATCTGAAAATAGCTGGGCATCTTAGGTCAGCGTATTAAAAATTAATTTAGATCTGGAAGGCCTTCAGAAAAAAAAATCAATGGTAAATTTTGAGCTATAAAAGTTGCATGTGTCTTGCTGAAGCTCTGTTTACTGACTTTTACAGCCAACATGTTTTCTCTGCAGGAACGGAGTGTGTGATGAAGAGCCCTCTGATATCTGGAGTGGTTGTTTCCTTTAGAAAATTCATCTTATCATTTTCTGAGCACTTCAAGTTTTTTGAATCAGGGGAATGATCCTTCTTTTGATGAAATAATTCAACTCTGGATGGGTCATAACAGAAAAAAATGAAGCCATACTTCCTTCAATTTCTGTAGGAAGAAATCAGGGTCTTGAACTCATATCTACTTCTCTCGGAGGAAAACACTGCCTAAGAAGTACAAGTATTTGGAGAGTATTATTGCTTGAAGGGTATTTTAAAAATTCAATGTATTTTGCATCAACTCCTGCATTAAATATTGATGTGGAAATAATTTTTGTTATTAATAATCCAAATCTTTTAATATAATAAAAATTTGGAAGTTGAAAATTTATATATATATATAGTTTTATATATTTCACTTGTGTCTTTGTGCATGCATACTAAGTCATTTCAGTCATGTCCAACTCTTTGCAGCCCTATGGACTGTAGCCCACCAGGCTCCTCTGTTCACAGAATTCTCCAGGCAAGAATACTGGAGTGGGTTGCCATGCTCTCCTCCAAGGGATCCTCACGACCCAGGGCTCAAGCCGGAGTTTCTTACGTCTCCTGTATTGCCAGGCAGCTACTTTACCACTGGTGCTATCTGGGAAGCCCTTAGGTTGCCATAAAAAACTACCATGGATTGGGTAGCTAGTAAACAGCAGATTACACCGTTTAGTCGCTGGGTTGTGCCTGACTCTTTGAGACTCCATGGACTGCAGCCCACCAGGCTCCTCTGTCCATGGGATTTCCCAGGGAAGAATACTGGAGTGGGTTGCCATTTCCTCCTCCAGGGGATCTTCCCGACCCAGGGCTTGAATCTGCATCTCCTGCATTGAGAGGCAGATTCTTTACCACTGAGCCACCTGGGAAGCCAGGGAAGCAGCTGCAAATGGCCAGTTAATATCGCCTGCTTAATGGGAATCCAGGCTCCCAGCCAGGAATTCTTCTGACCCCAGAAGCTGTGTGGTGTGCTTCCCGGAGGGATCCTTTGGGGTTTGGCATCAGTGGGGCAGCCTGTCCTCCTGAGGATACCCAGGAGAAGGTTCCTTTGGAAGAGCAGGGTTTGGGGTGGAGCAGGGTCTGCTCCAGGTTCAGGCCAGCAGAGCCCTAGGCTTAATTCTGGGGGCGTCTGAGCTGGCCAGTAGTAGGCTCCTTGGGCTGGGGGTGAGGCTGCCCTGGAGGCAGTCTTCTCTACAGCCCTCTTTTGTCCTTGCCCCTGTGTAGCCCACAGCCCTTTGGTTCACCTGGGGGCTCAGAGCTAGTAACAGAAGGTGGGACCACCAAGTAGCCCCTCTGTCCCTGGGTTCTCTGGGACCCCCAGCTATGGAGGGCTGAGTGTACTAGGTCAGTTTATACAAGGAATCTGAGCATCTGGGGATTTTGGTATTTGAGTCCTAGAACCAACAATTCCCATGGATGCTGAGGGACTGACTACTGTATAACAAACAGAAGGTAGAAAGTTAGGGAAAAAAATTTTATTTGCCTGATCTGCCTGGAACAGTCTGATCATAAACTCTGCATTGTACTCTGAACACTCTGTCATCACAAATTTCTTGTGGACAAGCTTGAAATGTCAAGGCCTTTGCTCATGGTGCTTGGCTGGCTATGATAGAGGCAGGATTTGAGCGTATCTGTCGGGTCATTTCTGCTACATCTTTCTGTTAATCTTAATCAAGTACTGTGCATGTGCTCAGTCTCTCCATTGTGTTCAAGTCTTTGTGACCTCATGGACGGTAGCCCGCCAGGCTCCTGTGTCCATGGGACTTCCCAGGCAAGAGTACTGGAGTGGGTTGCCATTTCCTTCAGGGAATCTTCCCAACCCAGGGACTGACCCCACATCTCTTGCATCTCCTTCATTGGCAGGTGGATTCTTTACCGCTGAGCCACCTGGGAAGCCCTAACCAAGTATTAGCTGAAGAAATAAAGCTAAATCCATATCTGATGAAACAAACAAATTTGTTGCATTATGTAATTCTTAGCTGTCATCCTGCTACTACTGTGTATTTATCGCCATCTCCTGGCAGGAAGTATGTACTACATGAAAATCATTAGAATGCGCCGGAGGGATAATTTTTATGATTCGTTCATTCTTTAAGGCAACAAATATTTACTGAGCAGTTAGTACATGTCAAGCACTGTGTTGGGTGGTGGCCAAAGTAGAAAAAATATATATTTATAATCATGGGAGACCTAGACACTAATCATACAACTACGTAAGTATAAAATTGCACTATGATATTGTAACTCAGTTGGTAAAGAATCCACCTGCAATGCAGGAGACCCCGGTTCAATTCCTGGGTTGGGAAGATCCCCTGGAGAATGAATAGGCTATCCACTGCAATATTCTTGGGCTTCCCTAGTGGCTCAGCTGGTAAGGAATCCACCTGCAATGAGGGAGACCTGGGTTTGAAAGATCCCCTAGAGGAGGGCATGGCAACCCACTCCAGTATTCTTGCCTGGAGAATCCCATGGACAGAGGAGCCTGGCGGGCTACAGTCCATAGGGTCACAAAGAGTTGGACACGACTGAGCGACTAAGCACAACACAAGTGCATAGAGCCACAGGCGAAAGTTATGGGAATGATCTTATGAGTTTGAAACTTAATGAAAATTTAGTGTGCAGCTTCCTTCCCCCACCCTAATATGCAAGTGGTGGCAATTCACTGCTCTTCATCTTAGCTGAAGAAAGGTTTCAGAGTCCAAAACTTTGGGGAGTACACTGTATCCCACTGTACTCTGCATCCTTACTCAGAACTAACCAACGTGCAGAAGAGGAACAAAACCAGGAAGTGCTCGAGGACTCTGCCTCTCCCCAGGGGGACAAAGGAGACTTGTCACAAATTAATCAGCCTACTCCAAAGCCACAGCAGAAGTTTTCCTTACAGAGAGTGGGCTGATGTCCCACATTTCCATCTTTTCAATAATCTATGCAGTTGTGAATATTAAATGGGTTGTCTCCTTAAGAGATGGTGAGTGAAGCCCAGATATCTCATACTGAATATGCCAATGTTCCCCCTATCCCCCACTACCCCCAGTGCAACACAGGTGGCTGTGTCAAAAAAAAAAAAAAAAAAAGACATCAAAACATAGTGCTTCTATTCCCCGCTCCAGCCCTGTGTCTAGCTCATCCGTGTGTCTAGCTCATCCTTCTAGAAGTTGTACTGAGTTCCGAGAAAACACCGTAACATTTCCCATGAGAATCCTCCGTTCTCTCCCGGAGTCACTGGGGCCTGCCTCAATTTGATGAAGGATTCAGGTCCCCTAGAAGCTCTCGGTCCAACCTTCAGGCGGGGGAGGTTTTCACAAGCAAAGCCTTGACCCACAGAGACAGCTGACCGCAGACCTGCTGTATCGGGGAGTGGCCACAGGACGCTGAGGAGGGCAGTCTCTCTCCAGCTCCGGGCTGCTGCTGGGCAGCCCTCATACCTCAGAATAGATATCTGCCCAATAATCTGCCTGAAATAGTGCTCACGAGGGGATCAAAGAACAGAAGAGTATTCTTGGACCACTCTGCGGCTCACTGTCATGGAGAGGCCTGCCTGCCATCCAGTCTCTCACCAGAGACAGTCCCTTTGGAAAAGTCCTCGCTCAGGTCAGTTCTGCTTTCCTTTGTTCTCAAATGTCAGAAGCCTATATTGTCTGGCTTATGAACCCACCAACAGAATCCCCTCCCCAAGGATGGAGTGGTAGTAGGGAAGAACAAATCTGACTTCATATTGGATCTATTTTTTTAACTTTAACCTTTATATTCTATTGCTTTTGCTACAAGCTCATCACTGAAGGAATGTTGTTAGTTGCTAAGTCATGTCCCACTCTGTGATCTCATGGACTGCAGCCCGCCAGGCTCCTCTATCTGAGGGATTTCCTAGGCAAGAATACTGGAGTGGATTGCCATTTCCTTCTCCAGGGGATCCTCCCAACCCAAGAATCGAATCTGGATCTGCATCTCCGGCATTGGCAGGCAGATTAACCACCAAGCAACCTTAAAGTATACATAATGTCCCACCTCCAGGAAGCTGCCTCCCATGCCTTAGAGTTAAGCTAAAATACTTTTGTTTAAGCTCACAGGAAACATCCTGACCAGGCCCACCTGTGAATGGATACAGGAAAGAAGAAATTAACACATCCTCCCTGGAGTCTAGCTGGAACCAGGAAATATTTGCAACAACTTATCGCCTTTTTTTACTTTACCTCCTCACCTCTCCCTCTTTGTTCTATAAAATAAGTTAACATCCCAACTGGGCAAGATGGTTCTTAGGGACTCGAGTTCACCATCTTCTGGGTCAGCTGCTCTCCAAATGAAATCACTATTCCTTGTCTCAACAGCTTCTCTCTCGATTTATTGGCCTGTCATGTGATGAGCGGTATGACAGAGTCTTATCTATTGCACCCCTGAAATATGGCAATTCTGCTTCCAAGGTCATCTCCCCTCACGTCTGCTGGAATTAGCCAGAAGCCTCTCCTGGATGACCTGGCTCAGAAATCAGTCTCTCTAGGTCCTGCCAGTAGAGCAGTGGTTCATGAGAGCCTATCGGGGAGCGAGGTCCTAGGCAGGTCCTTCTCTTGTGCTGCCTCGGCTGGTCTTTCAACACATTTAGGACTAGAGGGTCATCGCTCTGCGTTAAGTAACTGGCTCAAGGTTGTATCATTGGAAAAGACCCTGCTGCTGGGAAAGATGGAGGGCAAGAGGAGAAGGGGGTGACAAAAGATGAGATGGATGGATGGCATGACTGACTCAATAGACAAGAGTTTGAGCAAACTCAGGGAGACAGGGAAGGACGGGGAAGCCTGGCATGCTGCAGTCATGGGATTGCAGAGTCGGACGTGACTTAGCAACTGAACAACAACAATAAGGCTGTATCTCTAAGGAGGGTGAGGGCACTGGGGTCAAACCCAGCTGGCCCAGTGGACGCTGCCTCTCCTGCACTTGCTGTTTGCCTGGCCTTCTGCACCGAAATGGAGCTGCAACTCGCCTCCTCCACCAGGTTCTGGAAAGGATCTGCCCATCTGGCCCGTGGTTCTGCTTCTTCCTCCCCACGCACTCCTGCCTTGCACTGTGCTCACAGGAGCCTCAATCCTCGTCATCAAAGCTGGTCCAGGCCAGAGCAGGCTCACAGGGAGTGGATACCCACTGTTAGGGACAAAGGCGGGGAAAACACCTGTCTTCACAGGGGACACCCCCTCCTCTCCAGGCAGTAGCAAGGGCTGGGCCCTGGGCAGGTAGGCGGGGACCATAGCCTCTGGCTCCGGGGCAGGTACTGCTGCGGAGGGAGAGGGGCCAACCAAGGATGACAGTCAGCCTCCTGGACCTCACTGTGGCCCAGCTCAGAGCAGATACACTATCTTGCCCCCAGGACTGCAGGGGGTTGGGGTCCTTGAGAGAAAGCAGGACCACTCCAGGCTCATGAGAGGCAGAGGTGAGATGCTCAGTTCTGTCTTATTCTCTGATGTTGACGAAATCATCTGAGCTTCAGTTTCCTCTTCCACAAAATAAGGCAATAATAATCAATACTTATGATGTAGAAGTCTTGTGAGATGTACTGGGGACAGAACATGTGGAAACTGTCTGAGGCTGTGAGGAGCTGGGCCTGGGCCCCTCCATGTTCTCCTCAAAGCTGCCCAAAGCATCCCATCTCCTGATGTTCGCAGATGGCAGCTGGGTGAGCAGCTGGTTAGCGGTGGGCTCTCTCACACACATGCCCCGGGCTGCTGGCCAAGCTGGTGTCCTTGAGGATTCATTTGGTATTTGGTTTTGGCTTTAGGCTCATCACGCCCACAAGTCCAGAGGGAACTTTTCACACCCAAGTTTTCTCCCGTCCACTTCCCATAACTGTCAATAGCATCTAACTGTTTTCAGGACAAGGAACAAAATTACCCCCAAGCCTCTGTGTCCAGTTTTCGGTCCACTGCTCTGCCCTCTGGGATTCTTTCACTACCTGCTACCTGAGACCTTACTGAGCTCTCAACCACAGCTATGCAGCCTTTGCCATGTTTTTCTCTTTGTCTGCAATGCTCCTTTTCTGCTCCAACCCAGTTAATGCCCGTGTTCTTCTTCAGACCTTGAAGTCTTCTCCAAGCCAACGTCAGAAGCTCCCATTATACACACGCACATCACTGAGTCCCACCCTCGGTTACATTTACCATCACAGTGAAGAAATGTTCACGGCATTGCTTGATTAAGGCTCGTCTTCCTTAGCAGTGGCTGTGGTTGTTTAGTCGCCAAGTTGTGTCCCACCCTCTTGAGACCCCATGCACTTCAGCCCGCTAGGCGGCTCTGTCCATGGGATTTCCCAGGCAAGAATACTGGAGAGGGTTGCCATTTCTTTCTCCAGGGGATCTTGCTGACCCAGAAACTGAACCTGCGTTTCCTGCATTGACAGGCAGATTCTTTCCCCCTGAACCACCAGGAAAGCCCCTCCCCTTGTAGACCATAACTAAATGGAGCCAAGGAGTGGCTTGTTTTCGCCCACCACTGTGATCCTTGGCATCTAGTACAGGGCCAGGCACACAGGAGGTGGCAGATGAACATATGACTCAGCACAGCAGGTCTTTTTTGAGCCTGAGGATACAGCAGCAAATCCACCCAATGACCAGGGAAGGCCTGAAATGTGTTCTGAAGGGTGTCTTAAGTCAGCTCTGCTAAAGAAGGCTCCCACTTGGCCTTAAATCGTGTCATCCCCATTACTGCTTCAGCGGATGATTCATGAGGATTGAATCATCATCAGAGCAGTATGCGCACCTGGTCATGCTGCTGCTGCTGCTGCTAGGTCGCTTCAGTCCTGTCCGACTCTGTGCGACCCCATAGACGGTAGCCCACCAGGCTCCCCCGTCCCTGGGATTCTCAGGCAAGAACATTGGAGTGGGTTGCCATTTCCTTCTCCAATGCATGAAAGTGAGAAGTGAAAGTGAAGTCGCTCAGTCGAGTCCAACTCTTAGCGACCCCATGGACTGCAGCCTACCAGGCTCCTCCATCCATGGAATTTCCCAGGCAAGAGTACTGGAGTGGGGTGCCATTGCCTTCTCTGGCACCTGGTCATGAGCAGGGGAAAAGGAGAGAGATATTTCCCCTTAATCAGAAATGGTGGATCCCCAAACTGCTCTCTGCCAAGATGTTCATTCAACAGACACTCCCAAAAGCCAGGGGTGGTGCCAGGCTTCATGCTGAGCTCTGTGTGGGAGGGAGGGAGGGTGAGGGCCAGCGAAGAAGAAGAGTAAAACATAAGACCCCGGTCCCTGCCCTCAAGTAGACATAACCAATCAAATGTAGATGCAGCCCAAAGTGTAAGCTGCCTTCCACATTCGGGCTCTCTGGAAAGAGATTAAAGACACAGCCCCTCTACCCTGCCCCCCATGGGGGGGGCGCCCAGATCCTAAGGTCACTTTTAAGAGCTGCCTCTTCACTTGTCCTCTAGGTGACAATATCCATTTTTTACATTATGGGTCCCTCAGGACTCCAGGTTTTATTATGAGACAACCACTATTAGCTCATGGTTCTTGAGCTGCATCTATTGGAGAAGAAAATTAGTCCTGAATTAAATTCCTAGAGAAGGGGTTTTGCCCCTTGTGTCACGGAAGCAATTTTCATTTATGTCCTCGACAAGGTCCCTCCATAGGCATATCGCCCCAAGAAGGTCATGAGGCCCAGGGAAGTTCTCTGACCTTCTTATAGAAAACAAGACACAGGCTGCAGAAATCCTGCTTAATGTTCCGGTCTCCCTCATTTGAGAATTCACACCACGGGTAAAGCCAGAATCGTCTATTCATTAAAGGAAATACTATGCTTTGCTCTTAATTGCATCTTCACTGGTTTTAGATTAGGATCTGTTATCCTGCAGATGCTTGATAAATGCTTTATAAATGCTTGCGGTGGATAAAGGAAGCAACTTGCTGCAGAGGAGCTGATGCTGGGTTGTGGCAGGGTATCTAGTTGTGACTGAACTCAAGCCACTTTGGATATAAAATGATGGCATAAATCAGGTAAGCTTCAAAATTCCTTTTAGCTATCACATTTATTTTTTTCTGATCCTAGAAGTGAAATCTTAAAAGAAAAAGGAGAAAAGAAAATGATTTTGGCAAATGGGTGATACTTTCATGAATTTGGATTTGTTAATTTACTGCCCCCTTATGTGGCTGTTGTCTAGTTGCTAAGTCGTGTCTGACTCTTTGTGACCCCATGGACTGCAGCACGCCAGACCTCCCTGTCCTCCACCATCTCCTAGAGTTGGCTCATACTCATGTCCACTAAGTCAGTGATACCATCCAATTCTCTCAATCCCGGTCCCCCTTTCTCCTCCTGCCTTTAGTCTTTCCCAGCATCAGGGTCTTTTCCAGTGAGTGTGGCCCCTTTTGTTGGTATAGCCTAATTACAGGATCAGACTTTGAAGGGTAAACATGTCTATTGTTGATGTCTGACTTTTTTGTGACCCAATGCACTGTAGCCCTCCAGGCTCCTCTGTCCATAGGATTTCCTTGGCAAGAATACTCGAGTGGATCACCATTTCCTTCTCCAGGGGATCTTCCCAATCCAGGGATCAAACATGGGTCTCCAGTGTTGGCAGGCAGATTCTCTACCACTGAGCCACCTGAGAAGCCCACTCACTGGTTACTCAGACTTTAAAAATAAACTCTCTCTCTCAAAAAATAAATAAAATAAAAATAAACTCTCTCTGCTGCTGCTGCTGCTAAGTTGCTTCAGTCGTGTCCGACTCTGTGCGACCCCAGAGATGGCAGCCCACCAGGCTCCGTTGCCCCCAGGATTCTCCAGGCAAGAATATTGGAGTGGGCTGCCATTTCCTTCTCCTGCCCAAATACCCAATTCACATTATAAATTGGTTCAATGACATCTTGATTTGGGACAAAGGGTTTCCTCCAGTACTTCTCTTGTTGACTAATGTTGAACCACCAGGATAAAGTAGTCTGCTGTTAGCATTTATTACAAAATGGGGGGTCAACAATAGTAAATTACACAACAGTAAATTGTCATGTTTCCATTTAAGTCAGTCTACTATATTAGAAAGAAGACAATTTTGTCAATTTAAAAAGAAACCCATCTTTGAAACTAAGAAAGGGGTGAGACTCTTTGAAGATGCTCAGTGGAAAGCTGGTCGTGTGGGGGAAAGCTGGAAAAGGATTCCTCATCTGACAGTCTCTTCAATTATTCCAACTGAAGTGGGTAGAGCAGCAGAGTCTGCAGTGGGTCTGAGACTGCTTATTTATTTCACCTCCTGAACTCCTCCTAGGATAACGGAGTCTCTTCAAGATCGATGACCATTTCACCCCAGGCCCACCTCGTTTCAGTGTCATGGTGACCATGATGAGATGCTCAGCCTGGCTGCATCTCAATTAAAACCTTCTATTAATATAATGTCACAGGCCACCAAGGCTGCAGCTCTGAAGAGAGAGCTGTACAGAACAGCTGGCAACAGAGACTGCAATGACTGTCTGAGATGGGGAGTTCTGTCTGTAGCAGGTGAACTCATCTGTAAGGAATGAACATACACAGGGCCACCACCTCAGTAGCTGTGTTCTCCCTTTCCTGGAAAGAGAAGTCTCCTTCCAAACTCTAAAATGTCTCCCTCAATTTTTTACTGTCCATCATTGCTGACATATCCATAACTTTTACCTAAATTGTTCCAGTGAAAGCGAAAGCGTTAGTTGCTCAGCCATGTCTGACTCTTTTTCGACCCCATGGACTGTAGCCTGCCAGGATTCTCTGTCCATGGGATTCTCCAGGCAAAAATACTGGACTGCATTGCCATTCCCTTTTCCAGGAGACCTTCCTGACCCAGGGACTGAACCCAGTGTCTCCTGCTTTGCAGGCAGATTCTTTACCATCTGAGCCACCAGGGGATCCACCAATTGCTCCAGATGTAATGCCATCTCTGCCACCAGAGGTAAAAGAAAAGGTCTGACTGCAGACCAAGAAATGAACGAGAGAAACAGATCACATGGAGGAGGGTATGCCATGGTGGTAGGATCAGATTGGTCTGGGATTGAGCATCAGTTCTGTGGTTTCTTAAATGTGGGACGTTTGGCAAAGTGCTTTTAAAGCTTTTTCAAAGTCTTTGTTTATATGAAAACTGGGCAGGGGGAGAATTGGCTGCTGGGCTGGGATCTTTGAGATTTAAGGAGGAGGACAGTAGAGTCGAAAAAATGGAACGATTAGTCAATAATCGTCTACTAAGTGCACCCACGATGTGCCAGGGGCTAGTCTAACTGCCGAAGGGATGCAGAAGAGCATAAACTGTGGCCAGATTTTGAGTTGAGGCAAAGAATTCTTGCAGCAGGAGAAATTCTAAGAGGTGTAGGCTCTCCCTCACCCCCTAGGGCAGCAATATATCTTACCTTCCCAACCCAGCCTGCGAGGGGAAGAATGAAAAAACCAGAACAGACCATAGCAGTAGATTCCTGCTGCTACAGAAAAACCCCAGATCCCTATTTCCAGATCTTGCTGGACTGCTGATTCCAGGGGGGGTTCCTTTTTACCAGAACCCAGAGTCCAGAACCTGCTGTGGGAAGGAGAGGGCTTTATTTGAGAAGGGCTAAAAGAGGAACTGAGCTTGGTGGCTCAGGTGGTAAAAAATCTGCTTGCAATGCAGGAGATCCAGGTTTGATCCCTGGGTTAGGAAGCTCCCCTGGAGAAGGGAATGGCAACCCACTCCAGTATCCTTGCCTGGAGAACTCCATGGACAGAGGAACCTGGTGGGCTATTGTCCATGAAATCGCAAAGCGTGGGACACGACTGAGCGACTTAACACACACAAAGGAGGCACCAAGAGTCAGGACTCAAGGTTACAAAGAGCAGGAACATAAAACCCACACAGAAGAGCAGCCAGGCCGGGGCGTCAGAACCGCACCGCTTCTCATCCTGCGGCAGAGCCAGCTCTTGGACCGAGCTCCCTGGGACGGAACCTGCCTCTGCAGCTTCTCCTCCCAAACCCAGACTCCTTGATCCTCCTCTCCATGGGGAGTAACCCCAGTAAAGGCCATCTGATTCTTGACTCCATTGTCTAGAAGGATCTATTTAGAGATTAGATCTCAGGGTGCAGGGGAAATCTCTGAAGAGTCTGCCAGTAGGGGGCCACAACAGAATCCTCCTACCCTGATGAGGCCAAAGGGCAGGAGCCACTGGGGTTCCGCGGTGCCAGGTTCCGCAGAAGTTTCACTCTCTAACTATCTCCTACAGTGTGTGACCCCATCACAGACAAAGGGTGGAGTCCAAGTTCTGAAGGTGACACTTACTGATGTTGGGGAAGGGTCTGAGCAATTGCGCCTGTTTCCTCTCATGTAGAATGAGGGGGTTGATTCTCCATCAGCCCAAGAGGGTCTATCAACCCCTGTAATTCTAAATCTGCATAATTGACATTATACTTGACAAAAGATGCTGATTTAATTAACAACACTTTTATAGCACTTCCTACATGCCGGGCGTGTTTCAGCACACTGCCAGTGTTTCCCCATGGAATCCTCTAACAACCCTCTGACAGAGGTACCACCCCCAACCCATTACAGAGAAGAGTCAGCAGAGGCAAAGGGGGTATTATGTTACTTTGCCCAAGATCACACACCCAGTTATTGGCAGAACTGAGCTCGTTTCACTCTAGAGGCTACTCTTTTACCAAGCTACTTGCCTCTGACCTAACACGTAGGAACACAGACACCAGAAAGGGCAAAATCCCGATTCTGCCTCTCCCTCTCACCACGTACCAACAGTAGGACATCTGCGTCCGTTCTAGTCTGGAAGAGAAGCAGAGAAGCCTGGAGGGTGAGGTCAGCAGACCTTCCGAAGCTCCTGACGGGCTCGGTCGCTCAGAGATTGCATAGGATCGTGGGCTTTGGCCGGAGCCAAGGCTTCTTGACTTAACTGCTGGCGGGGGTTGGCGGGAGAGCTGCTCCAGCTGCATCAGTCTGCCTGGGTGATCCTGTCTGGGGGTTGGGGGAAGGCTGGAGGGGGCGCTGAGCTGGGGTTAAGGACACTGAACCTTTCAGCCTTAAAGAGCCAGAAGCTACCTCCTCTGGCCCGAGGTGCTTAGGCATTAGATGAGGTGACAGTTCCGACTCCTGAGGGGAAGTTCTTCTCTCACATTTCCATATTTATCTCTCAGCAGGGAAAGCAGAGAGGAGACTCACCAAGGCTCCCGGCTCCTCCCCTCCCCCCACCCCCAGGCGCATGAATAAAGATACAGAACCTCCCAAGGAGAGCCTTGCAGGCCTTCCCCTAGGGGAGGGGAGTCCACGTGCAGCAGGAAGCGCTGAAAACACCCACCAGCAGCCTTAGGAGGGCTGGGGCATGGGAATGGGGGCTGGGGGCCAGGCGGAGGGTCTACAGATGATAGTGGAGCACCAGAATCATTTCTGCTCTCAGCACCTCAGCTTCTCTGCTTATAAATGGGGTTGTTGTTTAGTTGCTCAGTCCTGTCCACCAGCTCTTTGTAGCTCTATGCACTACAGTCCACCAGACTCCTCTATCCATGGAATTCTCCAATCTGAAATACCTGAGCGGGTTGCCATTTTCTTCTCTAGGGGAACGTCCTGACTCAGGAATCAAGCCGGTGTCTCCTGCATTGGCAGGCAGATTTTTTTTTTTTTTTGCCACTTAGTCACCAGGGAAGACCTAGAATGTGTTTTAATTACCTAGATTCTAGAAATATAGGCTACTGCTTTAAATGAACTTTGTGATGATGTATATGTTATAGCAGAAGCGTCCACTTGGTCAGGGAAGCAGAGGTGTGTGTGTTAACAAGGAAAGTTGTGCTCTCTCAAGCCCAGTCACTGGTTTTCCTTCCCACCCTCGGACACCACAGGCTTCTCCACCAGCTGGTCTGGGCCTCTTGCTGATGGGTGGCGCTTTATTCCAGATCTTTCTAATGCCTTCTCACCTTGGTCACATCTGCCATTTCCTCAAAATCCTGGCTGGTATTGCCCCATTCTGGGTACATGCACAAAGAGTGCCATGGTGCAAAGCCACTGAATTGGCAGTGTTTTAAGCTGCCACTTTGGGGAGGTGCTATCTCCAGCAACAAATCCTGACCCTCCGAGAGAGACCAATGTTTGTTTTTCTTCTCAGAGAAGTAACAGGGGAGACAGCACAGCTGTCAGAGTCCCTCAGAGTGAAGCTCTGGAGCCACAGTGACCACATCAAACCCCAGTCCAGCTCTGAAGCGGCTGTGTGACCTTGAGGAGGGCACTTTGTTCTGAGCCTCAGTTTCAGGTGTGAAAAGACCAGTCCCAGGAGTGGTTAATTCACTAGCTTATGTAAAGCGTTTTGGACCGTGTCAGGTAAATGGAAGACACTAAAGAAAATAAATAAAGGGTAGCTTACAGTTCTTCCTCAAAATCATGCATGCCTGTGTTTCAGACTCTGCATTACTGTTTGTGCCATCTCTAACCATGAACCATTTTTATCCCAGAGAAGTGTAATTGATCACAGGTTGATCCACCTCTGTGAGCTGGACCTCAGTTTAGGTCCTTTTACCTGTGAAGAGCTGACTCATTGGAAAAGACCCTGATGTTGGGAAAGATTGAGAGCAGAGGTGACCAAAGATGAGGTGGTTGGATGGTATCACCGACTCAATGGACGTGAGTGTGAGCAAACTAGGAGACAGCGAAGGACAGGGAAGCCTGGTGTCCTGCAGTCCATGGGGTCACAAGGAGTCAGACACCACTGAATGACTGAACAATAACCTGCTTTAACTTAATTTTCATAAAGGTCCTATGAGGTAGTGGCCACAGATGAGAAATCTGAGGCACAGAGAGGTTAAGCAATTTTCTTAAGGTCACACAGGAAATGGCAGAGTGGAGGTATGAACCTGGGAAAGCTACCTGCAGAGCCCGAGGGCCCTTTTTCCCCCGCTGCTATACCAGAGGCAGGACTCTTAGGGGAGAGAATTTTGACTTTAAGCACCAAAGGCAAGAGCTTTCCAGGTGGTGCAATGGTAAAGAACCCATCTGCCAGTGCAGGAGATGCAGGTTCAGTCCCTGGGTAGGGAAGATCCTTTGCAGGAAGAAATGGCATCCCACTCCAGTATTCTTGCTTGGAAAATTCCATGGACAGAGGAGCCATGGAACGGAGTCCATGGGGTCACAAGAGTTGGACATGACCGAGCAGTCCCTCAGACACCAAAGGCAAGAACCACAAACCAGTGTGGAGGACTAAGGACCTGAACCCAGGTCATCCTGCCAAGGCAACTCCCATCAGCATATATTTATGAATTTGTACATTTTGCCTGCCACCTGTTATCAACATCCGAGCTGCTTCCCCGCTGCCCACGGCTTTCTGTCAGGATTCTGTTTTCTGGACCATCGTTCCAGCAGGCCCCTGAGAGCCGCGGCCCAGCACCAGTGCCTCCGGTGTCCTGTCTCTGCTGTCCTCCTGGCCACCTCACAGCCTTGTCCTCAGCTCGAGTGCCTCCCAGGGACCCTCCTTCTCCCATGGGGCACCTGCGGTTACAGCAGCTAGAGAACCATTTAATTCCCAGTTCGGCCCAAGGGTGTGTTGCTGAGCAGCTAGTGGACGCTGAGGTGTGTGGAAGGAACCCTCAAGGTGATAAAAAACAAACCCTGATGTGCATGAGTGTGTGTGTGTGTGTTTAAAGGAGCTGGGGGTGGGTAGCAGTGAGCTTCCCACGCACTCAGGTGCAGCTGGCAGCCAGCACTGGCTTTGGGACCAGTTCCCTGCCGCAGGACCGCAACACAGCCTGGGTGCGGCAGGAACGCAGGCGGCGGGCTGGGGGCGGGACGGGCGCAGCTAGATGACCCAAAGCAGGGAGGTAACCATTTTCTCTTCTTTGGTAGCTGTGCTCCTCGGGGAGGAAAAAAGAATATACAAAAATACCTGTCTTCCCCCCTCTCTTTCAGCGCCAGCTGTGAACGTCATTCTTGCTGTCAGTTCAGTTCAGTCACTCAGTCGTCTCCGACTCTTTGTGACCCCATGGACTGCAGCACGCCAGGCTTCCCTGTCCATCACCAACTCCCGGAGCTTACTCAAACTCATGTCCATCAAGTCAGTGATGGCATCCAACCATCTCATTCTGGTCATCCCCTTCTCCTCCTGTCTTCAATCTTTCCCAGCATCAGGGTCTTTTCAAATGAGTCAGTTCTTCTTCTCAGGGGGCCAAAGGATTGGAGTTTCAGCTTCAGCATCAGTCCTTCCAATGAATATTCAGGACTGATTTCCTTTAGGATGGGCTGGTTGGATCTACGTGCAGTCTAAGAGACTCTCAAGAGTCTTCTCCAACATCACAGTTCAAAAGCATCAATTCTTCTGTGCTTAGCTTTCGTTATAGTCCGACTCTCACATCCATACATGGTTACTGGAAAAACCATTGCTTTAACTAGACAGACCTTTGTTGGCAAAGTAATGTTTCTGCTTTTTACTGTGCTGTCTAGGTTGGTCATAACTTTTCTTCCAAAGAGCAAGCATCTTTTAATTTCATGGCTACAGTCACCATCTGCAGTGATTTGGAAGCCCATTCTTGCTGGGCTGATCCCAGTTTCTGCAGAGAGGAGAAATGAGCATGGCAGGACAGGAGAAGGGGCCACCGCCAGCGAGCCTTGGACTCAGGTCTCTTACTTCTGCATTGCAGGGCATCTTCACGGGCCTGGGTAAGGCCACTCATAGCCCCCTGATTTGTCACTCCTGTCTTGTAAATGTGTTGACAAGACCTTTAAATACAATGGCTGAGAGAGGGAGAGACAGAAGCCAGGATGGCCTCCCACTATGATCCACTGAAACACGAAGCCTGCCTCTAGTCTTGGCAGGACCTTATACCTAATTTGTGGGGCCCAGTAAAGAAATTGCCTGCAATACAGGAGACACACAGGAGATGCAGGTTCAACCCCTGGGTCAGGAAGGAGGAAATGGCAACCCACTCCGGTTTTCTTGCCTGGGTAATCCCAGGGACAGAGGAGTCTGGTGGGTTACAGTCCATGGGGTCTCAGAGAATCAGACATGACTAAGCAACTGAGCACGCACGCATGAGTAAAATGAAAATGCGACTCCCTTGTTCAACAGTGATTAAGGATTTCAGGATGGCGACAGGAACATTAAAGCAAGGGCAGGCCCTTCTGAACACGCGGTCCTGAGCCGCTGTTCTGGTCTCACATCCATGGGCGGACCCTGGGTCTCACCTCCACACTGCTGTTGGAATGAACTAGTACATAAGTAAATCTAACCCTTTCTCGTCTCTACTGAAAGCTCTTTGATGTTCTCCCCACCGTAGGATCCCACAGCCCCAGGAACAAAGTCACCCTTTGGGACCTGGGTCCAGCCATCTTCCTGGTCTCCTGGGCACTCCATGCCTGTATGATCCAATGGAAATCCTCCCAAAGTGTTCTTTCAAACTTCTCTCTCTCTCTCTGCAAGGAATATCCCTTTTCTCTCTCACTCCTGGCTACTTCCCATTAGGCCTATGCCAATCATCTCAAGGGTCACCTCCTCTGAGCTGTCTTCCCAGATTGTCCTTCCCTTTCAAGCCCAGAGCCCACGCTCTCCCCTCCTAAGCTTCCCTTCTGAGGAGTGATGAAGCCCAGCCTGTATCACTATGTATAGCACACTCACCACTCATCACCACTCACCACTGTGCTGACCTGTTATGTGCCTGCCTCCAACTCTACCATGAGGTCCTCAAGAGAAGGACTGTGCCTGACTCATCTATGTATCTCTAGGGCCTGGAACACAGTGGATATTCAATCTTTAGTTCTTCATCAACTTAATGGGTGAAGCCCTCCACTGGATCTGTCGTATACAGTTCTGCTGTAACTTTATATGAAGTGAGCCAAGACAAATTTTTCACATGCTCCATTCCACATTTCTTTTAGAATTCTTCTCCACAGAGTGATCTGCTCGATGTCTAACTGAAGGAGATTCATTGTTGATTTTAAAGAAGCATTTCTATTTTCACTTAATGAAAATAGCAATTTTTCTGACTATAAAGATAAAGGCCTGGCATACTGCAATCCATGTATATGCCTGTGTACAGTTTGCACACACAGCACCTACACACACAAGTATATTTGCACTTTCTAACAAGGTTTATTTATTTATTGATATGCCATGAAAATCTTTTCATGCCACAGGCTTTAAAAGCATGACCCTCTTTTTCATGGTCAATATGTTTTGTAATTTTTTAATCAAGTCTTCACTTTTGGCACACTCCGTTGCTAAGTTGTGTCTGATTCTTTGGTGACCCCATGGACTGTTGCCTGCCAGGCTCCTCTGTTCATGGTTTTCCCAGACAAGAATACTGGAGTGGGTTGCCATTTCCTTCTCCAAGGGATCTTCCTGATCTAGGGATCAAGCCTGTGTCTCCTGCGGCTCCTGCACTGGCAGGTGGATTTTTTACCACTGAGTCACCAGGGAAGCTCCTGAACTCTTGGGTAATTGATAACAGATCAGAGCCATCAAAACCTTAATGAATTTTTTTTTTATTCATAAAATTCATCTATATGTTATGCGTGTGTGCTCAGTTGTGTCCAACTCACTGTGAACCCAAGGACTGTAACCCGCCAGGCTCCTTTGTCTGTGGGATTTCCCAGGCAAGAATACTGGAGTGAGTTGCCATTTCCTCCTCCAGGGGATCTTCCCAACCCAGGGATCAAGCCCATGTCTCCCGCAGCTCCTGCATTGGCAGGCGGATTCTTTACCATTGAGCCACCTGGGAAGCCCTGGTTGATCTGGTTACCTCCTAAAATAGATGGCTGGTATAAAGAGTTCACACATTTTAATTTTGACACATATACCAAATTACACTCCAATAGTTAACCAGCAGTAATTTACCCTCCATCTTTGTCAAATTGGGTAGGAATATTCTCCTTCATCTCTTCTCTTCTGGTAGAAGGAAAAGGATATCACTTTATTATCTAAGCATTTGTGTATTTCTCTGATTCCTGGTCAGCTTAAATATTTTTTGTATTTCCTTTGGGAAACCATAAATAAACTTGATTATAATTTTCTTTTTTTTTTCTATGCAGACATTTAAATTTTTCGGTAGTCAGATCCATCAGTATTCCTCTAAATGTCTTCTGGTTTGGGGGTCATACTTTGAAAGGCCATACTTTGATTCAAAATATTCCTTCATATTTTCTTCTAATTCTCTCTCACTCTTTCTCTCATTTACCCTTGAATAGTCACATGTGTTGTGTGAATATGATGAAGAGACAAACTTCATATGATTTAGTGAAGAGTCCATTTATTCCCTGGCTGTTTGAAATGTTACAGTTTCCTCATATCTTGGGGCCTATGCTTGCACTTGCTATTCTGTTTCTTTGCCTGTCAGGCAGTCTATTCCTCTGTTAATAGCTTGCTGCTTGAATTACTGCAAGATTATAATACATTTTAATATGGAGAAAGTGAAGAAGAACTAAAGAGCCTCTTGATGAAAGTGAAAGAGGAGAGTGAAAAAGTTGGCTTCAAGCTCAACATTCAGAAAACTAAGATCATGGCATCTGGTCCCATCACTTCATGGCAGATAGATGGGGAAACAGTGGAAATAGTGGCTGACTTTATTTTTCTGGGCTCCAAAATCACTGCAGATGGTGACTGCAGCCATGAAATTAAAAGTCGCTTACTCCTTGGAAGGAAAGTTATGACCAACCTAGACAGCATATTAAAAAGCAGAGACATTACTTTGCCAACAAAGTTCCATCTAGTCAAGGCTATAGTTTTTCCAGTGGTTATATATGGATGTGAGAGTTGAACTATAAAGAAAGCTGAGTGCAGAACTGATGCTTTTGAACTGTGGTATTGGAGAAGACTCTTGAGAGTCCCTTGGACTGCAAGGAGATCCAACCAGTCCCTCCTAAAGGAGATCAGTCCTGGGTGTTCATTGGAAGGACTGATGCTGAAGCTGAACCTCCAATCCTTTGGCCACCTGATGCAAAGAGCTGACTCATTCCCTGATGCTGGGAAAGATTGAGAGCAGGAGGAGAAGGGGATGACAGAGGATGAGATGGTTGGATGGCATCATCGACTCGATGGACATGGGTTTCGGTGGACTCTGGGAGGTGGTGATGGACAGGGAGGCCTGGTGTGCTGCGGTTCACAGGGTCGCAAAGAGTCAGACACCACTGAGTGACTGAACTGAACTGAATACATGATAAGCATTCCTTTTATTCCTCTCTTTTGGAACCAAAATCACTGCAGATGGTGACTGCAGCCATGAAATTAAAAGTCGCTTACTCCTTGGAAGGAAAGTTATGACCAACCTAGACAGCATATTAAAAAGCAGAGACATTACTTTGCCAACAAAGTTCCATCTAGTCAAGGCTATAGTTTTTCCAGTGGTTATATATGGATGTGAGAGTTGAACTATAAAGAAAGCTGAGTGCAGAATTGATGCTTTTGAACTGTGGTATTGGAGAAGACTCTTGAGAGTCCCTTGGACTGCAAGGAGATCCAACCAGTCCCTCCTAAAGGAGATCAGTCCTGGGTGTTCATTGGAAGGACTGATGCTGAAGCTGAACCTCCAATCCTTTGGCCACCTGATGCAAAGAGCTGACTCATTCCCTGATGCTGGGAAAGATTGAGAGCAGGAGGAGAAGGGGATGACAGAGGATGAGATGGTTGGATGGCATCATCGACTCGATGGACATGGGTTTCGGTGGACTCTGGGAGGTGGTGATGGACAGGGAGGCCTGGTGTGCTGCGGTTCACAGGGTCGCAAAGAGTCAGACACCACTGAGTGACTGAACTGAACTGAATACATGATAAGCATTCCTTTTATTCCTCTCTTTTGGATTATTTTGAAAATACGTTCGTCAAGAGGAACTTCAAAATAATTAGGTCAAGTTCAAAAACAACTAAACAAAGCAAACCTAATGGGATTTTGACTGAGGTTGCTCTGAGCTGCTACATTCATTCACGGAGAGCTGGCATCTCTGAGTCTTCCTATCCAAGGACTAAGAGCATCCATGTGCTGATTGATGTCTGCCCAACCGATTAGGCTCTTGGAGTGTGAACAGCCAGCTCCCCAGGCATTGAAGAGTGGAGGGGAGGCACTGAGCTCTTGAAATGAGTCCCCCAGCCCAGAAGGACTTTGGCTTGGCATTCCAAGGGGTAGCTTAAACCCATTGCCAGGTAAGTCAATTCTGTTGGACTCAGAGGTGCACACACAGGGAAGGAATTTAGAAAATCCTGCCCTGGGAATAAATATATCTTTCTCTGGAGAACTGCCCTAGCCTAGATCTCAGTAAGGGTGGCTCAAAAGGCCTTTTCTGAGCCAAGTGAAGTGGTGCTAATTCTGGCCCACCTCCTAGGGTAGGTGTTTTATGTAAGCATCTCACTGCATCTTCTCAGTGACCCTGGAGGTGGATGCTGCTGCCCCATATAACAGGGATAGAGAGGAGGATTTGGTGACCTGCCCAAGGCCTGGCAGCTGAGGCTCTGGGATTGGATTCTAGATCTGCCTGGCTCTAAGCCTTTCATTAAATCATCGTGATCATCAAGGGACCTAATAACAGCTTGAAAACCCAGCCTAAGGGAAGGAGGAGACTGAGGAGGGGGCAGCTCTGGATCCCCAGGCTGGGTGCCTGGGAGAGGGGCCAGGTGGGCGGACACCCAAGAGAAATGCATGATTGGAGGAGGATGGGGCTTTGGCGCTGAGCCCCACGTGGAAGGCAGAGATTCAGGAGCCGGGAGATCTGAAGTTCAGATAAGAAAGAGCCAATGCTCTGTGAGTGTGGGAGAGGCAGAATCTGAACAGGTGGCACAGAGGAGAGAATGAGGATGCAAGTGGGGGTCTGTGTCCTCCAGTGCCTGGGGGGCGGTGGGCAGAGAGGGCGGCTCCTGAGCCCTGGCCCCTCAAGACACCGATGGGGCCACAGACCAGGCAGGAGGCCGAACTTCATACCCAGCTCAGGGTCTACCTGCCAGGGTCCAAGGGCCATCCCTGACCTTCCAAACTCAAGGACCTCGGATAATATGGAGCAACCTCCCTCACACCCAGAATGGCTAGCCTGTTCCAGGACTTGAGGACTTTGAGTTTCTCTTTTAAAACTGTGAAGAAAGAATGAACAGAGTGACACTCATCACCCAGTTATACAAAGGATAAAGTCACAACCCAGGGACAGTGTTCCCGAGGGGAACTGAAGATGGAAAAAATAGGACTGGACTCTCTGTCCATTGGGAAAAGGCCCCATAGCTAGTTTGATGTATATCTCAGAAAGAATTTCAATGACCCTAGATTCTTGCATCTTCCTGAATATTCATTGGAAAGACTGATGCTGAAGCTCCAATATTTTGGCCACTTGATGCAAAGAGCTGACTCATTGGAAAAGACCCTGATGCTGGGAAAGATTGAGGGCAGAAGAAGAGGGTGACAGAGGATGAGATGGTTGGATGGCATCACCAACTCAATGGGCATGAGTTTGAGCAGACTCCAGCTGATGAAGGACAACATATTCAAAAAGCACTAAAATCATTAACTTGAGATATATGTTCTTTGTGATTAGCGGTCATCTTTTATCAAGATGTACATTTGACCATATGGATTTCCTAACCACAATGACTCATACATATACTGGCTCATCCCCTGTGTCTTTGGAGCAATTTCTCAGAGCCACTGAGAGACTGTCTCCTGAGTTACAGTCCTTGGTAAGACCCTGAATAAAACATAACTCACATCTCTTACGCTGTGCGGTTTTTTTTTTTGGTTGACAACACCATTTAAAAGATGTTCCAACAAACTGAAACCCATGTTTGAAGACTCAGATGACTGCAGCCCTCACAAATCTCTTTCCCTCGAACAGAACTCCTTTGCCACACCTCTTGCCTTTAATCACCACCCAAGGGCAGTGTTTTCAAAGCCACACATTTCACAGCTTCTTGTATCTTGAACATCTTTTCTGCCCTTCTTGCCCAGAGGAAACAGGGCTGACTCCCATGCACGGCATCCCAAAGCCTTTGAAATAGGGTATCAGATTTCTCTTCACATTCTCCTCTCTCTGCTGGAACTCAGACATGTTGAATTATTATCTTTTTTTTTTTTTCCAAATTCTCCATATGCCTCCAATGATAAGTTAACTTAACAAATGTTAGGTATCCAATATGTGTCAGACACAGTGCTAGTCCTAGACAAATACAGAGAGAGAGACGATGCAAGGCTGTCCTCAGCTCACACTCTTGTGCCTTTGCTGATTCAGATTAGAATCTCTATCCTGGGGGACTTTCCTGATGGTCCAGTGGTTAAGCCTCCACATTCCCAGTGCAGGGGGCCCAGGTTCAATCCCTGGTCAGGGAACTAGATCTCACATGCCACAGCCAAATGATATCATATGCAGCAACTAAGACCCAGCACAGCCAAATAAATGTTTAAAAATATTAAAAAAAAAAAAAAAAAAAGAATATCCTCGATGTATGCTTTCTTAACCTTTTATTTATACTTTTCTACAGGTTCTTACCCTATTGTATCTTATTTTACAGGCAGGTTGTCTGTTTCCAGGGGGAAATGGTCATTTCCATCTTTGTGTCCCTCAAGGCACAGAGCAGGGCACAAGATAGGTGCCCCACTGAAAGAATGAATAACTGAAGAGGCCCTGGAAGCAATTACAGTTTTGTCTGATGTGTGATATGTATGAGTGTTTGAGGGGTGCTCCTCTAAGCTCCTCCAGTAACCCCGAGGCAGCCACACAGCAGTGGTGCCGTAGAAGGGAGCCAAGTCTGGAGATGCGCAGCCCTGGGTTTGCATTCTGATCACTGAAGCTGTTTGGAGGCAGTGTTGTTAGAATGAGGGTGGAGCTGCTGGGGTAAGCCAGGAACAGTAGGTTTTGGACAAAATAGCCATTTACGGCTTTTGCTGCTTGGGTCTCACTCATCCTGGTCTCTGTGAAGGCATGGGGGATCCAGCAGGCCCTGGCAATGGTTAGCTGGAAGTGGGGCTGGCATAGGAGTGCTGGAGTTCTTATCATGTGAGTACATTAATAAATCTTTCTGGTACTTCTTCTAAGTCAATGAAGCTTCTAGCCAGTGACAATTTTTTCCTGGTGTCCTGGAATTGTGGCCCAAGGCCCAAACTGGGAATTAGAGGCGCTAAGCACTTCTCATTCTAGCTTCAGAGAGCTGCTGGCAGTTGGGGTCAGCCATATGCTGAGGGGGGTTTATGAGAAGGTGCTAATCCAAGAATGAGTCCTGCATCCAACCATGGTCTCCCGGGTGGCTGAGAGAGCCTGATCCGTTTTCCTGCCTCCCCTCCTCACCATCAAAGTGGGTGGCTCTATAAAAAAGAACGAAATAATGCCATTTGCAGCCAACATGGATGCAACTGGAAATGATTATATCAAATGAAGTAAGTCAGAAAGACAAAGACAAATGCCACAGGATATCACTTATACATGGAATCGAAAATAAGCCACAAATGAACCTATCTATGGAACAGAAACAGAACCACGGACAAGGAGAACAGACTGATGGTTGCCAAGAGGCAGGGAAGTAGGGAAGGGATGGGGTGGGAGGTTGGGGTTAGCAGATGTAAACTTTTATATATGTATAAATAAATAAATATATATATATATATATAGAGAGAGAAAACGGATCAAAAACAAGGTCCTACTGTATAGCACAGAGAATGATATCCAATATCCTGTGATAAACCACAACGGAAAAGAACATTTAAAAAGAATATATGTAGAAGTATAACCAAATCACTTGGCTGCACAGCAGAAATTAACACAACTTGTAAATCAGCTGTACTTCAATAAAAAAAATTGATAAAATTTTTTAAAAAGCAGTTTTTCTTTTGAGAAAAAATAAAAATACACAAGTTAATTAAAATAGCTCCAGGGGGATTACTATAGAAGAACAGCAGGTCCTGCATAAAGCAAAAGCTGGCATCTTGTTCCCTGGATGAATGCTGTGTAGGCAGTTCGTTAGTGGCCCCCAGGCTACTGAGCAAGGAGCCCTGGAGACTCACAATGTGGTCGAAAAAGACTAGGCTGGAGGTTCCCCATTCAGGTCCCCCTTTCCAGTTCTTAGTTCCTAAGTGGGTGAGACAATGGATGTGGCAGGTGCCCACTAGCCCGAGTGTTAGCCTGGGGGTGGCTGATGGGGAACACAACCCAACTCCTCACGAAAAAGTGAAGTTGCTCAGTCCTGTCTGTCTCTTTGCGACCCCATGGACTATAGCCTACTAGGCTCCTCCATCCATGGGATTTTCCAGGCAAGAGTACTGGAGTGGGTTGCCATTTCTTCCTCCAGGGGATCTTCCGGAGCCAGGGATCGAACCCAGATCTCTTGCACTGCAGGTAGACGCTTTACCGTCTGAGCCACCAGGGAAACCCTGACCTCACAGAAAAGCAGCATGAAATCCAAGGGCTTAGGGGGTACTGCAGGGTCATAAACTCTGCTCTTGCTGGGGGAGCCTGCTGGAGTCACAGCCATCCTTCAAGGAGCCTGAGACAATGGGTTAGATTAGATGAGCCAAGGAGAGAATGTAACCAGCCCAGTTCAGTTGGGAGAGGACTCCCTTTTCTCTACGTTCTCCCTGCCCTGATGCACTGAAGGGGGAGAGGAGCTATAATGGTAGAGGAAAGAGGAATGCTTTGC
Source organism: Cephalophus harveyi (assembly GCA_006410635.1). Taxonomy (NCBI): domain Eukaryota; kingdom Metazoa; phylum Chordata; class Mammalia; order Artiodactyla; family Bovidae; genus Cephalophus; species Cephalophus harveyi. The sequence goes on from SJYT01062797.1 coordinate 791,164, forward strand.
CAAGAGCTGATCATTGAAACTTCCCACTCCCATCACGAGAAGCTGAGGCTACAGACAAGTCAGCCTACGCCGTGGAGTGGGGCAGGGGAAAGAGAACCAGACGTGAGATGGAGATGGGATTTTTTTTTTTTTTTTAAATGAATAGGACTGAGTCCTAAATACCTGAAATGAGTCTGTTCTAATAACTGAAAGTGACTGCAAATGTAGGGAATCTTGCCAAGATGCTGTCAAAGCAACTACTACAAAGGCTAGAGAAGCATAGTTGCTTCTCTATGGGATTGTAAGGGAGAAAAAAAACACTTCACGATTATAAGTCAAGGAGTCAAGACTCCTCAGGAAATCTGGTTACTGAGCCTCATTACAGCTGCTCTGTTAAGGCAACCAGTGCTTTCAGTTGAGCATCTGGATGCCAATCACCACACTAGCATTTCACACAGGTGCTTTCATTGAAAATATCTTAATCATCCATTGAAGTATTATTTGTTGCAGGCTTCCCAGGTGGTGCAAGTGGTAAAGAATCCACCTGCCAATGCAGGAGACATGAGACGTGGGTTCGATCCCTGGGCTGGGAAGACCCCGTGGAGGAAAGCATGGCAACCCACTCCAGTATTCTTGCTTGGAGAATCCCACGGTCAAGGGAGCTGGGGGCCTACAGTACGTGGGATCGCAAAAAGTCGGACACCACTGAATTGAATAAGCATGCGTATGTTATTCGTTGCACTGGTTTCCTATTGGTGCTATAACAAGCACCTCAAAGCTGTGGGCTAAAAACAAGGCAAACGTTATCTTACACTTCTGGAGGTCAGAAGTGTCACATGGGTGTCCCTCAGTGAATAGCCAGGTGTTGGCAGGGCTGCATTCCTGTCTGGGGCCCTTGTCATTGTTGCTGTTCAGTTGCTCCATTGTATCCAACTTTCAGACTCCATGGACTACAGCCTGCCAGGCTCCCCTGTCCTTCACTATCTCCTGGAGTTTGCTCAGAGTCATAAACACTGAGTTGGTGATGCTATCTAACCATTTCATCCACTGTGGCCCTCTTCTCCTTTTGCCTTCAATCTTTCCCAGCATCAGGATCTTTTCCAATGAATCAGCTCTTCGCATCAGGTGGCCAAAGTATTGAAGTTTCAGCTTCAGCATCAGGCCTTCCAATGAATATTCAGGACTGATTTCCTTTAGGATGGACTGGTTTGATTTCCTTGCAGTCCAAGGGACTCTCAAGAGTTTTCTCTAACACTACAATTCAAAAGCATCAATTCATTGGCACTCAGCTTTCTTTATGGTCCAACTCTCACATCTGTACCTAACTATTAGTAAAACCAGAGCTTTGACTATATACACCTTTGTCAGCAAAGTGATGTCTCTGCCTTTCAATATACTGTCTAGGTCTGTCAGAGCTTCCCTTAGAAGGTGCGAGTGTCTTTTAATTTCATGGCTGAAGTCACTGACCACAGTGACTTTGGTGCCCTGGAAGCCCTAGAGGATAGTCCATTCCCATGCCCTTTTTTCCTTCTTCTATAGGATGTCCTTTTCTAATTCCAGGCACAGGAACCAGAGATCAAATTGCCAACATCCATTGGATCACAGAAAAAGCAAGAGAATTCCAGAAAAACATCTACTTCTGCTTTATTGACTGTTTTATTGACTAACCCTAACCCTAGCCCTAATTTTGACCCTAGACTTTGACTGTGGATCAAAATAAACTGTGGAAAATTCTTCAAGAGATGGGAATACCAGACCACCTGACCTGTCTTTTAAGAAATCTGCATGCACGTCAAGAAGCAACACTTAGAACAAGACATGGAACAATGGACTGGTTCCAAATTGGAAAAGGTGTACATCAAGCTGTATATTGTCACCCTGCTTATTTAACTTATATGCAGATTAACTCATGTGAAATGCCAGGCTGGATGAAGCACAAGATGGAATCAAGATGGCTGGGAGAAATGTTAATAACTTTAGATATGCAGATGACATCACCCTTATGGGAGAAAGTGAAGAGGAACTAAAGAGTGATGAAAGTGAAAGTGGAGAGTGAAAAAGCTGGCTTAAAACTCCACATTTAGAAAACTAAGATCATGGCATCCAATCCCATTACTTCATGGCAAATAGATGGGGAAACAATGGAAACAGTGACAGACTTTATTTTGGGGGTCTCCAAAATCACTGCAGATGGTGACTGCAGCCATGAAATTAAAAGACACTTGCTCCTTGGAAGAAAATTTATGACCAACCTAGACAGCATATTAAAAAACAGAGATATTACTTTGCCAACAAAGGTCCATCTAGTCAAAGCTATGGTTTCTCCAGGGTTCATGTATATATGTGAGAGTTGGACCATAAAGAAAGCTGACACCGAAGAACTGATGCTTTTGAAATGTGGTGTTGGAGAGGACTCTTGAGAGTCCCTTGAACTGCAAGGAGATTCAACCAGTACATCCTAAAGGAAATTAGTCTTTAATATTCATTGGAAGGACTGATGCTGACACTGAAACTTCAACACTTTGGCCACCTGATGTGAAGAACTGACTCATTGAAAAAGACCCTGATGCTGGGAAAGATTGAAGGTGGGAGGAGAAGGGGACGACAGAGGATGAGATGCTTGGATGGCACCACCAACTCGACGGACATGAGTTTGAACAAGCTCTGGAGTTGGTGATGGACAGGGAGGCCTGGAGTGCTGCAGTCCATAGAATTGCAGAGTTGGACATGTCTGAGCAACTGAACTGAACTGATAGGATGTCCACATTCCTTGGCTTGCGGCCCCTTCCTCCATCTTCAAAGCCAGCAATGGGCAGTGGAATCCTCATATCACACATCTCTGAGCTCCTCTTCAGCTCCCTTCTTCCACTTCTGAGGACCCATTGTGATTACATTGGGCACCTGGATGATCCAAGGTTTTCCCCCTATTTTAAGGTGCTGCTGCTGCTGCTGCTAAGTCGCTTCAGTCGTGTCCGACTCTGTGCGACCCCATAGACAGGAGCCCAACAGGCTCCCCTGTCCCTGGGATTCTCCAGGCAAGAACACTGGAGTGGGTTGCCATTTCCTTCTCCATTGTGTGAAAGCAAAAAGTGAAAGTGAAGTCGCTCAGTCGCATCCGACTTCTAGCGACCCCATGGACTGCAGCCTACCAGGCTCCTCCATCCATGGGATTTTCTAGGCAAGAGTACTGGAGTGGCTTGCTATTGCCTTCTCCGTATTTTAAGGTGAGCCTATTAGTAATCTTAGTTCTACCTGCTACCTTACTTCTCCTTTGCCACATAGTGTAGCATATCCACAGGCTCTAGTGATGGTGCTGAGGACATTTTGGGGGAGCATTATTCTGCATCCCACACTTGTCATTTTCCACAGGAGGCAAAAGGCACAAGGAGGCAGAGGGACTCTTCCAAGTTACCCAGTAGGTAAATGCAGGCCAGTTGATCATCACACACTGTAGGTATCTGTCCACAGCAAAGCCTGGCTTCCCAAAAGCACTGGGTCTGACTGGAAATCAGTGAAATCAATACTGCTTTCCCAACCTCTGGCAGACTTGAGCACATCCTTTCTCAAAAGTTGCCTTGAAGAAATCGGTATTTTTGATCAACAACTTTAGTCCTTATTGTAACTCAGTGCAAGGTGTTTCTATAGCAGAATCGATTTTTGGTCTTTAATTTAGCCTGGGGCATTTCTGGATTGACAGTATCTTTATATATAGTCAAACTACATGTACGTAAACAAATCGAACATATATTTTCCATTAGTTTTAGAAATCACCCTTCATTCAGATAATTAACAGCCCCTTCTTTAGAGGGTAAAGAATCTGCCTGCAATGTAGGAGACTTGGGTTTGATCCCTGGGTTGGGGAGATCCCCTGGAGAAGGGAACGGCAATTCACTCCAGTATTCTTGCCTGGAGAATCCCATGGACAGAGGAGCCTGGAGGGCTACAGTCCACGGGGTCACAGAGTCAGACATGACTGAATGACTAACACTTTTCTATTTCCTTATTTTCCTTATTACTTAATTTAAATAATCAATTCTTTCATTTGCCTGAATTTATTTAATGCTGGATGGAAGCAGAGGATCTGAATTTCTTTTCTACTCTCTCCCCACAGAAAACGTAAAACCGACAAATGTCTGAGCAGTCTTTAGTTGGCGATGGCATCTGAGCACATGCGACATTTTTATGCAGTGAGGCATTGTTTCCAACCTAACTGCCATTTTTCTGTGTTGGACACTGGTACCATACTGTTTTAATTTCTGAAGTTATGAAACGTGTTCATATCTGAGAGAACAAGTATCCCACTTACTTAAGAGTTAGCTGCTCTCAGCTCTTTATTCTTCCAAGTTGACCTTAGAATCATTTAAAATTGACATTTAATTACAGGAAAATCGATATCTTTATAATACGTAATTTTGTTGTCCAGGAACACTGAGTTTCCCTCCATTTACTTCAGGCTTAATTCCCTCATCATACAAGTTCTGCCCTTTTTTTTCAAAAGGTTGCTTCTAGGTGTTCTATTTTGTTGCTATTATAATTGTTACCTTTCTTCTAATATGTTTTCTGATTAATTATTAATGTATATAGAGAAGGTGATGAATATTATATTTTTAACTTAGGTCATTTAAAATTAATCATTATTAATATAAATTTTTCTGTTGATACTCATGGAGTTGTTTTGGGGGGACATGGTCTCTTAATAATTATATCTCTTAATTTATGATACTAGTGCTGATATCCTATCTTACTGAATGGGGGAGGATTTCCATAACAAAAATAAATAACAGCAGCCAAAGATCATGGATGTACCTTTATCAGTCTTGGCTTTAATAAATGTTTATTATTAAAGATGATACCAATTAAGGTTTATGATAGTGAACCTTTCTCAAATTGAAGAATTTTCCTAAGTTATTATTTTAGATAATGTTTAAAAAATGTTTGGTGTAATTATATTATAAAGTATTTATAGTTTTTTCTAAATGCTAAACTTGGGAAAAAACAAAAACTTAGTGGTAAATGATTGTTTTACTATGCATTAAGTATGGAGGCCTAGGGGACTTCACTGGTGGCTCAGTGGCTAAGATTCCACACTCCCAATGCAAGGAGCCCAGGTTCGATCCCTGGTCAGGGAACTAGATCTCACGTGCCACAACTAAAGGGTCTCACATGCCGCAACTAAGACCTGGAATAGCCAAATAAATATATAGCTTTAAAAAATATGGATGACCTGGATTCATGGAAGATTTTTCTATGTTTAGAGGTAAGGTTGGTGCTGGATTAAGGGACGAGCTAGAAGAGGTTGATGGTTTGGGATGCCTCTGGGTTTGACTTATGTCATAACTGGGGGAAGGGGGAGGTAAGAAAGCATCTCAGAAGAAGTGAGGAGAATGAATGAGGACTTCAACTATTCAGGTTAGCCTCTTGCATTGTGACTTCTCCTGGTTTTCTCAGAAGAATCAAACCTAAGAACCAGTGGCTTCCCTGGAAACCACTGATTATTTCAGGGCCATCTGTTCAGCGAGAGATTCTCTATTAAGTGAGAGGCTGGATATTGTTTTAAGAAAGCTATCCATCATCAAGTTTATTCCTGTAAATGAAAATGACCAGACTGCTCCAGACTCACCGTTATATAACACAAGTCTATTATATTTTCATATTAACTTGCCTTATTCTACTCATCAGCATCTGATGACACAAATATTTTCTTACCGTTAGATGTGAGAGGATTATAATTGCATTCCTTAGGAACCATGTAAAATTCAAATAAGCTTTCCCCAGTAAGTTTAAATTGAGACATTTCACTCTACATTTTTCCTGAATTTATCAGGAGTTACTCTCTGAGTTTTGTTTTGTTTTGTTTTTATCACAAGCAAGGAAACATTGTATGATCTTGCTTTTTTTTTTTTTTTTTACTATACACCCTCTTTGATTTCTGAGGCTTGGAATCTATTTTGTAATGCTACTAGAAGAAAGACAAAGGTGGGTGAGAAAATCTTTTTCGCAAAAGAGCATATCATGACTAGCACATTCATTACTCACCTACCTCCTACCTGCCCACTTTTCCAGGAAAGCAGAGATGACTGCACTTTTCCGGTGGCTCCTTGGGTTTAATTAATAGGATTGATCTGTGGGTGAGGGTGTATGCACGCTCAGTCGCTTCAGTCATGTCTGACTCTGTGCGACCCTATGGACTACAGCCCACCAGGCTCCTCCATCCATGGGATTCTCCAGGCAAGAATACCGGAGGGGGTTGTCATGCCCTCCTCCCTGGGAGGGACCCCATGCCAAAGCCAGAGACAGTCCTCTATCCTGACACTTTTCCATACAGGGCAGTCCCCTGGAGGTTCAAGGACCTTCCTGAGGGAAGAGGCAGTGCCCTACCCCCCTCCCAGCTGGGTCACTTGGTCAGTGGCTCCTGACCTTATTGCCTCCAACCCGCCCCTCTCATTTTGCCAATCCATTGTCCACACACACGGCCAGAAGCAACTGCTTAAAAGGGGCTGTTCATCTCTCTGAGGTTTATCCCATTCATACAGCCATGCCCTAGTAGAATATACTTTTGTATCAATACTTTTCAACATACCTCCCAATGTAGTTTCACACCTCCACGCTTCTCCCGTTATACGGAAAGCTTTCACTCTGATGCTTTCTTACCTTCTGGCATTTTCCTACACAACCTCCAGGACTCAGGTCACAGAGGGAGCCTGAACTCAAGCCAGGTGGACTGCTCTGCTTCCCCTCCCTCTTAACACCCCCAACAGGACCACGTGCCAGAAGAGCCCAGTAACATCCTGTGTTCCTGAAGAGTAGGGACTGCATCTAATTTTTAATTGTTTAAAAAAGACTCACATTAGGGACTTCCCTGATGGTCCAGTGGCTAAGACTCCAAGCTCCCAATGGAGGGGGCCCGGGTTCCATCCCTGGTCAGGGAACTCGATCCCCCATACTGCAACTAAGAGTGTGCATGCTGCAGCTAAAAAGATTCCACATGCTCCACCAAAGATGGAAGATCCCACATGCCACACCTGAGACCTGCTGCAGCCAGACAACTAAATACATATTTTAAAAAGACTAACGTTAACTCATCTTCGAATCTCTGGTGTCTAGTACAGTTCCGGGTTATTGCAGGTGCCCAATAAACCTTGACTCAGTGAATGAATGAGTCACTTCTTCTTTTTCAGGTGGGGAAATACAGCTGGTGAAGTAAAAGAAGCAGGAGATGGGATTCAGGACAGGACAATTCTAATATTGTCAGTGACCCACTTACTCAGCCTAGAAGAGGCCTTTTCTAAAAAGGCAAATATGAGACAATTGACCTTGTTGAGCACGTGGGGGGACCAGGCTCAGATTTGCCACCAGTGTACACTTTGAAGTAGAGAGTACCTGTGGCCTTGGTAGGCTCAGGGGCTGCTGTTTGAAGCTTCACATTTTACTTAGCATGTGTTTATTTATTTCACATTTTATTTATGTGAAATCTGCCTTATGCTCCCTAAAATGTCTTATTTTAAAAACTGAAATATGCAACTCAACTCTCCACTGCCAGATAAATGGATAAAGAAAAATGAAGTATATAGATGCAATGGAATATTATTGAGCCTTTAACAACGGTCAAAATCCTTTCATATGCAGCAATGTAGATGGACCTGGAAGACAATGTACTAAGTGAAAGATGTCAGTCATCAAAGGACATGTGTTAAATGATTCCGTGGTTAAGGAGTATCTAAAGCAGTCAGACTAATAAAAGCAGAAAATAGATGGAGTTTGCCAGGTATGGGGGAGGGGGCAATGGAAAGCTGCTCCATGGAGATAAAGTCACAATTACAGAAGATGACTAAGTTCTCGAGATGGGCTTACACTTAGTGCCTGTGGTTAATGATACACTGTCATGCACTTAAACACTGGTTAAGGTAAGCAGATCTCAAACTAAGTGTTCTAACCACACATAAACACACACAAATCACAAAGGGACACAAAAAAGTTTTTGGAGGCGATGCATGGGTTCATTACCTGATTGTGGTGATGGTGTAGTGGGTATATGTCTAGCCCAAACTCATCAAACTGTACACATTTTACACATTAAACATGGGGCTTCCCAGGAGGCGCCAGTGGTAAAGAATATACCTGCCAATGCAGGAAATGCGAGAGATGCCAGTTCAATCTCTAGGTTGGAGAGATCCCCTGGAGAAGGAAATGGCACTCCACCCCGGTATGCTTGCCTGGAGAATTCCATGGACAGAGGAGCCTGGTGGGCTGCAATCCATGGGGTTGCAAAGAGTCAGACACGACTGAAGTGACTTAACACGCACTCAATTGAATCACAAGGGTCCTTAAAAAAGTCAGAGGAGATGTGAGAACATGAGCAGAAGCAGACAGAGACTTGAAAAATGCCACTCTTCCGTATTTAAAGGCAGAGGAGGGGCCATCAGTCAAGGGAAGCCAACAGCCCCCAGAAGGTAGGAAAAACGAGGAAGTGGATTCTCTATGAGCCTCCAGGAGAAACACAACCCTGCAGACACTCTGATTTCAGCCTAGTGAAGCCCATGTTGCACATCTGACCATTGGAACTACAAGAATATAAATCTGTGCTGCTTTAAGCCACTCAGTCAGTAGCAATTTGCTGTAGCAACAGTAGAAGACTGATACGCCAGGTGACAACAATCTTGAATGCTGACAGTAACAATGACCACCAAACTCTGGTCACTAGGTATGGTGATGACAGCTGGTCCCCCTCACACTTCTCTCATCCCCTCTCCCCACATCCCCTTCCCAGGTTACTGATGCTGTCTGAGGCTGGGAAGGTGCTTCCATACCTGAAAAGAGCCACTGGGAATCAAACGTGGTGAGTGTGTATGTATGTGTGCATGTATGTAAACGAAGGCATTTTCAAAACTGAAAAAATATTACACGGTGGGGCAAAAATTCAGCCCTGCTCTACTCCAGAATACCTAACCTGGCAAACCAAGGATGAAAGGCAGTTGCCAAGGAAACAGCATCCCTTGGCTTCTGCTCGCTGCTTCCTTAGAACAGCTCTGCCACTGTGCAATCCAGTCACCACCCAGGGCTCGGCAGTTCCTGGTCAAGACAGGGTCTGACTTACCATGAGGCTAGGGCACTTCTGCTATGCTCCCTCTTTCTAAATTAACTGCAGGATTCCAGAAGCCAGGAAATTTGATTGAGAACATGGTTCTCAATGGATAGGAGGCTGCAAGGAAGAGTGGGCAGAGCAGCGGATTCAAGATCTCTTCATTAAGGCCTTTCCTGCTTAGCCTGTTTCCTCTTTGGTGTGATGAACAAGCAGTTGCCCAGGAGGGCCCCTGAGAGCCCCTCTAACAACTCTGAGATAAAGTTCACTGGGAGACAGTAATCTGAAACTCAAGACTGAGCTGGAGCTAAAGAAATCAGGTTGATGGCTATTTTTTAGTGTTCCCCAAAACCAACCTTTTCCCTGTGGCAGCGGGGAGAAGAGTCCCAGCAGACAACTGCCAAAAGATGCCACTCTCTGTGTTATTCCAAATTCTCATTTTTCTCTAAGGAGTGCCCCATTCTACGGTGGATGAGGTAGGAGAATAGGTGATGACTCTACCCTCCGGTTGTCATCCACTGGAGGAGCCCCAGAGAGCCTTGCTTCCTGTACTATCTATTCCTCAGAGACCTATTCCTATTCCTATTCCTCAGGCATAGTTCTTAAGCCCCACCCCTGACCAGGATGGACTCCCAGACCCTGTTAATACAAAGCAGGAGAAACTCCTCCAACCAATCTGATCTACCAGGTAATTTTTCTAAGGATGCTCAACTAGTTCCTGACTTCCAGGAGCTGTAGTCAAGCAAGTTGAGACATACACACAAGTAACTGTAATTCAGGGTCGATATGGAGCTCACCTTGACCAAGATTGTGTTTAGAAAGCAAATTCACTTCGCTCTGTCAGCTCATGCCACCTAAAACTGCACCGCCCGCCAGCATGGGGTATTCGGAGTAGTTTATTCTGTCCTTCCTCATCTTTGTGGGACTTGCTAGAGTGCTGCAGAGAGCATCCAGGGAGCTAGCAGCGTTCATGGGACAAGGTTACACTGTGCCATTTCATAACACTTCATAATAAATAAATAGGACTTCATCAATTAAGCCCACCAGCATGGGGTATTCGGAGTAGTTTATTCTGTCCTTCCTCATCTTTGTGGGACTTGCTAGAGTGCTGCAGAGAGCATCCAGGGAGCTAGCAGCGTTCATGGGACAAGGTTACACTGTGCCATTTCATAACACTTCATAATAAATAAATAGGACTTCATCAATTAACCATGAGAGCCCAACAGGAGCCCACAGAGCTGGCTGCAGGGCCACCCGGAGTCAAGGATCAGTGTGTGGCCGCTGGGCTTCTCTCGGTGATGATGTTCACCGTCTGTGAGTGCCTTGTTCCTTTCACCATGACCTCCCAAGGGAACCTGTCATAGCCAAGAGAACAGTGGAGTACAGGGATGGAGGTGCCCCATGGAGGCTTGTTTGATGACAGTAAGCTGTCTGTGTTAGCTGGTGCTTGGACTAACTCCATGAGAAAGAAAAATCACCAGGCTGTCCAGCAGATAGTTTACGTCACCTCCTACTTGCCCTTCCCCATGCTTGACTGCTAAGTCACTTCAGTGCTTCAGTCGTGTCTGACTCTTTTGCAACCCTGTGGACCGTGGCTCGCCAGGTTCCTCCTATCCATGAGATTCTCTGGGCAAGAATACTGGAGCAGGTTGCTATGCCCTCCCCCAGGGGATCTCCTTGACCCAGGGATCACACCCGCATCTCCTGCATTGGAAGGCGGGTTCTTTACCACTAGCACCACCTGGGAAACCCAAAGTCCTTGGGTCCGCTGTCTCACCAACAAGCAGGTTTGCATTTTTCCATTTTCCTTCATAACTGTCTGTGTGTTTCATGCTTCCAGATGCAAATATATCAGGATGGCTTTGATGGGACATAATGCAAAGTGAGTACCCAGGGAGCTTCCTCCTGGTGGATTCTGCTGAGAAGCAAAATGCTCTGAACCTGATCCTGAGGGTCAGTGCCCCCTTGGGTGCTGGCCAAAGCTGAGTAAGTAAGGCAGGGATAAACTGGCATGGGTTTGGAGGGAAAGGACAAGATGAGAAAGCCACAGAAAGTGCTGTGTGGAGCCCATCAGACTGGTTTCCCTTCTGACTGTTAAGCAAAGCTCTTGGGAAAAGTGACAACTGGCAAAACTCATAGTGAGGGATAATTACGCTGTCAGAGGCACTTTTTAGTGCTCAGGGCTAGCAAAATCTGCCAGCGGGATTCATTGTGAATATGCAGTCTGCTGAACATCGTTAAGCCAATGCTTTCCCCAACTGGGAAGTCTGACAACAGGAAGTGCTGTTTCAGTGCCCTCTCTTCTGCTGCCACAAAAGCAAAGGTGGTGGGAGAGGCCTCAGATAGACTGCAGGGGGCTTGGCCCACATAAAAGCAAGGCCTGTTGCAATGCCTTCCCCACGAAGGTCCTGGGGAATTCTACCCCGGTTCAGAGCCCGGCTCTAATACGACCTCTTCCGTGAGGTCCCTTCTGATGGCCCCTCCTCAGCATGTTTCCCTCCCAGCCTCCTTTCCAAACCTTTGTGACTTCCCTGTTGAAGGCAGCTAGCTAAGCACGTTTTGCTTTATAGAGTTAACAGTTCATCCCTCACACCTGGACCGGGAGCTCTTTATGGGGCAGGATTGTGTCTGGTGGATTTTTCTCTTGATCACCCTATAAAGAGCTCTGTAACTGACACATGCTACTTACGTTTTGGTGGAATAAATGAATGAATAACTGGTGGGAAAGATGTATCCTTTGCTTTTAGGCAATTGTATGAAAAGTGAGGTGAGCCAATGAGCTCTGGGCCAGTAGCTCTGTCCAGCTCAGGGGAAAATGAGTATTCTCCAGTATAGGGCCCCACTTTCTGCCTGGCTGCGGGTGGAGGGCAACCATGAGCAGAGAAGGGAGTTTAACATGAAAGAAACACTGGGGTGACTGTCCCAAGAAGGAGAGTCCTTAGAGGTTATTTGGTCCCAGCACCTTTCATGAGGAGGGAGTAAACCCAGGGATGAGGTTTGTCTGGTCTGGGATCTCTTGGGGGTCAGTTGGAGCCACCCCTTTTCTCTTCAGAATAATCTTCCAAACCTCATCCTGACCTGAAAAAGATCTATCCTTTGGCCCAGGTCAAGCCCCACTTCCTGGATCAAGCCAACCCCAGAGCAGTCATACATGGGGGTTCCACTGTGCATTTGTCATAGGCGTGGTTACCCTTCATTTTGTATCTATACGAGCATGGTATCTCAACATACGACTGAGCTGGGCATGAAGCATGAAGCGTTGCTGTCTCCATCACTGAGATGGAGAAACTGGGGCCCAGAGAGTTTGTGTCATTTGTCCATGGTCATCAGTAAAGGCCAGAGCTGGAGGTTCCAAAGCTGAAACCTGTGTACAGTTCAGGCGTTCAGCATGTGTGTGACCTCAGACACATTACAGTTCTCTGTGCTCAGCTGCCTCATCTGCAAAATGGAGACAGTAACGGTACCCAGTACAGAAGGCTGTTGTATGAATTAAGTGAATTAACACATAGGACATACATAGTACAATGCCTGGCATATAATACATAAGTGTTTGCTATTATTATTGCCCCTGTTCTTTTTATTGTAAATATTCACTAATTTTCCAAGGGGATCCTATCTCCGCGGTTTCTCTCATAGCATCTACTGGACACAGAGTAGGATCTTGGCAAATATTAGCTCCCTTGCCCTGTCTTTTCTCTTTCTGAAAACTGCCATCAGGAGCAGAAAAGGGACATAATTGCTTGTTTAATGGAACAAAGATCTTCAAGTTCCCCAGGAGAAAAAGCCAACAGAGGCACTACTGGATCAAAGCAAGCAAGGTTCAGGGCTTTGGGCTCTGCCCTTGCTTGGCTAGAGTTCAGAGGAAGATTCCTTGGAAACACACAGTGGAGACAGACAGCCAAGGCCCCATCACCCGGATGTTTCCAGTCCCCTATCACTGACACGTTGCAATCCAGCGTCATGTTTTTGGTCCTCGACAGGGCTCTTCTGATAAAAGGCTGACTAATGGGCAGGAAGGGGAACATTCTGCCAGCGTGCTTGTTTCCATTAGATTATGGATGTATTTTTAGTGTGGCTGAGAAATATCTAAGATCTTGCCTTGCAAGATGATTGTGTGGACTAGGACTAGGAAGAAATAAATCTCAGCCAAAAAAGAAAAGGATTGCAAATGCGTGCTGCTGTCAACAGCTCTTTCTTTTCATTGCCAACTGGCTCAATGTGTTAAGATTTGGCTCAAGTATTATTTCTTCTGGGAAGCCCCCTCTTTCCACCCCAAGTCTCTTCCCAGAACTACCTGCTTTTCACTGCTTCTGGTTCATTTACCTCATTGCATCATCAATGCCAGCTTCCCAGGTGGCTCAGTGATAAAGAAACTGCCTGCCAATGCAGGAGACGTGGGTTCAGTCCCTGGGTTGGGAAGATCCCTGTAGAAGGTAATGGCAACTGACTCCAGTATTCTTGCCTGGAGAAATCCCATGGACAGAGGAGCCTGGCGGGCTACAGTCCACGGGGTTGCAAAGAGTCGGACATGACTTAGCAACTAAACGACAACAACAATCATCGGTGTCAGTTTACTTGACAATCTCTGCCATTGACTGAGCTCATTGAGGACAGGAACTCATGGATCATGGCTATTGATTCATTTCAATATCCTCAGCTCTTAATTTGGGACTTTTGTAGGGCATTTTAATGAATAAATGGATGGAGGGATAGATGGATGGATGGATAGATAGACGGATGGATAGATAGATGGGTAGATGGGTGCATGAATTGGATGGACAGATGGGTGGATAGATGAATGATACATGGAAGGAATTCAAAGACCAAACAGTCATTCTGCATCAATAACTCTCACAATGAATGTGATTACAGGCCCTGTGTCTCAGTATCTCTCACCCATTGTTAGGTGTTTGTCCCTCATGTGATGGTGCATTTGCCTAATGCCCCCAGAAGCCTGCTGTTCACGTGATGTTCAAGTCACTGAGCAAATAAACACCTCTGCTACCAAACTGACACAAGGAGAGAAATGCAAGCCCTAAATCATGGTCCTCTAGTCCAGTGCTGCACCCTGCGGAGGCAGCCCTGTGGGGATTAAAGATTCAGAAAGCAGGCACAGGAAAAGGGTAGAAGTGACAGGGGCTTCTTGTGTTAGCAAATTATGGACAGCAGTTTTTCATGCTTCAGAAAGGAACGCCACTGCCTGCAGCATATGGAGTGACCACCATTGGTACATTTATGGCCACATCCATTTGGATGAAGTTTCCATCAAGCCCCAGCACATCAGACAGAGAAAAACCTGGGAGAGGTAGTGAAGCCCAGTCCAGGCAGAATGCGTAACTTGGCACTGTACACTTTGGTAAAACAAAAGCACACACAGAGTGAGTCCATTTCTGCTTGTCATGCCTCAAATCTCAACCACAGAGATGCTCAAACAATTGAATGTCTGTTTCAACTAAAGAGAGGCTGGTGACAGACTGCTAGGATTCCCCCATTTTTTAGTCTTCTTTCCTTCCAAGGTGAGTGACTTATAAGCTGGGCATGTGGCCATCCAAAATTAAGGCTACTTTCCCAGTGTCCTTTGTGGCTAGGTATTGCCATGAGACTAAGCTCTGCATATGTGCAATTTTGGGGTCTTGCCTTTAAAAGGAAGGGTATGTTCCCCCATCTCTTCTGACTTCTCTTTCCACTAGCTAGAATGTGATGCCATGGGGAGCCAGTTGGGGTTATTTGAATCAGAGCAACACCCCAGGAAAGTGCACCAGGAGAGAAGAGGACTGAGTCCCTGATGGCTTGCACAGCAGAGTCGCCAGGCCAGCTTGGACTTTCCACAAGAGAAAAATAACTTTCAGTCATGCTGAAACGAGATGAACCTCTGTCACACTCAGTTGAATTTTCATCTAAATTAAGGCACCCATATAACCAAATGCATGTATATGTGTGTAAACTGGACATGTAGATGTGTGTGTGTATGTATAAAATCTTTCTCTCTCACAAAACACCCATATAAACAAATATATTTTTATGTGTGTAAATTGAACAAATATGTGTGTATGTGTGTGGCTCAGACAGTAAAGAATCTGCCTGCAACGCAGGAGACCTAGATTCGATTCCTGGGTTGGGAAGATCCCCTGGAGGAGGGAATGGCAACCCACTCCAGTATTCTTGCCTGAAAAATTCCATGGATAGAGGAGCCTTGCAGGCTACAGTTCATGGGGTTGCAGAGTCAGACACGACTGAGCAACTAAAACACTGTATCTGGACAGTGTGTGTGTGTGTATCAGATCTCTTTCTCACAGACAGACAGACAGACAGACACACACACACACACTCACACACACACTCAGCAGTATCTTTATGTCTCCTCCATCGATAGTTACAAATTCAACTGAATCTTGGTCCTTCAAGGGAGTCATTCATCCATTTGAACAATAAACACATATAAACACAAAATAAGAGGGCATCTTCTTCAATATCTCTGACATCTGAAAAGAAAATGGTGAGACTGATTCTTAGGGAAATGGTCATCCTTGCTTTTATATGTTATATTAATTCTCTATCAGCTGGAATCAGTTACCCAGAACTTTCTTCATCAGTCTGTTCCCTAAGATATTCCATTTAGGTGGCCAATCCAGGTGTCTAATGCTGTCCACTTCCAAATGTCCCCACCTTGATCTATGTCCTCCTCCTGAAGGCAGAAGGAACTGTTTTCATCCCTTGACTCCAGGACTTCCCTTAGCTCTTCCTGGTGGGTCTTGTCTTATGTAATCTCTCCCCAAACCAGCCCCATCCTCATCCAGTGAGTTACCCTGGCAACCCAGCTGTGTCATCTTGAAAGATGTCTCCAGGTCCCTGCTTCTGAGTCTGCAAGAGACTTTACTGGGCTGATCTGTGAAGCCACAACATATTAGCTTTAAACAGTGTCATCATTTATCGTGCTCTCAGTAGACACATCACATTTTTTAAAAGAACATGGATAAAAATAAATCCTACCTTGACTATGCAGAGAGATTTACTTAGAAAGCAGACAGTCATCTATTTTCAGAGACCATCTATGTTTTTAATGGTCTCCTTCGCATCTCTTCTAAAAGAAAATCCTTTCAGTTCTCACAGCTTTTTTTTTTTGACAATCTCATTACAAACTCAAACGTAAGCAGCCTAATTTTCAAGTCTGCTGCTGCTGCTGCTGCTAAGTCGCTTCAGTCGTGTCCGACTCTGTGCGACCCCAGAGATGGCAGCCCATTGGGCTCCCCCATCCCTGGGATTCTCCAGGCAAGAAAACTGGAGTGGGTTGCCATTTCCTTCTCCAGTGCATGAAAGTGAAAAGTGAAAGTGAAGTCGCTCAGTAGTGTCTGACTCAGCGACCCCATGGACTGCAGCCTACCAGGCTCCTCCGTCCATGAGAGTTTCCAGGCAAGAGTACTGGAGTGGGATGCCATTGCCTTCGCTGAATTTTCAAGTCATTACATAGCTTTTTCATATGAGACATCTCGACTTTACATTTTACTCTTTCATTTCCTCTTTGGGAAAAATAGTACTTAAGGAAGTTCATGATGACTCTTTTGCTGGCAAATATTTGTACGAAAATGAGCCACTTGAATCTGAGAATGGGGATGCTGTATTATCCTGTTACCTGTTGTTGTATCCTGTTTACTTAAACATACTATATGCAATTGTTCATTATGAATCTCTGTAGGTTTATTATTCTGGATTACACACTAGAAAATGTTTCATTCATTTATTTTTCAAACACTTCAGGTAACCTGTAAGGCAGAGTCCTTTATTCATTAATTAACTTGTTTTATTAACCAATTAGTTTTTGTTACTGGGTGCTGGGGAGACAGTGATGAGTAAGACAGTCCCCGCCCCTGAGGGTGAAGTGAAAGTGAAGTTGCTCAGTCGTGTTGGACTCTTTGCGACCCCGTGGACTGTAGCCCACCAGGCTCCTCCGTCCATGTGATTCTCCAGGCAAGAATACTAGAGTGGGTTGCCATTTCCTTCTCTAGGGGATCTTCCCAACTCAGGGATCGAACCCGGGTCTCCTGCATTGCAGGCAGACGTTTTGACCTCTGAGCCACCAGGGAAGCCACTGCCCCTGAGGGTCAGTTCAGTTCAGTTCAGTCGCTCAGTCGTGTCCGACTCTTTGCGACCCCATGAATCACAGCACGCCAGGCCTTGGTAGTTGGACAGAAAAACTGCTGATGCCAAGTGACATGTGGTACTGAGACATTCACATCTAGCAGAGATCTAGTGACAGCTCTGCTTGGCTTCCAGAACCTTGGTACTGGAGAAGAAATTAAGAGGTCATATGGTTCTCTCCGTCATTTTACAGAGGAAACTGGGACTGTGCTTACCTCTCTGCCTCCCGTCTTCTGCCTCTGGTCCCTCCATCTCCTGTGCTCAGTCATGTTGAACTCCTTTCTTCTGTCCATGGAACATGGAGTTCGCCCCCATATTTGTCTTTTAAAATTCATTTGTCCCATTCATTATTTCATTTCATTTATTCATTCATTTTTATCCATACCCTATTTTATTCATTTCTATTGGGTAGACCAAAAAGTTCATTGAAACCCAAATGAACTTTTTGGCCAACCCAGTGTATCTTCAGAACAAAGTAGGAGGTGGGGCTAAAAGAGTTTCATGTGGTCTCACAAGTGTTCTAAGAAGGAGATAAAGCAAGGGTTACTAGCCTCTTTAATTTATTAAAGAAGCTGTCCAGTGGTTAAGACTAAATGTTTCCACTGTAGAGGGCATGGGTTTGATCCCTGATCAAGGAACTAAAATATCACACGCTGCAAGGTGCATCT
The DNA here is from genome assembly GCA_006410635.1 of Cephalophus harveyi. Taxonomy (NCBI): domain Eukaryota; kingdom Metazoa; phylum Chordata; class Mammalia; order Artiodactyla; family Bovidae; genus Cephalophus; species Cephalophus harveyi. The sequence goes on from SJYT01062797.1 coordinate 809,026, forward strand.
GAAAAGGTTAAAAAAAAAAAGTATAATATAAAAGTAAATAAATAAATAAATCAAGGCTATGCCTCGGAGACGTTGGTAACTGGCCCAGAGTCACACAATTTCTTAGCAGTGGAGTCCTGAGCAGAACCAAGGGCTCCTAGCTCTCAGTTTCAATCTCCTATGATGCTTTCTTCTGCAAGGAACAGACCAACCAAAGATGGCCCACATCACAGAGGGTTAATTATCCCATACAACGCACGGTCCAGACACTGTTTTAGGATCAAGTCAGCAGCTCAGGGATATCAGCAAGGGCCCAGGCTCCTTCTGTCTTTCCATCTTGCCATGTTCAGCTTGGAATCAGCACCTTCCTTCACCTCTGAGAGTTAGCCATGGCAATTCCAGAAATCACACGCAGGCACCATACAGACATTACTACACTGGCGCTTCTAAACTGGAGAAATCCTTCTCAGTACCAGCCCCAGCTTCCAGCACAGCTTTTCTCAGATACGTTTGGACCAGGATTGGGTGACATGCACATATCTCAGATGCAAGATGGACCTGGGTTTTTAGCCTCTGCCATGGGAGGTAGGCCATGGGCAGAGAAGAAATGGTGAGGCGAGGAGCATGGCCACCGGGTATACAACCCACAATGTCTAGCGCCCCGTTTCATCAGGTCACGCCTGTGTCTCCCCTGGTCAGTGCCTGGCAGTAGGCAGCCTGGTCCCATCATCTGTAGTCATTAAGCCTGCTTGAGAAGGAAACTGTAACCCTTGTATACATAGTCAGCTCTCCTTGGTTTTCCGCTGAGCCAACTCTAACACTGCTGGCAAGGAGCTCTTGCACTGGAAATACAGGCACCGTCAGACCTCTGCCTCGTTGGCCTTCACAGGGACCCTGGCCTTTTCCTTGTCTGGTGAAAAAACGTAGACTTGAGAGTGAAGAACTTGCCCCAGTCCGACAAACTCCTGGGCTCCAGGCCCCTCACTGCTTCCACCTGTCTGTACTCTGGAACCACATCAGTTGTTTGTTTGGATGTTTTAAATTAAAGACTGTGGGAAGGTAAACTATACAAACTACCCTTTTTAGTAGGGATCAGGTCCTCTGAGATTTCTATTAGGGATACATCCACCCAGTAAAGAGCACCAGCAATGGGGCCCAGCGGCCTGGGTGTGAATGTCACGTGACCCTGGGAAAGTTGTCAATCATCTTCTGCCTCAGTTTCTTCATCTGTAAAGTGGGGGAATACCAATGTCTACTTCATATACCCTTCTGGGGACCAAATGAGTGAACATACACAAAATGATATGTTTGGAACAGTACCTGACTCTTGATAAGCATTCAGTTAATGTTGCCTATTGTCACCTATCCATCATTCATCTCCGCACCTAGTCACAGTTTGATTTGTCCTAGAAAGGACCTTGAGGTACTCCCTTCCCAGTTTTGAACCAGTCCATGCCTGATTCGAACTGTTGCTTCTTGACCTGCATGCAGGTTTTGCAGGAGACAGGTCAGGTGGTCTGGTATTCCCATCTCTTTAAGAATTTTTAACAGTTTGCTGTGATCCACACAGTCAAAGGCTTTAGTGTAGTCGTGAAGCCAAAGTAGATGTTTTTTGGAATTCTCTTTCTTTTTCTATGATCCAACGGATGTTGGCAATTTGATCTCTAGTTCCTCTGCCTTTTCTAAATCCAGCTTGTACATCTAGCAGTTCTTGAGTCATGTACGGCTGAAGCCTAGCTTGAAGGATTTTGAGCATGACCTTGCTAACATGTGAAATGAGTGCAGATGTCCGGTAGTTTAAAAATTCTTTGGTATCGCCTTTCTTTGGGATTGGAGGTCAAACCAGTCAATCCAAAAGGAAATCAACCCTGAATATACATTGGAAGTATGGATACTGAAGCTGATGCTCCAATACTTGGGCCACCTGATGCCAAGAGCAGATTTATTGGAAAAGACTCTGATGCTGGGAAAGACTGAGGGCAAGAGAAGAAGAGGGTGGGAGAGGGTGAGATGGTTGGATGGCATCACTGACTCAGTGGACACAAGTCTGAGCAAACTCTGAGAGATGGTGAAGGACAGGGAAGCCTGTTGTGCTGCAGTTCACGGGATCACAAAGAGTTGGACATGACTGAGTGACTGAAGAACAAAACAGAAAGGACTTAAAGCGTGCGGTTTCTACTGTATTTTTTGTTGTAATGACAACCTGCCCACTCTCTACTCACCTCCAGGGTGTGACAGTGCCCTGGAGCAGACAGCATATTTACAGATTGCACGAGGATAGCAGGAAGCTTCCTGGCCACCGACCTCCATCCCTAGTGTGAGGATGCTTTGCCTCAAATGGGATCCTGCCCCTCCCTTCAGGCCTGTACACGTGCCCCAAGTGCGCCACCTGGGCTTCCCGTCCAGGGGAAGTCACTTCCTCCCAAAGCTCTTCTCTGGAGTCAGGGTAACACCTCTTGAGGCGGTTACTGTCTGCAGCAGAGACGCACAGGGAGGGGGAGAATTTTCTGTCTGCTAGATTCCCTCCCCAGTCGCTGGGAGAATTCGGGCTGGCATCTGTGCCTGGAACAATCTCTTCTTTTCCCCTCTTTCCCCACAGGGGTGGGCTGGCTGGTCCCCGGGGAAGCCTGATTCACAGGATGTGAGGCAAGACAGCACTCCCCGCCAAAGAGACGGACAAGGCCCTGGGGCAAAGGGTAATGTGAGGCTGCTAAGAGGCCAACAGAGCCAGAAGGATCTCCCACACTCTGAGGTCAGCCTCCTCACCTCTGCACCCCTGTCATCAGTCCTCAGGGCCAAAGTGACTGGGGCATTAATTGAGCACCTTTAGTGGAAGCACTTGTAAGGGAGAGAGGGAGAAGCAGTTAACGGCGGTAGAAGTGAAGATAAGAGAAGTGAAGGACCATGTCCAAGAACTTGCAGATCTTATGGGCAGAACCTGGGTTCAAACTGTGGTGTTGGCTCCAGTGTTGTTCTTTACACAGAAAAGAGGCTGCCTTTTCAGCTCTTACTTATTTAACACATATTCTGAGCTGCTCTCTGTGTCTCTGATAGAGGGATCCAAGCCCCAAATGATCTTGATAATATCCATTATTTTAGCTCCCATCATTGTACCCTTTAGCAAAAAATCATACACAAATCAGAGGACTGCATCTGTCTTATACTTTTCCCTGAACCTGTCCTGACCTAGGCTAAGAAAAAAATCCAATTTGTCTTTCTTAAGTTTTTTTTTTTTTTTTATTGTGGACCATTTTTAAAGTATTTTATTGTATATTGTCACACTGTTTATTTAACTTATATGCAGAGTACATTATGTGAAATTCTGGCCTGGATGAAGCACAAGCTGGAATCAAGATTGCCGGGAGAAATATTAATAACCTCAGATACGCAGATGATACCACCCTTATGGCAGAAAGAGAAAAGGAACTGAAGAGCCTCTTGACAAAAGTGAAAGAGGAGAGTGAAAAAGCTGGCTTGAAACTCAACATTAAAAAAACTAAGATCATGGCATCTGATCCCATCACTTCATGGGAAATAGATGGGGAAACAGTGGAAACGGTGACAGATTTTATGTTTTTGGCTCCCAAATCACCACAAATGGTAACTGCAGCCATGAAATTAAAAGACACTTGCTCCTTGGAAGAAAAGCTATGACAAACCTAGATAGCATATCAAAAAGCAAAGATATTACTTTGCTGACAAAGGTCCATCTAGTCAAAGCTATAGTTTTTGTTGTGTATGGATGTGAGAACTGGACCATAAAGAAAGCTGAGCACCGAAGAACTGATGCTTTTGAACTGTGGTGTTAGAGAGTCTTCTTGAGAGTCCCTTGGACTACAAGGAGATCTAACCAGTCCATCCTAAAGGAAACCAGTCCTGAATATTCATTGGAAGGATTGATGCTGAAGCTGAAACTCCAATACTTTGGCCACCTTATGCGAAGAACTGACTCATTTGAAAAGACCCTGATGCTGGGAAAGATTGAAGGTAGGAGGAGAAGGGGACAACAAAAGATAAGATGGTTGGATGGCATCACTGACTCAGTGGACATGAGTTTGAGCAAACTTCAGGAGCTGTCTATCACAGACAGGGAAGCCTGGCGTGCTGCAGTCCATGGGGTTGCAAAGAGCTGGACACAACTGAGCAACTAGTATTGCTTCTGTTTTCTTTTGGCTTTTCAATCATGAGGCACATGGGATCTTAGCTCCCCAACCGGAAATCAAACCCTCACCGCCTGCATTGGCAGGTGAAGTCTTAACCAATGGATAGCCAGGGAAGTCCCAGTATTTCTCTTTCATTTCAAATCAGAACACACTGAGTTTGCTCTTTGACTTCAGAGAGGAGAAATTTCATCTACAGAAGACAGGGGTGTGGGATCTGAAGTCACGGATGCTGCCTGTAACGGCCAGACCCAGAGGGTCTTTCTGGAACACCCAGAGTCACTGTCTTCACCCTGAAAGTTTTGACGAATTCACTTTCTTTCTCAGCAATCGTAGGGCTAGGAGCAGGCAGCTCTGGCTGGGAACTGGGCCAGGATGACAGGACAGGACTAGTCTTGTGGGGTGGGGTCAGCCTCCACTGCTAAAGGGAGAAGGCAGCGAGGATGCCTGGGCAAACAGACAATGGGAAGGACATTCCAAATGCCCCTGAGCATACCAGAAGGCGCCAGCCATTCCAAGAGCAGGGCTTTACCCACCTACTGCTCACCACCTGTGCTGAGGAGGCAATACGCTTTTTCCCCCCTTTGTCTCTTGCTTGGGACCCAGCCCCCAGCTCCCACACTGGCCCTGTACCCTCTGCCCAGGAAGCCTTACCAGCCCCTCCCTGGTCCTCTCTTTCCCTTCTCCTCACCTGAGCTCACAAAGCTCTGACTGACCCATAACCTCACTGAGCTCTTAGATTGTCCCCGCACTTGTCTGCTTGGAAGGCTTCATCTCCCCCAGATGACCGGGCTCTTCCGTGGGAGTCCTACCTCCTGCTCCCCTCAGGGTTTAGTGCGCACAGACAAGGTACAGCTGGTATGAACTTGATGAATAACTCCGTCAACTTTGACGTAAGTCATTTGCTGGAGGGCACACCGCAAGCTCCCGCAGCCTCACCAACAGAGTAACTGGGGCCATTTACAAAGGAAATGAAAAATAATTCTTCCTTCCCAGTCCCTCATTATGCTGTTTTAAGAGGAAGACAACACCAGGTCACCAGAATTTCCTGGCTCCTCAAACACATTCCGGCAGGAAGCCGTCTCTACCTCGCCACAGCTTTCAGGACGTCAGAGCTTTTTCTGGCAGTCTGAGCTCTCTGCGATTGAACCCCACTCACATCTCCAACCTCACTTTTCCCTGATACCTCTTTGGTGAGACAACATTTTAGCCAACACACTGGCTTGCTGTTGTTCGCCACACCACCCCCCACCCTCCCCTATACAGCTGCCAATCTGACCTATATTTCAAAGTACCATGAAATCTTCAGTGAAGACTTTTTTTTTTGCCCACACCATGCAGCAGGTGTGATCTTAGTTCCCCAAACAGGGATTGAACCTATGTCTCCTGCATTGGAAGCATGGAGTCTTAACCACTGGACCGCCGGGCAAGTCCCTTCAGTGAAGAGAATTATCTAGAAATTCACTATGCTAGAACATGTACACGGGTTTTGCACAGATACCACTTTCTCTATGATCTTTGCGCTCTCTACATGGATTGTTCTACTAGGCTGCAAGCTCTTTAAAGGAGTGAGGGAGTATGGCTCAAACTGCATCCTCCAGGGCTCTTGGTTACAGACTTGTTATACATACAACGCAGTAGTGCTTGGCAAAGGTGGGTGATTGGTAGAAGCTGCTATGGGTGATTATCTACAACAGGATTCCCCTAAGATAGTGAAGGGTGCCTTTGGGCATTTCATAGATGGTGAGGCCTGTTTCATGGCTGAACCTCCCCCCTACCTTTGCTGCATTCTCTCCACAGTGATGACAGGAGCACACTGATTGCAGATGCAAGGGAAGAAGCTGTCTTAGAGCGCAGCTGCTTATGATACCCAGCAACACAAGCGCTGTCACAGGGAGGGGACTCCAAGTTCCATCACAACCTTGGAAGGACAGATGAGGGTCCAAGAACCATTCCAAGTGGAGACACAGAAGTACATAATCAATAAGACAGACAGCTTTCTTCCAGCAGGTGCTGAACAGGCCACAGGAGGAGAGGAAATGATTTCTACTAAGATGGGTCAATGATATCAGATCCCAGTCCCTCTTACCCTTCCAAAAAGTCAGAAAAATCCAGTGATGTAAAACAGCTTTACACTGAGAGATCCAAATATAATTTTTTATATTTAAGTCCAACCCTGTAATAGGAATGGGGTGTTTCTTCCTCTTTGGCTCTGTTTCCAATTAGAAATGTATTGTCCTTTAATAATTAACTGAGGAACCAGAGATCAAATGGGCAACATCCACTGGATCATCAAAAAAGCTAGAGAGTTCCAGAAAAACATCTACTTCTGCTTTATTGACTATGCCAAAGCCTTTGGCTGTGTGGATCACAACAAACTGGAAAATTCTTCAAGAGATGGGAATAGCAGATCACCTGACCTGCCTCTTCAGAAACCTGTATGCAGGTCAAGAAGCAACAGTTAGAACTGGACATGGAACAACAGACTGGTTCCAAAGAGGAAAAGGAGTATGTCAAGGCTGTATATTGTCACCCTGCTTGTTTAACTTCTATGCAGAGTACATCATGAGAAACGCTGGGCTGGAGGAAACACAAGTTGGAATCAAGATTGCCAGGAGAAATATCAATCACTTGAGATATGCAGATGATACCACCCTTATGGCAGAAAGTGAAGAGGAACTAAAGAGCCTCTTGATGAAAGTGAAAGAGGAGAGTGAAAATGTTGGCTTAAAGCTCAACATTCAGAAAACAAAGATCATGGCATCTGGTCCCATCACTTCATGGCAAATAGATGGGAAACAATGGAAACGGTGACACTTTATTTTTGGGGGCTTTAAAATCACTGCAGATGGTGATTGCAGCCATGAAATTAAAAGAGGCTTGTTCCTTGGAAGGAAAGTTATGACCAACCTAGGCAGCATATCAAAAAGCAGACATATGACTCTGCCAACAAAGGTCTGTCTAGTCAAAGCTATGGTTTTTCCAGTGGTCATGTATGGATTTGAGAACTGGACTATAAAGAAAGCTGAGTGCCAAAGAATTGATGCTTTTGAACTGTGGTGTTGGAGAAGACTCTTGAGAGTCCCTTGGACTGCAAGGAGATCCGACCAGTCCATCCTAAAGGAAATCAGTCCTGAATATTCACTGGAAGGACTGATGCTGAAGCTGAAACTCTAATACTTTGACCAACTGATGTGAAGAACTGATTCATTGGAAAAGACCCTGATGCTGGGCAAGATTGAAGGCGGGAGGAAAAGGGGATGACATAGCATGAGATGGTTGAATGGCATCACCGACTCTATGAACATGAGTGAGTAAACTTCGGGAGTTGGTGATGGACAGGGAGGCATGGCATGCTGCAGTCCATGGGGTTGCAAAGAGTTAGAAACGACTGAGCGACTGAACTGAATTAACTGAAGAGAATAGCTAACAGGAGAGTAGGTTCTTCTGGCTTTAAACCCTCATACAGCAGCTGGAGTTGAGGCATGTCCTTTTAGATGTTAATTGGAGAGATTAGAAAAGAGCTCCTTGGAAAGCCCTCCCCCCAGCCCCTAGGGTGTCTGTTTCCTTTTTTGTAAAATAGGGGAAGGGTGGACTCTTTCCAACCTTAACCTGAGGCTGCAGAAGTTGAGGTATTCTCTAAGAGCATTCCTTTGGATGGCATGGCTGCAATGATCATTGCTATCTCTCTAACTGACACCTACCCTATCATGGGAAAGTAAAGCCCCAAGGTGTGGAAGCCATTCAACATAGTTTCACACCCTTTGAGACAGAAGAAGGTTATCACTTCCACCCTTCTGAGATAAATGCTCCCTCTAATGCAAGACATGCAGGAAATAGCCAGCTATTCCCTGAGACAGTCTCATCGTGATAAAGTATCTTTGCAGTCTTACATGGGACCTTGTTTTCCCAGAACTGCAACTTTATTGTCATCTCTTCCTTAAGATTTCAGACCCCAGCTCTTGTTTTCCACATTAATTCAAGTTGAAGTGCAGCCTGGATCATGTTGGCAAACATTCCAAGTGGAAATGGATTTCCAGGTTCTCACTAAAAATTACCACGTTCTCACCAGCTCAATCTGGATAACATTTTGTGTCTTATGTAATGTCTATTTCCCAAAGGAATTAAAATGCTTCTGTATATCGCTCTGCCCAACAAATTTTTAATAAGGACTGCTCCTAATTACCTATTATGAGCAAGCAGAATCTGAATCCCCAAAAACCGATTACCCCAAAATATTTTCTTGAGCCAAGAGTATTATTTTCAAAATGGATTGAATCAGGTGTTGAGAAGCAATGCTACACTTTATTTTGATAAATATCTGATAGGGGAGCCAGCTCTTGATGCCACAGCCCAAAAGACTGGCTACTGGGCATCTGGAAGCCTTCCCATGCTCAGGTGCCTAAGATCAAGTCCTGATCAGTCTTACCTGGGCAAGGATAGTCACTGTTTATAAAGCGCTTTGGTTGGCTCTCACATGATATAAGCAGGCCTCAGAGTAATTCTCTCCATCCGAAAGATGAGGAGTCTGAGGGTCAGAGTAGTTTGTTGACTTACTTAACAACATTTAAGCATAAGACATTCCCAGGTTCACAAGACCAGCTAAGGGAAGAGCCAGGTACACTTCTAGCCTTCTCATCAAACCACATCACATTGAAGTGTGTATTCTGGCAAAACACTGACAGCAGTATAGGCTCTGGAGAATGAAGAAGACTTCTATTTAGAGAGAAGGTGAAGAAAGATTACAGAATTTTGTTGCAAAATCATAATGTCTCGAGCTGGATGCAGGTGAATCAAAGTCAAAGGAACTCAGTAGAGAAAGAGATTCTTCTGGCTTTGAGGGTAAGGAGATCAAAGGAGGCTCTTCCAGGGTGAGACTGAGGAGGAAATAGAACACACTCTATAGAAAGCAGGACTCCATCTTGGGCCGGACTGTGGACTTTGAGCTATATGCCCAGTATCTATGGAAACGACATACCAACGGAAAACCAGGCCCCCATTGCCTAAAAGAATACCCTTATTATCAGTGTAACCAAATAGAATCATACATTCTGTTATGCTTATTGGGATATGACCACAAGCCTATTGATAATTGTCCATGTTAACTACCTAGGCTTAAGACTTATGAATCACAGGTTAACTTTGATTGTATCTTTCTTTCTCCTTTGTTCAGACTAGCTTCAGGGAATTTTGGGGAGGTGGGTTTGGACACATACGCTTAGGGAATATAAGGTTTCCCCAAAAACTGGTCGGGGTCCTTGGCTAAGAGGAGACTGACTCTACCTTGGGCCCGCTGGTGGAATAAACTGCACTCTACTATGTGCATTGTCCTTTTGAGTGAGTTTGTTTCCCAGAACGCGTGGCTACAACAAGACTTCTGAGCGGGTTCTAGAAGGATGGCTGGGTGTGGCGCACATGGCTCACAACAAAGGAGACAGAGAAACTCCCGGTGCTTGCTCCTGAACGTGACCCAGAGGACACAGGAAGCACCGCAAGGAGGGGAGAGTGCCGCTTGCAAGGCGGCCCACGTGTTTGACTCTGCTGGCCCCTCTGCAGGTCAGGTCTCCTGACTTTCCAACTCCTACGGCTTCAAGTGAGGAAACACTATGTCCAAAGTCGGGCTCCTGGGTCATGGAGAATCAAGTGAGCTACCAGGCAGATGGAAGCACTTCAGAGTGATCACAAAGGAAGGGAAGAAAGGGAGGGAGGGAGAAGAGGGGGAGACACCAGAGAGGAAGCCTGCGGTGGAGTCCTGGTGGGTATGAGCTTTATCTTCAACAGGCGGCTTTCCAGATTATCTCAGCAAGTTTCTGCCGAGAGGTTTTGGTGAGTGAGTTTGTTGTGTTTTGTTTCATTGTACTTTTGTTTCAAACTAATATGCAGAATCAGAAGGGCCTCCTGCCAGCATTATGCAAAGGAGCTCTCAAACACAAGAGTTGTTTATTTTATTTTATTTTAGCCTTTGTGATTCTGGTCACTGGGATTTTGGAGTTTCCAGGCAGACTGACAGCTCCTGTCCAAATCACTCTTCTTTTGAGGCTCAGCTTTAATATCTCCTTTCCCACCAGCCCTCCCTGGGCCTTCATGTCCTTCCTTGTCTTTGATGATCTTGATAACAATAGCCCCTGTACCACAGGTGTGTGTATGTGTGTATATAAAAACACATACTTATATATATATCATACACACGCACACATATATATATATGTATGTATGTATATATACCAGAGAAGGCAATGGCACCCCACTCCAGTACTCTTGCCTGGAAAATCCCATGGATGGAGGAGCCTGGTGGCTGCAGTCCATGGGGTCGCTAAGAGTCAGACACAACTGAGCGACTTCACTTTCACTCTTCATGTTAATGCATTGGAGAAAGAAATGGCAACCCGCTCCAGTGTTCTTGCCTGGAGAATCCCAGGGACGGGGGAGCCTGGTGGGCTGCCGTCTATGGGGTCGCACAGAGTCGGACACGACTGAAATGACTTAGCAGTAGCAGCAGCAGCGGCGGCAGCAGCAGCATGTATATATACACCTACCCATTTATAGGGGTTTCCCAGGTGGTGTTAATGGCAAAGAATCCGCCTGCCAATGCAGGAGACTTAAGAGATGAGGGGTTTGACCCCTCCTGGGTTAGGAGGATTCCCTGGAGAAGGAAATGGTAACCACTCTAGTATTCTTGCTTGGGAAATCCATGGAGTTGCAAAGAGTCAGATATGATTGAGCAACTGAACATACACACACACATATCTCATACACTCGACCTATAGACTTCTTGATAGGACCAGATCATAGCCACTTGAGGTCAAGGATCTGTGATGTGTTCTGTAGACCCAGAGCCTACACAGCATCTGGCATATAGGTGCTTAGGAGAATGAATGGCAAGCAGATACATTTCATCCCTGTGGGGCCTTCCCATTTTCATGGGGCTCTGGACAAAATACAGCTTAAATAATGGGCCCTGAATGAATCAGGAAAGCATCCCCAACAAACTGAAAACAATTTCACAGAGTGCAGTCTAGAAACTTTTGTTTTTATTGCCTACAAAGTTTATTTGAAAGTCTAGTATAGAAGGGAGATCTTCCCCATTTGTCTCATGACAGTTGACATCCCATAACTCTGCTGTTATGGAAATTAGAATGTTCAGCCTGTCAATGATACAAGTATCTTTGGTGATCCTTAATATTTTCAGACCCTGATGGAAAAGACCCTAATGCTGGGAAAGACTGAAGGCAGGAGGAGAAGGGGATGATGAAGGATGAGATGGTTGGATGGCATCACTGACTCAATGGACATGAGTTTGAGCAAGCTCCAGAAGTTGGTGATGGACAGGGAAGCCTGGCATGCTGCAGTCCATGGGGTAGCAAAGAGTCGGGCATGACTGAGCGACTGAACCACAACAACAGCATTTTGAGAGCTTGCAAAGAACCCTTTATAAATCTCAGGAAGGGACTTCTCTGGTGGTCCAGTGATTAAGAATCCACCCACCAATGCAGGGGATGTGGGTTCGATCCCTGCTCTGAGAGGGTTCCACATGTCACAGAGCAACCAAGTCTGTGTGCCACCACAACTCCTGAGCCTGTGAACCTAGAGTCCCGGAACCATGACGACAGAAGCCACTGAAATGAGAAGCCCATTGATCGCAGCTGGGGAGTGGCCCCTGCTGGCTATAACGAAACCCTGCACATCAATGGGAGATCACGCACAGCCAAAACTAACTAAATAAAATAAAACAAATCTGAGGAAGTTATCCCGAGAGGGTAGATACAAAATTTTGCATTACAGGCCAGTGTCTCTCAAAATATCATTCATGGGTTTTCTCTGTTAGGACTATCTTTGAGGTCATATTTCCTTCTAATAGTAGGTTTTTTAACATAAGAGCACAATTTGAGAGTAAACTGCTAAAGCCATAAAGCAAATTAGGTGCAATGTGTAATGTTAGTCGATCAGTAGTGTCCGACTCTTTGCAACTCCATAGACTGGGCCGCCAGGCTCCTCTGTCCACCGAATTCTCCAGGCAAGAGTACTGGAGTGGGTTGCCATGCCCTTCTCCAGGAGATCTTCCCAACCCAGGGATCAAACCCAGGTCTCCCACACTGCAGGCAGATTCTTTACCGTTTGAGCTACCCAGGGAGCCTTTTAGCGAATTAGGTAATAATGTCTTATTATCTGGAAGATCTCTCTTGTTCTATTACAATGTCTTTATCATCAAATGTTTAGATGCTCCTGATTCTATGATAGCATTTAAAAAAAAAATTTGTTTTAATCCTTGTCTCTGAGTAGTTATATCATCAGAATTTGGGGGTCAAGATTTGTATTTCTTAAGTTTTAGGCCCCAACAATTGCTCATTGAATGTAATTCCAATTATATTTTATTCTAAAATAAACATAGTTTTGTAAAGTGAAAAGCATTATACAAAAAAAAAAAAAAGAAAAGATATTCCAGTGCTACCAAGTTCTGAGATTACCAAGGGCAAGTCCTAAGACAGAGAACATGTTACAGAAAGCATAAAGGAAATGGGCCTTAAATGACTAAATGAATGGATAAACCCAGTCTTTGAAGGATAAGCTGTAAGAGTATTTTCTAATAACCAAATTACAGGAGCTCTTCAGGAAACAACTGCTTGGATGGACACATGGAATCACTAGGCAATAATTCTTCTGTTATACGTAAATAAGTTTTACTAAAACTCAAACTGTTGGATTAGAGATGGTTCAAAGGCACTCTCGGGCCCTCCCACCTGCCTCAGTTGCCTAACACTTAACACTCTTGAGGAGAAAATTTGGTGCAATTGTTTTTGCTTGGTGGAAAAAGCAGTGGCTCAGAGACCTCAGGTGGCACTCGCGGTAAAGACTTCGCCTGCTAATACAAGACATGCAAGAAATGCAGGTTCAATCCCTGGATCAGGAAGATCAACTGGAGAAGGAATAGCACTTCATTCCAGTATTCTTGCCTGGAAAATTCCATGGACAGAGGAGCCTGGCCGGCTACAGTCCATGAGATCACAAAGACTAGGACACGACTGAGCGACTGAGCACAGAACAGAACCNAGACATGCAAGAAATGCAGGTTCAATCCCTGGATCAGGAAGATCAACTGGAGAAGGAATAGCACTTCATTCCAGTATTCTTGCCTGGAAAATTCCATGGACAGAGGAGCCTGGCCGGCTACAGTCCATGAGATCACAAAGACTAGGACACGACTGAGCGACTGAGCACAGAACAGAACCAGAACAATCCTTGGCTATTTAGTTACCTCTGAGAATTTATCTCTTTCTTCATCTGCAAAATAATATGCAGGAGAGACTGAGCTGGTAGGAGCAGGTGGAGGGGTGTGAGGGACAGGACACCAAGTGGTTGGTGGGACTGAATACAGAAGATCTGGAACACCACGGCGCCTTATTCTGCCTGGTAGCAGGGAGCTGGGAGAGGTCACTGTGCTGGAGAAAACACAGAACTCAGTGGCTAAGAATCTCAGGGCTGGGGATGGAGCCTCGTGGTGGATCCTGCTACCCTGGAGACATGGTAGACAACACTATTTGATTCAGGCTCATTTTCCTATTGAACCTCCGCAGAACCTCACTTCCTCCTCTATAGACCGTTCTATGCTGCCACTGCCTTTGGCACAGGAAATACTACCTATTTTCCACCTTGGTTCTCTGAGAGTAAATGAGCGAATCATCTATCATGATGGCAAAAACATCTTGTTATAGGTTGCAAGTTATTTTCACTTCCTTTCTTTCCTTTGGGACTCCACCACTGAGGTGACAGGCTGGAGCTTATTATTTCCATTGGATAGATAAGGAAACAGATTCAGAGAGGCAGAGATCTGGCAAATGTAGCACAGCTAGGATTAAATCTCAGGTCTGTCAGATTAAAAAAATTCCATGATTTTTTTAAACTTACTCTCTTAAAAAAAAAAATTGGAGTATAGTTGCTTTATAATGTTGTGTTAATTTCTGTTGAATAATGAAATGCATCACTTATATGTATGCATATATCTCTTCCCTCTTGGTCCTCCCTCTCAGCCCCTGCCCTATCCCATCCATCTATGTCATCACAGAGCAGCGAGCTGAGCTCCTTGCGCTATATAGCAGGTTTCCACTATCTGTTTTACACATGGCAGTGCACATATGTCAAATACTGTGTATTAATGCATGTGAGAGCCAAAGAATTGATGCTTTTGAATTGTGGAGCTGGAGAAGACTCTTGAGAGTCCTCTGAAACTGCAGGGAGATCAAACCAGTCAATCCTAAAGGAAATCAACCATGAATATTCATTGCTGATATGACGGATGCTGAAGCTGAAGCTTCAATACTTGGGCCACTGACGGGAAGAGCCGACTCATTGGAAAAGACCCTGATGCTGGGAAAGATTGAGGGCAGGAGGAGAAGGGGACGACAGAGGATGAGATGGTTAGATAGCATCAGCAACTCAATGGACATGAATTTTGAGCAAACTCTGGGAGATATTGGAGGGTAGAGGAGCCTGGCATGCTATATAGTCATGGGGTCACAAAGAGATGACTTAGTGGCTGAACAAGTGGAATCTAGAAAAATGGTACTATTGGCATTGCATAATTAACTTCTTGCTTTAATATGCCATCATGAAATTACATCTGCCTTCTGCTTGTACCCCAACGACATGCATCAGTGTCATTCTGCCTTGGCTTGTGGTTAACTGTGTCTCAACAATTAGCCTCTGAGTTCCTGCAGAGCAGGCCGGACTCTCCTTTAGCCACTTCTCTATGCCTCCACCACAAGGCTTCCCGAAAAGGAGACACACAGCCAGCATTTATTATTTATAGCTCACTCACCAAACACTGATGCTTGCTCTGTGGCAGGCCCTGTGCTAGCCACCAGGTTTTATGTTAATGGACGTGAGCTGACTATCCAATATAACAGTGGTCCCCAACTTTTTTGGCACCAGTGACAGTTTTTGTGGAAGACAATTTTTCCATGGACTGGGGGCTGTCTCTTATACACATCTAGATGTGTATAAGAGACAGGAGTTAAATTCACCCATTCCAGTCCATTTTATTTTGGCACCAGGGACTGTTTTTGTGGAAGACAATTTTTCCACGGACTGGGGGCGGGTGGGGTGGGATTATTTCAGGATGATTTAAGTGCATTACATTTATTGTGCACTTTATTTCTGTTATTAATACTTTCTATTATTATTACATCAGCTCCACCACAGATCATCAGGCATTAAATCCTAGAGACTAGGGACTCCTGCTCTACAAGACTGATGAATGAAACCTGCAAAACTGTGCCCCATAGGGTTAACAGAAATCCTTGACTTCCACAGAACAGCAGATAAGGGAACAGATAGTTAAAAAAAAAAAAAACAACCCTGCTTGTAACCTGCCTTTACTGATTAAGCTTGCTTTAGTGTTTTTTTTTTTTTTTCTTTAACTGCATTCCCTCCAAGTTTCACATAGCAAGGTAATAATATAACAACACTTCTTAACCACTCCTATAGATAACTCCTCTGACTAGAATCACTATAGGAACAACCGGCACTTAAGCTGTTTTCCAGAAACCTGGCGTCAACTCCTGTCTAGTCAGGCTGACTAAAGCAGGTAGGGACCACTGACACTAAAATCGGGCCTGCACAGTTGTCTGATGAATGACTTTTTGATGTCAGAGGCCCAAAACATCCATCCTCAGATCTTGCTAAAGCACCTCCATTTCTGAACATACATCCCATGAAGAAGCATGTAACCGGGACACACCTGCATGGAATGCTGATAACTCACCTTTTCTTTACCTCCCATCACCTTGCCCCAGGCCTCAGACAACCTCGCTTCTTTATATTTAAATATCTCACCCCCTTTGCCTTCAAGGCAGTGGATCTGAGACTCCTTCTCCTGTCTGTTTTGTCAATCGGCTCCTTGGTTAGCTGTCTTGAGTCAGCTCTTTCCTTGCCACAAACCTCAGCATCTCAGCGTTTGGCTTGCCGTGCGTCAGGCAAATGAGCCTGGTTCGCTTAACACCAGCTGCAAACCAGGAAGGACCACGCCCAGCCCCGTGTTTTTCAAATCACACTCCAGCAGCTTGTACAGTGGAGGGGCTGGGAGGGAGGGTGATGAGAGGCTGCCAAGAGAATCCAGGGGACAGGCAGGGCCGTGTGCTGCTGGGCGAGTCAGGGTACCCCATCTTTAATGTCCGTCCTGATCGCCACTCTACTTGTGACACTGGGAAAATTATCTACGCTTTCTGAACTTCAGTTTTGAACAGTTCTAAAGAGAGACTGGATGGAATTTCTTTCTTTCTTTTTTTTTTGGAATTTCTTTATATTTTGCATACAAAGTCTTTTGAAGTTGAGGGTTTGTGGTTCCTGGCCTTGCAAGGGGCAGGTGGGGGGGCCTCTCTGGTTACCCTGCTCCACCCTACGCTCTCATCACAGCTGACTCTACAGCAGTGAGGTGACTCTCCTGAAGCCTAAAAGGGGTCAGGTCAGTAACAGTAAAGGTGCCAGGCTGACCTCACAGATGGAGGGCAGAGGCCGCCGGCAGCTTTGCTTACTCAGCTGGATTCCAAGATGTCTCACTGTTCAGCCTGAGACAGAAGGAATTACTGAAAAATGCCTATTCACCAAGATAAAGACTGCCTTGGTGAACATTTGTACTTTTAAGCAGCATTAAAGGAAGTGAAAAGCAAAGGAGAAAAGGAAAGATACAAGCATCTGAATGCAGAGTTCCAAAGAATAGCAAGAAGAGATAAGAAAGCCTTCTTCAGTGATCAATGCAAAGAAACAGGAAAACAACAGAATGGGAAAGACTAGAGATCTCTTCAAGAAAATTAGAGATACCAAGGGAACATTTCATGCAAAGATGGGCTCGATAAAGGACAGAAATGGTCTGGACCTAAAAGAAGCAGAAGATATTAAGAAGAGGTGGCAAGGATACACAGAAGAACTGTACAAAAAAGATCTTCACGACCCGGATAATCACGATGGTGTGATCACTCACCTAGAGCCAGATATCCTGGAATGTGAAGTCAAGTGGGCCTTAGAAAGCATCACTATGAACAAAGCGAATAGAGGTGATGGAATTCCAGTTGAGCTGTTTCAAATCCTGAAAGATGATGCTGTGAAAGTGCTGCACTCAATCTGCCAGCAGATTTGGAAAACTCAGCAGTGGCCACAGGCCTGGAAAAGGTCAGTTTCATTCCAATTTCAAAGAAAGGCAATGCCAAAGAATGCTCAAACTACCGCACAATTGCACTCATCTCACACACTAGTAAAGTAATGCTCAAAATTCTCCAAGCCAGGCTTCA
>SJYT01062797.1:827913-845684 GCA_006410635.1 Cephalophus harveyi
AGAGATGGGAATATCAGACCATCTAACCTGCCTCCTGAGAAATCTGTATGCAGGTCAGGAAGCAACAGTTAGAACTGGACATGGAACAACAGACTGGTTCCAAATAGGAAAAGGAGTATGTCAAGGCTGTATATTGTCACCCTGCTTATTTAACTTATATGCAGAGTACATCATGAGAAACGCTGGGCTGGAAGAAGCACAAGCTGGAATCAAGATTGCCAGGAAAAATATCAATAACCTCAGATATGCAGATGACATCACCCTCATGGCAGAAAGTGAAGAGGAACTAAAAAGCCTGGTCCCATCAGTTCACGGGAAATAGATGGGGAAACAGTGGAAACAGTGTCAGACTTTATTTTTTTGGGCTCCAAAATCACTGCAGATGGTGACTGCAGCCATGAAATTAAAAGAGACTTACTCCTTGGAAGAAAAGTTGTGACCAGCCTAGATAGCATATTGAGAAGCAGAGACATTACTTTGCCAATGAAGGTCTGTTTAGTCAAGGCTATGGTTTTTCCAGTGGTCATGTATGGATGCGAGAGTTGGAGTGTGAAGAAAGCTGAGCACCGAAGAATTGATGCTTTTGAACTTTGGTTTTGGAGAAGACACTTGAGAGTCCCTTGGACTGCAAGGAGATCCAACCAGTCCATTCTAAAGGAGATCAGACCTGGGTGCTCTTTGGAAGGAATGAGGCTAAAGCTGAAACTCCAGTACTTTGGCCACCTCATGCGAAGAGCTGACTCATTGGAAAAGACTCTGATGCTGGGAGGGGTTGGGGGCAGGAGGAGAAGGGGACGACAGAGGATGAGATGGCTGGATGGCGTCACCGACTCAGTGGACGTGAGTTTGAGTGAACTCCAGGAGATGGTGATGGGCAGGGAGGCCTGGTGTGCTGTGATTCATGGGGTCCAAAGAGTCGGATACGACTGAGCGACTGAACTGACTGAAAGGAAGAGTTTTCTTCCCAGCCCTTCTCCTGGGCCTTCATTACATAAACCACATCTTTCTCTGTTACTCTCCCTTCTAACCTATCAGACCTGTCTGTCTTTCTTTTATTCTTTTTCCCTGTGGAAGGAAGTGGCATATTTTCTCTGTGATTCTTTTTTGTATTTTGTCCTTGGACAACTATCAAAGGAGAGGAAGACTTTGCCTACTTTCTGACTACTTGATAACCAGAGCAGCGGCTGAGCTTAAAGACGGTTGTTAAGAGTCTGCCAAGAACCTAAACTCCATCTACCAGGATAAAACTTCACCTTCTTGGAAAAAAGTCTACTCTGAGGTGGACTGGGAAAGGTAGAAACGGGGGCTGATGTTGGTCCATGTACATCAGTTGTACCATAAAACGCTGAGGGATATTTAATGTTTATACACGCTCCTCCCTTATCTTGAGGTGGATTTTATTTTCAGTGTGGAGTCCCTCCAGCGTTTAAATAAAATACTTCATTTCCTGCATTTGAACTATTTCCTCAAAGGCAAAATTGCTCTCACTGTAAACAAATAGTGAGAAATGTGGTACACACAGCTCTCTTAAACACAGAGTGATAGCCTGCATGACCTTTCCTGATAAAAAAGTGGCTTTGACAAATCTCATTTATTTGTACTTTCCTTGGGGCTGAGGGAAGACAATGAAGAGGCACAGGCTCAGTCCTGGGTAGTAAAACAATAGAAGATGTGACTTTGAAAGCTATGGAGAGTGGTATAAAAATTTAGGAAAATGACCATCCCACTTCTGTGCAAAAGCAATTTATGTCTATTTATGTCAATGAGAAATGCATTTCTCAGTGCTTCCATATAGAAGATCTCTACACACTAAAACCAATGGCTCAGATCATCTTAGAAATGTCACAGTGATCTTATAACATGCACACCTGCCACTTTTTGTCCTTTCTACACACATGCAAAGAGAGAATTTTATAGATACCTCGAGCTCTCAGGGGGTCAGCACTGGATTCATGATAATCATGAATTCTTGACATTCACTAGTGATCCATACTTATTGCCTTAATAAAATTAATAATTTAATAAGTACCTGCAAACCCAGCCCCCAAAGCTGTGGCTAAAGACCTTGACACAATCTGTATCTAACCACGTGGCTAAACTTCCATCTCACCCTTCACCTTTTTTGCATGGGAGGCAACCATCAATTTTAATCCTGTCTTCATCACTCTCTTGCTTTCTTTTTTGTGTGATTTTATTGCTTTTATTTGTAGTTCTGTAAAATATATTTTTACCTTATCTGTGTTTAATTTAAAGTATTTTGAGACTGACTTTTAGCACTTAATGTTTCAGTGTTGCTGAAGTTCAACTGTTTGGATGACTATGTGAGTATACCACAGTTTATTTTCCACTCTCGTTTTGATGGGCATTTGGGTTGTTTCCCAGTTTTGCTATTGTGAACGGTGTAGCATATCTTTTTTATATGCACAAGATGGTATTGCTGGAGCAAAGGCTATGTGAGATGTTCAACTTCAGGAGAGAATGACAATGTTTAATATTTTATATGATCATCCCAACACAGATACATGCATGTGGATGGTTTATATTGCTCAAATTGGTATTCACTGCATTTAAATGATAAGAGCACTATTATATATTTGGTATTTTAGTCAGAAAAAATTAAAAGAAAAACAATGCATTTCTTCCAAAGCCTCAAATTATCCAAGCATAAAGAAAAAGGAACGTCTTAGATCATGCCAAATCTAGAACCAATACAACTAATAAACTCAGAGAAACTGAAACAACATCACTGTAGTACAAATACCTTTCATGAAACGGTTTTATCTAATGTCCATGGCTTCTGTGGTGGCTCAGTGGTAAAGAATCTGCCTGCCAGTGCGGGAGACACAAGTTGGATCCCTGGGTTGGGAAGATGCCCTAGAGAAGGAAATGGCAACCCTCTCCAGTATTCTTGCCTGGGAAATCCCAGAGACAGAGGAGCCTAGCAGGCAACAGTCCATGGGGTTGCGAAAGGGTTGGATCCGATTTAGTCACTAAACAACAATGGGGGAATTTTAACTTCTAAATAGTAGAAAATGCTGGGGAGAATTCATATTTTAGAACTTGATACAATGACAGAAGACCATCCATGCTGACCTTAATATACATCAGAACTCCCTACTTCCTTTTAAATTCAAAGCTTTGGGAATCTATATATTTTTCTTATCTGCAACTAAAGGAACCTTTGTTGCAAAAGCCCTCCCATGCACTTCCTCTTTAACTGAGGTGTGCTGTGCTGGGCTTAGTCACTTAGTCATGTCCGACTCTTTGCGACCCCATGGACTGCAGCCCGCCAGGCTCCTCTGTCCATGGGGATCCTCCAGGCAAGAATACTGGAGTGGGTTGCCATGCCCTCCTCCAGGGGATCTTCTGAACCCAGAAATCAAACCGGGGTCTCCTGCATTACAAGCGGATTCTTTACCAGCTAAGCTACCAGGGAAGCCGGGGAAACGTGTAGATACCTTTAAGAAGCCAAACGATGCAAAACGATGCTTGTCCATAATCATCAAGAAACACTGTTATCTGGGATTTTTACTTTTCTTTACCAGATACTGTCAAAGTCTGAACTCTGGTGTTTTGATTGAACAATTACTCTTCCTGTTCAGAAATTGCTTGACTTATCTCTGGAACAAAACACATTCCTTTACATTTTTAAAAAAATGACCATTTTTCCTTTGGGGTGGAAAACCACCAGAGTTGAAACAAACTGGCTAATTGGAGTTATAATTCCATGTGAAGCTATAGTTGATGAAGACAAGGTTTTCTGGCCTGAAAAATTTTTTAAAAGGTTGAAAAACAACTTACCTTCACATAGAGTTGCTGAAATTCCTCGAGATTCAGTCTCCCGCTTGGACAGTCCTTGAGAAATCCTTTGTACCATTGCTTGAGTTCATGCTCATTAAACTCTGTGCTCTTCACCAGGTCCTCCATCACTTCAGGGGCCAGTTTGCTATTCTGTTTCCCCATTCTGCCTGAAGAAAAGCAAATTAATGCGATTAGTGCTGTGGCTGTGATCATTTCAAGCTTGATTAGGAGGCAAGCTAGAGTTCTGAGCAGTCCCTTGGTTGGCAGTCCCTCCAGTGTGTCTGATCAGTTTTCCTAAGTCTGTTTCCTTCTATTTGATATTCTAGAAAAGAGATGCATGAAAAAGATTTCTCAAAAGGCTATTGACTTCATCTTCCTTCATCACGTGTCATCTTTTACACACATTGACTCCCACAAGGAAGGCCAATCATCTCCTTTTATGCTATTCAGGTAAAGTATATGGAAACTGTTGATAATCTCATTTTATGAATTAAGATTCCTTAGCACTTACTGCCCAGATACCTAATTCTGCATTTAGTTTGCAGGGTTACTAAGTGGGGCTATTGACAAGACCAATAAGAAGGCTTTACAGGTAAATCATCAAAAAATGGCTTTGAAAACATGATCAGCAATGGTGGTTGTTCTAATTCTAAAGTTTCTGCTCTTTTTTTCTTTTTCAAATGGAAACAGCTCATNTAAGTGGGGCTATTGACAAGACCAATAAGAAGGCTTTATAGGTAAATCATCAAAAAATGGCTTTGAAAACATGATCAGCAATGGTGGTTGTTCTAATTCTAAAGTTTCTGCTCTTTTTTTCTTTTTCAAATGGAAACAGCTCATTTTTAACCTGTCACATTAGCTTTCTATTTCTCTTCTCATTTTCAGAGACTTCCTACAACATTGCCTTCAGTGTTGACAACCTCTGGGTTGCTTTTTTTTTTTAAGATTGGTTAGTGAATTTCAGATGGTATAATTTCATTCTTTTATTATTACTGCTAGTAAGTAAAATTAATAAAGCATAAAATAAAATATAAAATATATCAATCACATGCCAGGTTGTGTGACCAACATCACTCTCAAGTGTAGGTGGGCAGAGCACAGGTTTAGAGTTATCCCTGATTTGGCCATTTATCTTGTGTGCTGCTTGCTGCTGCTGCTAAGACACTTCAGTCATGTCCGACTCTATTCAACCCCATAGATGGCAGCCCACCAAGCTCCCCCGTCCCTGGGACTCTCCAGGCAAGAACACTGGAGTGGGTTGCCATTTCCTTCTCCAATGCATGAAAGTGAAAAGTGAAAGTGAAGTCGCTCAGTCGTGTCTGACTCTTAGCGAGCCCATGGATTGCAGCCTACCAGGTTCCTCCTTAGAGAAATATTAATTATCTGCTTTATCTTCAGTTTCTTTCCCAATAAAGCACACATTTTAAAAAAACACGAAAAACTCTTTCAGATTTACTGTGATGGCTAATTAAGAAATAAGTAGGTAAACAAAGACCAAAAATTATTCCAAAATTAGTGAAGAGAAATTAAAGATGATTTAAACTTTTCCCCTTTAACGTTGTTGTTTTGTAACAAAAAAGAATGAAAACAAAACAAAGTAACCACAGGGTGATTTAAAAATCAAGTCGGACTTGAAAATATGAGGGGTCATCAGAACAAGAAAGGTATCATAAGATCTTTAAAGTCCTGTTAGAGGAGATAAGAGGTTTAGAAGAATTTACCTAAGCAGATCTAGCCCTTTGACATGCTGGAGACAAATTCTCTACCAGGCCTTCAGCAGGCCTACACTTGCAATAGCCCAAGATGGGTAATCTTACCACATACCTTGTTGTTATTATTTTTTTTACCGTCTTCTAAAACAGATTCCACACCTATTGTCAGTAGCCTGCCCTAACACTGCACAATTCTTTCATTGTAATGAAACCAAACCACTCTTGCTGCTTTCAGGAGAAGATTTCCTCTTGGGAAGACTATGACACGGTTAAAAAAATGCTGTTAAGATGGCCATTTGCTTTCAAATGCTTCTGTTTGAGAAAAGGACCTGAGGATCAGCAACAATGACCTCCAGAGTTTCTCTACTTACTTTTGCTCTTAATTTCAAGTTCCAACTCTCTTATTAGCAACTGTCTCTTAATTATAAGTTTCTGTGGGATTCCACAGCTGGATATGGAAATCAAGTGGATACTCAGGTGTCAGATTTAATTAATCTGGGTAAGAAAACTGTAATTCATGGTTTTCTTGATAATCAAAAGATGTATTACCCAATCTTTCAGTACTTCTCTTTGCTCTTTTCAGTAGAGAAGTACAATTTGTCATTTTTGAACTAGAATCTCACTTAATAATAGCTACTGAACCCTGCCAGTGGCTGGGGGTAGACAGTATGTTGAACACTTCATAAACTTGACCTCTAGCCCCATGACAACTGAACAAGTGATTAGAGTGGCTTTCTTGTATAAGTCATACAACCAGAGCTAGAATTTGAACCTGGAACTATAAGGAAGATATCAGTGCACAACTACCAAGAGATAGGTGGTTGGAAGATATTTCAGGAGAAGGAAAAGGAACAGAAGCAGGAAGGTTTGAGACGCTGAATCAGTGTCCTTTGGCGCTGAAAGAAGGGATGAGAGAGCAATCACTTTGCAAGGCTCTTGTTTGGAAAAGCCTGTTAGATTTGCCAAAACCACAATCTCAGAAGTGAGTTTATGTGAATGATGGGAAAATGGATTAAGCGTTATTAAAAATCTCCTCTCCCAAGGGCCATTAGAAGGTCAACAGTGGGTCAGCTTCTCTCTTGAGCAAGGAAACTTGGATTCTCCAAGGATCACTGTGATGCCTTAAACTGTTCAGTTGACCTGGAGAGGATGGCCTCTTACACATAAGGAGAACACCATTAGCACCATGAATCACAGTTTTGGAGACTCAAATGCATAATCTCATGCAACTTGGTTATGGGTCATGGTCAGTATCATCACTCAGGTGAGCCAGGAAATGAGTGAATCATATAGAAAATCAAGTTCTGGCCTGGATCTGCGCAGCCTGCCACTGCCCTTCTTAGGTTTTGCCTGGATTAGTAATCCTCACTGGGTTCTCTAACTGTAGCCTGGCTTCTGCATGGCTGCTTGACAGCATTTCTGAAATGCAAACCTCAACATCTGATCTTCTCCCTAAAACCCTCAGCAGCTCTCCATTGTCTACAGGATGTAGCCCCAGCTTGCTGGCATGGCACAGTTCTGCCTATTCATAAACTCATTTTCTGCCAACCTGTCTTTTCATTTCACACGCCAGCAATAATCAACTGTTAGAGGTCCCAGGACTTGCATGCTTCCACACATTCATGCTTGGCATGTGCTGTTTCTTTTCCTGGAATATCATCCTCCTTTGTTCGCTCAGCATACTTCTTTAAGTAATCTCAGTTTCACATACCTCCTCGTCTGTGAAATCTTTGTGGACTTTCCAAGGCTTTCCAAAGGACTTTCTTTTGTCTTAGGCATCTCCCTTCCCTTATAAAATCTTCCACGATCATTATTTCTCCACTGGATTGTTAGTTGCTTGAGAGGACTGCTTTTTTTTTTTTTTTAATTTTTGCAGCCTGGTACCTCATACTAGATGCTCAACAAATATTTTTTGAGGAAATGAATGAAGGACACATGAGCCACTATAAAGGAGCTGGTCACTGGTCTTCATTAAGTTTTGGGATTTGGTATGTTTCTTTCTGGGAAAATCAGCCTCATAATAATTATACATGAGGAAAGTTAGTGCAACCATAAGTATAACATAGGGTGCAGATGGCCGATGGGAGGAATATTTCATTTAACTGTATAGAAAACAGCCTGCCCTTCTAAGAGATTGTTTCCTTGTCTGTCTTCATCATTACATTCTACATAGCTTGAAGTCAGGGCCCGTGCCTTTGTCTTAGCATCCTCAGTATTTGGTATAAAGGTGGTGCTTAGTTATATGGTTTTTCCAGTAGTCAGGTTTGGATGTGAGAGTTGGACCATAAACAAGGCTGAGCATCAAAGAATTGATGCTTTCGAATTGTGGTCCTGGAGAAGAATCTTGAGAGTCCTTTGGACTCCAAGGAGATCCAACTAGTCAATACTAGAGGAAATCAATCCTGAATATTCATTGGAAGGACTGATGCTGAAGCTGAAGCTCCGATACTTTGGCCATTTGATGCAAAGAGCTGACTTATGGGAAAAGACCCTGACGCTGGGAAAGATTGAAGGCAAAAGGAGAACGGGGTGGCAGAGGATGAGATGGTTAGACAGCATCACCAACTCAATGGGCATTAGTTTGAGCAAACGGGAGATAGCGAGGACAGGGAAGCATGGTGAGCTGCAGTTCACGGGGTCTGAAAGAGTTGGACATGACTTAGCCACTGAACAACAACCACCATACTGGAGTTGCAATGATGTGGGCCAAGTAGTCTTCATTATGAGACTGGGATGAAAAGAAGGGTAAAAATGACAGTAAAGCTTAACATGTTCCTTAAAGCTTCCATGACATAATGGGGAGTTATTTTTCCTCGCCCTGTTTCTAGTTAAATCTGTGATCTTGGGCAAGAACCTTTCCTCCTCTGTTGCTCAGTTCTCCAACTGAAAAGTAGGTGAGTTGGACAAGATAATCTTTAAGGTCCTTTTAACCCCACCGTTCACTGATTGCAACATAAGTTTTTGAAGTACGAAAATACGAGTCACAGACTTCCATATGGCTTGTCTCTAAGGAGTCAGGGCATGTTGGCTCTGTGGATTCTTTCCCTGAAAGCCAGTCGGTATTTGAGAGTCTGTTACTTAAGAAGGGAGGGAATAGAAACAGGAGTGTATTATTTTTAGGCTAGGGCTCCAGGCTATAAGATAAAGGGCAGCCCAGCCCCAAATCAAATCACTCCTCATGGTCTGAGTTATCATAGAGATTCGGCACTAGGCACAAAATGGGACTGGTGGAAGGGTTCTGATGGGCAAGAGAAGACCACCAGGAACAGACCCGTGGGCGAGGCACCAAAGTGCAAATGATAATCAGAAAAGACCACATTTTTATATACTACAGCTTGCAAAAGGCTTTTGTGTAACAATATTTACCCATATAACAATTCTGTTAGGAAGAGATAATTATCATCCCTTTTCTTAGTGAGGAGTTTGAAGCTCCTCAGAAAGATGAAGTAATTTACCTTAGCTCCACAGATAGTATAAAGCATGAAAAGTGAAAGTCGCTCCGTCCTGTCTGACTCTTTGCGACCCCATGGACTATACAGTCCATGGAATTCTCCAGGCCAGAACACTGCCTTTCCCTTCTCCAGGAGATCTTCCCAACCCAGGGATCAAACCCAGGTCTCCCGCATTGCAGGTGGATTCTTTACCAGCTGAGCCACAAGTACAGAGTAAATGGGTTGTCTCAAACCCCACAGATTTCCAGGCTGTCATCTCTTACCTGGATACTGCAACCACCTCTTAATTGGCCTTCCTGTCTTGCGTTTGGCCACTTCTCATCCATTTCCTACCCTGTCTGGATAACATGTTTCTAGCACAGAAGAGGCAACACATGTAAGAATGCTCTAAGGAGAGAACTGGGAAACTTCCTAGAAGGGGGAAGAGACCCCCCAGAAGGCCTGAGAAGCTCCCATGACCATCTTTCCTCCACAGACCCTTTCGGTCTTGCAGAGGATTCAAATTAAATATATTTTTGTATGGTGTGTGTGTGTATTGCCCTGAATCTGACCCCTGCCTACTCTGACATCTAAGCCCAGCTTCTTAGGTCACACCAGGGCTTGCTGTATGCGTTGAGGCACCCAGAATAGCACGCCTGCCTTCTCCCAGGAACCTGGCCATCCGCCTGGCTGAGTCTTGGTGAGGCTCATGTAAAGACTGGGGGGCTGCGATGGAGATGGTGCCACCTCACATGCGGGATGAGCACCACTGATAGGGAAATAGTCCTGGAAACAGAGTTCAGATTGGAGGATGAAAGATCTTTAGGGGCTCAGGTGGGAGGCCTAAGGAACATACAACAGTGCCCGGTATGGAAGGAGTCTTGAATGAAGTTAAGGTGGTTCTAGTGTCAGGTTACCTGGGCCAGATCTGAATGAGTGAAAAGTGAATGATAATCTTTAAGGTCCTTCCGACCCCACCAATCCCTGATTTGCAATCTAAGTGTGGTAAGTACGAAAATACAAGTTAAAGACTTCTAATTGGCTTGCCTCCAAAGGCTACATCCGGCTTTCTTTCTGGGCCATGGGATCCTTACCTGAACGTGGAAATAATTGGAGGAGCCTGGCTTTGCTCACACTTAAACTTCTGCCTGGATTCCCCTTTCTTGTTCTTACCACCTGCCCAAATATCACTCCTTCTGCAAGGCTCAGTTTCCATGCTGTCTTCTCTGTGGCATGTCTCTACAAATTCTCTCCTCCTTGTCCCTAAAGGCATGGATTTGTACCAGTAATGACTAATGGTCTGGTTAACTGAGGCAGACAGAAACTCTCTGGGCAACTCAGTTCAGTGGACATTATGGGCATCATCTGTGAAAAAGGCCCTGTGCTGGGCACAGTGGAATGTAAAAAAGGCGACATGGTTCCAGCCTTGAAGGGCTCAGAACTGGATGAAATAGACACCTCTTGGAATGTGGGGCTTGGTGAGATCAATGGTCACAGCTGAAAGCCAGGGAGCACAAGGAACAGAAAGACGAATTCCCATCAGGCAATTTTACCTGTGACTGGCCCCCAGGTGAAAATTCTTAGGCAATGTGTCCTTAATTTGCCTGCATACAAGAATCTTCCTTGGTTATTTTGTTACAAATACAGCTTCAAGAGACCCTCACTTAGAAGGAAGCTTGTACTTTGAACAAGCAACTCAGGTAAATATGATTCAGTCAATTTGGGAATCACTGATGAAAAATATGAACGAAAATCAAGGTAGAAAATGCCCACAGCAGCACAGACATAACCCGCTGTCTCTAATCCCTCACGCCTTCCATCTGGCATCCTTGATGTGGTTTCAAGATCGAGGGACTAGCATTAAGGTTTTAAAAATCACACAACCAGGGAAGATCAAAGCTTGTAAAGACTTGCCTGTGGGTTATTCTGTTTTAAGCTCCCTGGTTGTAGGTTGGTGCATTTAAAGTTCCTCCAGGATCACACGGACAACTGATGGCATGGCCAGGATGAGAATCCCGATTCTCCCAACCTAACTGGGTGCCCCTACCCTCTCAGCCCTGCAGCACACTGTCCTCATGCCAAACACGCACAGTCCGTCAGCCAGGAGGCATGTTTTTCTCCGTGCCAGGATGTTAAAACAATCCCCATCACCACCCCTCTTGGATCCCATAAACAAATGACATTAGGTTGCTAGTTTCCAGAGACTGTTAAAACAACCCTGAAGACTAAGCCTCAAAGTTTCCCAGTACACTGTGTGGGGTTTTCTTTTCTAACAAAGGCAAATGTGTCCTTCTGGCTCTTTCTGTTCTTCTCATCTTCATCTCCTGAAAGCCAAGCACTTACAAGTCCCCAGCAGCATTTCCCAGGGGGTAAGGAGAGTGCTGATCATAGGCTGGCATTTCACGCCACCTCTGGGGACCGGAGCAGCTTCAGAAGGGGAGAGACAGGCTTTCTCGGGCATTCTCTGCTGACCTTACCTCTAACTAGGAACCTCCTGGGATGACAGCAGAAGTCCTAGCCCACCAGCATGAAACAGGCAGGGGGCAGAGATTACACCCTTGAGGACTCAAGATAAGGCAAGAGTAGTTATTTGATTTGTCATAAATGAGGAAAAACATTTTGATGGCAGTGGCAGTGGCACTGTTACGGAAAGTGACAAGAGTTCTATTTCAGAAAGAATAATAAATGCGCACACGAAGGGGAAAGCACAAGAGGGCCCCAGGGATCCACCGTCTGATTCAACCCCTTTGCTTTCTAGAGGCAGCCCGGGAGGTCAGGGGACTTCAAGCCAGGGACTACAGCAAGTTAGTAACAGGCTCTAGCGGCGCCCTGGCTACCGAGCCTTGGCAATAAGATTTGAGGCTGCTGCAATGCCCAGACCTGTGATCCTTGGGCGCTGAGATGGGCCAAGGGTTCCAGGCCCTGCGGGACTGGGACGAGCCATCCCATGGCTGAGGTGTGGAGAGTGGCCTGCTCCCCAGGCCCGTGTCTGCTGCCCCCTAGTCAAGTGTCCACCTGAGTTGTCCTTCTACAACTGAGGGTCTGAGAGCTGCAGGGGCCCTGGAGAACCAGCTGGATGGGACAGCCCGCCTTGAGCCCAGGACAGGGGCTGCCACTGGACATTAGCCCTGGAGCTGACTAGGTGGTTCCAAACTGAACTCATCTGGTAACTAGGTGGCCAGGCACTCAGGGACTCTGATCTGTGAAGAATCAAGTGGCCTTATAAGCCCTTAAGGGTCAGATTCAACTGCCATCTTCCCCCTCGTGTTCTCCGCACAGAGAACAGTTCCTGAACACCTGGAAGTGCCATGTAGACAGAAGCCACACTCCGTGACCAGGTGCTGGGCTACGACCTTGGGAAAGTTTCTACTCAGACCCAGTTTCCCCTTTGACCTCATTTTGCGGGTTCCCTACTCTTTCTATCATGCCACGTGCCTCTTTTATTTTGCTCTTGGACTTAGTTTAATGGTGGGGGCAAGGAACGTGTGCTGGAGTCAGACCTGGGATCAAATGCAGCTCCTGATGCACACAAGGTGTGTGACTTTTGACAAGTTACTTGCCTGCTGGAGCCTCAATTTCCTCCTTTGTCAAATGGAAATGATGACATTGGTTCACTGAGCTGTTACGAGAATTAATGAGATAACACGCTGAATTCCTTCCACCAGTGCCTTCCACACACCAGGCGTTCAACAAACAGTAGCTATTATTACCCTCAGCATAGGACCCAGGAAACTGGGTCCAGAAGAGGCAGAGGCCAACACTTCAGGATTCAGATCTAGACACCAAGGTGTCATTTTAACCTTGACACCTACACCAGGCCTGGTGTGCATAAACAGAAGTACGTGCATGCATGTGTGCATGCGTGTGTGCTGAGTTTCTTCAGTCATGTCTGACTCTTTGCGACCCTATGGACTGTAGCCCACAAGGCTCCTCTGTCCATGGGATTTCCCAGGTAATTATGCTGGAGTGGATTGCCACCTCCTTCACTAGAGGGTCTTCCAGACCCAGGGATTGAACCCACATCTTCTTAAGTCTCCTAAATTGGCAGGTGGGTTCTTGACCACAAGTGCCACCAAATGGAAGTACACACATAGTCACACATGGAGAATTTTACTGTGGTCCTATTTCCTCTGCTTCTTTCCTGTTTAGTAAAAGTGCTTCATACCCAACCTGACAGAGGAAAGTCATCTGAGGACTCCACAGTACTGACGAAGCCTCAACTGTTGAGCGAAGCTTCCATCCAATTCCTTGCTCACCCACTGAACAGAATGTGAGCTGATTAATAGCTGGTAACCTTTCATCTGGGAGTCGTTCAAGCCACCGCCCACTTTTCTGAGTCTTATTTTTCCCTTCCCCCCTTGTCTTGCCTCTGACCATGCTACGTGTTTCTGAGCAGCGATTTCTGTGAAAGGAAATGGGCCGCCTCTGGCAGTGTCAGAGCCTCGCTTAGTCCTGTGAGGTCACAGAGGAAATGCTTTCATTAATAATCACCCCCTTCTGTCCAACAGATTGTGTTCCAGGTTGTGCTGCCAAGTCCCAGTGGGGAAGAACCATGGCCCTTATCTCCGAACGGCAGGGAGCTGAGAGAGAAGCGCAGACCGGGGGCACGGATGTCATCCGCACACCCTTAGGCACAGGGCTAGGAGCAGCCTGGAGCATCAGTGGTGCGAGCCCCTCCTTGCCTGCAGAGTAAGCAGATACCCCAAGGGGCGAGGGAGGCATCCAAGTGTCCACCAGTCGTGGCAGAGACCTCCAAGTCTCCTGACTCTTCAGTTGGTGGCCTTTCCCCTCTGAGAACAATTTGCTCTTACCGTGTTCCCGAACTGTTATCTCTACAGTATTTCTAAAATTACTTTAACTCATGTTGGTGGGCCTTAAATACAGAGAACTTGGAAATTCTCAGATAAACGTGACTTGATAGAAGTAAAATGCTCTATTTAAAGGATGTGTGCATGCGTGCCAACTCGATTCGGTCATGTCCAACTCTTTGCGACCCCATGGACTATATAGCCCACCAGGCTCCTCTGTCCATGGGATCCTCCAGACAAGAATACTGGAGTGGGTTGCCATGCCCTTCTCTAGGGGATCTTTCTGACCCAGGGATCAAATCCACGTCTGTTATTTTTCCTACATTGGCAGGCAGCTTATTTGTCACTAGTGCCACCTGGAAGTCCATTTGAAGGATGTGCTCAGTCGTTGACTATTTGCGACCCTATAGAATAAAGCCCTCCCGGAGAAGGCGATGGCACCCCACTCCAGTACTCTTGCCTGGAAAATCCCATGGACGGAGGAGCCTGGTGGGCTGCAGTCCATGGGGTCGCGAAGAGTCAGACACGACTGAGCGACTTCACTTTCACTTTTCACTTTCCTGCATTGGAGAAGGAAATGGCAACCCACTCCAGTGTTCTTGCCTGGAGAATCCCAGGAACAGGGGAGCCTGGTGGGCTGCCATCTATGGGGTCGCACAGAGTCGGACACGACTGAAGCGACTTAGCAGCAGCAGCAGCAGCAGCAGCAGCAGACTATAGCCCTCCAAGCTCCTCTGTCCATGGAATTTTTCAGGCAAGAATACTGGAGTGGCTTGCCATTTCCTATTCTACATTTGAAGGATATATGATACTAAAATTTAATTTGTTCATTTATATAATAAAGTTTTATTCAATATTAACATATATTAGAAAGGTAAACATCTTCAAGCTGGTTTCAGAAAAGGCAGAAGAACTAAAGATCAAATTGCCAGCATCTGCTGGATCATGGAAAAAGCAAGAGAGTTCCAGAAAAACATATATTTCTGCTTTATTGACTATGCCAAAGCCTTTGACTGTGTGGATCACAATAAACTGTGGACAGTTCTGAAGAAGACGGGAATATCAGACCACCTGACCTGCCTCTTGAGAAACCTGTATGCAGGTAAAGAAACAACAGTTAGAACTGGACATGGAACGACAGACTGGTTCCAAATAGGAAAAGGAGTACGTCAAGGCTGTATATTATCACCCTGCTTATTTAACTTATATGCAGAGTACATCATGAGAAATGCTGGGCTGGGGGAAGCACAAGCTGGAATCAAGATTGCCAGGAGAAATATCCATCACCTCAGATATGCAGATGACGTCACCCTTATGGCAGAAAGCGAAGAAGAACTAAAAAGAGGAGAGTGAAAAAGTTGGCTTAAAGCTCAACATTCAGAAAACGAAGATCATGGCATCTGGTCCCATCACTTCATGGGAAATAGATGGTAAAACAGTGGAAACAGTGGCTGACTATTTTTGGGGGCTCTGAAATCACTGCAGATGGTGATTGCAGCCATGAAATTAAAAGACGCTTATGCCTTGGAAGGAAAGTTATGACCAACCTAGACAGCATATTAAAAAGCAGAGAAATTACTTTGCCCACAAAGGTCTGTCTAGTCAAGGCTATGGTTTTTCCAGTGGTCATGTATGGATGTCAGAGTTGGACTATTAAGAAAGCTGAATGCAGAAGAATTGATGCTTTTGAACTGTGGTGTTGGAGAAGAATGTTGAGAGTCCCTTGGACTGCAAGGAGATCCAACCAGTCCATCCTAAAGGAGATTGGCCCTGGGTGTTCATTGGAAGGACTAATGTTGAAGCTGAACCTCCAATACTTTGGCCACCTGATGCAAAGAGCTGACTCATTTGAAAAGACCCTGATGCTGGGAAAGATTGAGGGCAGGAGGAGAAAGGGACAACAGAGGATGAGATGGCTGGATGGCATCACTGACTCAATGGACATGGGTTTGGGTAGACTCCAGGAGTTGGTGATGGACAGGGAGGCTTGGCGAGCTGTGGTTCATGGGGTCGCAAAGAGTTGGACACGACTGAGCAACTGAACTAGAACTGGAACTGATTCTCAAATCTCGTTCTATGGTGAGCCTTTCCTTAGCACTAGAGAACATACCCTCTACCTGCTGGACATTTCTACCTTCGTCCTACAACCATATCAAACTCCACATATCTTCCTGTGCTCCTCACTGGGTAAATGGCCTCACCGCCTGCCCAGTGTCTCTTATGTAGCCTGGGGGTTACCCAGGACTCTGTCTTCTTCTTCGTAATGCTATATCTAGTCCATCATCCAGTTAAATAGTGTGTAGACGCTGCTTCCTAACTGTCTCTTAAGTTCCATCTGCTTTTCTCTGTTGCCTCTCCTTTAGTTCAGGACAGGATCATCTCTCACTTTGATTGTTACAACAGCCTCTCCTGAAATCCATCTGTGTTGCTCTCCTGAAATCCATCTTCCACACTACAGCCACAGTGACCTTTTCTCTAAAACATGAAATCCAATCACATCACTGCCCTGCCTCACCTCACAGGGCCTCCCATTGTCCTTACTCTGAATCAATCCTCACCTGGACCTACTCTGGCCCCCACCCAGCAACCTTTCTGTCCACCTCCCACCCTGGGATCCAACTTCCTTTACCATCTTGAACGTCTCTGGCTGTTCACTAGCTGTTTCTTTTGCTTTGAGGGCAGTCCCATCAGGTCCACTTTGGTCTACCAGTTAATCCAATGTCTACTCCAGACACAGACGGGGATCTTCGTCAGTGACTTTGTTGTCTGGTTTCCTCTTTCTCACCTTGACTCTTGTGCATACTGCTGTTACCACACCACCTGCCATGACGTGGTCACCACAAGGCATGTCTGCTGTCTCATCAGACCTGGGCTTCCTCAAGGGGAAAGCAGACGGTCATGTTCCCCTTGGCATCCAGTTCAGAGCCTAGCTCTGAACAAGTGCCCAGAAAATGTTGTCGGATCAATTAATTAGGACGTGATCTCTGTTGACAAAGAGCTAGAGCTTATCAGCTGAATGATAAGCAAGAAACAGATCAAAGATGACTGTGCTTAATGCCATTAGAGAGAGACCAGCAAAGTTTTGGGAGAAAGAGACAGAAAGAGAGAGTGAAAGAGGATGGGGGTGGGGAACTTCTAGGAATCAGTAACAAAACTACTTTAGGAGATGAAAAATGAAAAAACTGAATGAAGTATTTTTCACAAAGTGGTCCCACAAAATTATTGCAAGGAAATAATCACAATTCTGCACAGACATATACAAAAGAATGTTTACCCCATCGTTGTTTAAAACAATTTTAGAAAAACCTTATGAAACTGGAGCCGAGTATACAGAGTGAAGTAAGCCAGAAAGAAAAACACCAATACAGTATACTAATGCATATATATGGAATTTAGAAAGATGGTAATGATAACACTCTATGTGAGACAGCAAAAGAGACACAGATATATAGAACAGTCTTTTGGACTCTGTGGGAGAGGGAGATGGTGGGATGATTTGGGAGAATGGCATTGAAATATGTATAATATCATATAAGAAACGAATCGCCAGTCTAGGTTTGATGCAGGATACAGGATGCTTGGGGCTGGTGCACTGGGATGACCCAGAGGGATGGTGTGGGGAGGGAGGTGGGAGGGGGGTTCAGGATTGGGAACACATGTACACCCATGGTGGATTCATGTTGATGTATGGCAAAACCAATACAATATTGTAAAGTAAAAATAATAATAAAATAAATAACCTAACTATCCATCAAAACAATAAAACCAACTTGTTAAATAGATTTTTATCAGATTGATTATATTCTGTGCAGCCAAAGATGGAGAAGCTCTATACAGTCAACAAAAACAAGACCAGGAGCTGACTGTGGCTCAGATCATGAACTCCTTATTACCAAATTCAGACTCAAATTGAAGAAAGTAGGGAAAACCGCTAGACCATTCAGGTATGACCTAAATCAAATCCCTTATGATTATACAGTGGAAGTGAGAAATAGATTTAAGGGCCTAGATCTGATAGA
>SJYT01062797.1:847887-860180 GCA_006410635.1 Cephalophus harveyi
TGATTCATTGGAAAAGACTCTGATGCTGGGAGGGATTGGGGGCAGGAGGAGAAGGGGATGATCAAGGATGAGATGGCTGGATGGCATCACTGACTCGATGGACGTGAGTCTGAGTGAGCTCCAGGAGATGGTGATGAACAGGGAGGCCTGGCGTGCTGCAATTCATGGGGTCGCAAAGAGTTGGACACGACTGAACGACTGAACTGAACTGAACTGAGAACTATACAATGGAAATGACAAAGCCATTACAAGTGGTAACGTAGATCTACGTTGATTGGGATGAATTAGTATTGCGTCAGTGTCATTTATTCAAATTAAAACACAGAAATATACAAAATAACTGTATATATGCAAGGATAAAAATTCACTGAGAAATGCATTAAATAAAATACAATGGAGGAGAAGAATGGAAGTGAGTGCAGAAGATAAAAATATGTAATAAAACACCAGAGGGACTTTATAATACAGACAACGATGACTGCATGCTGTGAACGGAAGAATATGAGTATCATACGTGTGCTCTTGAGATCCAAAAAAAGAAAAAAAGAAGACATTGCAGTAAACTGTTAAGTAGAAAACACAAGTCATAAAACAGGGTATGTTGCATTGTCTTGCTTTTACTCTGTATGTGCTCAGGCTCAAGTTATTGAGCACTGAGAGTTAAGGCAGTACATATGAGGTCTTAACAATGGTTATTATTACTGCTGGCAGGATAATGGTAATATTTCACTGCTCAGAATCATTCTGGAATTTTTATAATGTGTACATATAACATTTATAATCAGAGAGAAAGTACATAAATAATTTCAACTAACAAAACAATCAGTCTCAGGAACTGTGGAAAGAGAACTTTTATGGTGCTTTCAGTTAAAGCTGCTTTTTTTTTCAAACAATTAATTCACAGCAATATTTCAGGGTTCAGTCTGAACTGGATGGATGCTAAGGAGAACATGATAATCACTTTCCTCTTGAGGAAGCCCAGGCGTGGTGAGACAACAAACCTTTAGCTCTGAAGCCAGGGTTAGCTCTGGGTGAAAGGATGAACATGGAAGGGAAGCTCAGAAGAACCCCGAGTGTGTCGCCTCCTCACCCGCATTCACCCTGGAGAGGCAGTGATGGGGAGACACAGGTGGGAGGGGAATCCTGTGTGTCAGAGTCTCTGAGGTGAAGGGGAATAGAATTTGTCACCTCAAAACATGCCTCTTTGGCATAAGGATTATTTTAGGCTGATTACTTTTAATAAACACCAGACACAGGAGAATCTCTGAAAACCTGAGTAGAAGTTACTCTTCTGCAAGAGACATTTACATTTATGAGGGATATCTCCATTTGTAAGGTGTCTCCCTCTCTAAGCAGAAGAGGACAATGGCTAAATCTCCAGGAACTCTTATCAGTGGAGAAGGCAACTGACTTAAATCTGCATCACCATACCTTGTTTACTGAGCTTTGCCCCCCGCCATAGCATCTCATATCTGGCTTTCCTTCCCACCAATATCTTCTTTATCCTTAGCTGGAGATGGTATTTAAGGGGATGGTTTGGACCATTTCAGAGAGTTCCTCAGTTTTTTGGATATTTTGCTTGTATAAGGAGTTATACATGTTATTAAACTTCTGTTTTTCTCCAGTTAATCTATCTTAACCAAGGACCCATAGGGCAGAAAGAGAATTATTTTTCCTCCCTTACAAAGCTTTTGGAAATAGTGGTATCTCTGGATGTGTCTGGGATGAAGCTTCCCTGCCATCTTCCTAAGAAATAAGGAAATGGTGATTTGCCTGAAGGTGAAGACCACCATGGGGATTCCCTGGTGGCTCAGGGGTAAAGAACCCCCCTGCAAATTCACGAGACGTGGATTCAATCCCTGGGTCAGAAGATCCCCAAGAGAAGGAAACGGCAACCCACTCTAGTACTTTTGTCTGGAGAATTCCATGGACAGAGGAGACAGCCTGACGGGCTACAGTTTATGGAGTCACAAAAGAGTCAGACATGACTGAGCGACTAAACAACAACAGAAGACCACCACCCAGAGTTCTCAGTCTGGAACTTTTGGCCATGAAACCCATTGACATCCTCAGGAAAAGTTTCCCAGGGCCTCCCCAAAGACTTGTATGGGTTTTCTGTGCTTTGATAGGTTAATGTGACCATGCCTTTTCTTAAAACACGAGAGCTGGGTTTTCAGTCCCAACTCTGCCCATGTTTTCCTGTAAGTTGGCTTCCTCTTTGAACTTCCATTTTCTCATCTCCAAAAGTTCTAGAAAAGAATTCACCTAATTCACTGGGACAAACCACAGAGGCAGTTTGTGAAATGGGCAAGTGTTTCTAGCTCTCAATATAGGCACTTTCCAGGACACCTCAGGAGAGAAAATAAGACCTAGACATGTGGAAAGGAGTAGGCTTTACTAGGCAGGAATGAAGAGAGAGAGTGACTTGCAAGTCCCAGCAAGAAGGAGCAAAGACACCTGGGGATGAACAGCCATCAGAAGCTCCACAAAGCAGCTAGAGAAGAGGAGGCAACCACACCGCCCACCTTGGGGTTTTGGAAGGGGAATGGAAAGAGCATATTTACCCAAAATTGCCAGCAGAGAGCTGACCATCCCATCAAGGTTCCTATCTTTGATGTATTTCCAGCTCTGAATTATGCTTACCCCGTCCTTGCTGGGTCTTTGTGAAGCACCCAGTAAGGCTGGAACAAAGCACTTTTTTGTGGTGCAGGAAAAATATCTTGGCTAAAAGGGACAATGCCAAGGCTGAGAGGGCTAAAATTAGACCTTCTGGTGCTGTTTGACTTGGCAGTTGCGTGCACAGCCTGCTAACATGGCCCTTTCTCCCCGCCTGCCTCCCGGCCCTGGGCCTTCTGAGAGCACAGGTAACATGTGGTGAAGGAGTGGAAACGCTGCTTCCCCTGGCACCCTGTGGGGATGACAAATGCTTCTGGACCAATGTCACTGCCGCGTGGACCTGCAGGTGGAGTAATGCTGCTGCTGCTGCTGCTAAGTCGCTTCAGTCGTGTCCGACTCTGTGTGACCCCATAGACGGCAGCCCACCAGGCTCCCCCGTCCCTGGGATTCTCCAGGCAAGAACACTGGAGTGGGTTGCCATTTCTTTCTCCAGTTCATGAGAGTGAAAAGTGAAAGTGAAGTAGCTTCAGTCGTGTCTGACTCTTC
This sequence comes from Cephalophus harveyi, assembly GCA_006410635.1. Classification (NCBI taxonomy): domain Eukaryota; kingdom Metazoa; phylum Chordata; class Mammalia; order Artiodactyla; family Bovidae; genus Cephalophus; species Cephalophus harveyi. Next base: position 851,050 of record SJYT01062797.1, read on the forward strand.
GCTACCCCACAGACTGTAGGCTACCAGGCTCCTCCATCCATGGGGTTTTCCAGGCAAGAGTACTGAAGTGGGTTGCCATTGCCTTCTCCAAGGTGGAGTAATACTTAGTTTGAAAAGACTAGGTTTCCACATCAGCAAATTTATAGATTAAGATCAAACTGTGTATCTGCTTCCTGTTAATCTAATGGCTTTTCATGTTGAAACCAAAAGGAAATCTCAAGATAATCATATATTTGAACCTTATATTTACCTAAGAATTTGCAGCTTCACTTATGTAACAGTCGCCGAACCCAAAGAACCAGTTCTAAGTATCTAACATCATGCCGTGCAGTAGTGTTATCTACGAGAAACAGCCCAGACCTTGGAGTTAGACACAGGAGGTAAGATCCCCACCTCCAGCACTTCTATTAGTTGGTGCCTTTAGGAAAGTTATTTAATCTTTCTTATCCCATTCATCTAATTTTAAATATACATTAATGATTATCTCAAAATGCTAAATGGCTTAGTGGTAAAGAATCTGCCTTGCTGATGCAGGAGACATGGGTTCGATCCCTGGGTCAAAGATCCCCTGGAGAAGGAAATGGCCACCCACTCCAGTATTCTTGCCTGGAAAATTCCATGGACAGAGGAGCCTGGCCGGCTACAGTCCATGGGGTTGCAAACACTCGGACACGACTTAGCAACTAAACAGCAACAACAAAAACTAAATGAAATAATAAATCTATTTCACTGATATTTTAGCAGTAACAGTCCTGGCTTATATTAGCAAGTACTTACCATGTGTTCATTCATGGATTATGCACTTCATCTTTACGATAATTTAAAGTAGATGCCATGTATATCTTCATTTTAGAGTTAAGGAAAATAAGGCTCAGAGAATTTAACTAACTTGTCTAAGGTCACACTACAAGAAAACAGTGGGATTTGAACCCTAGAAGGCTCTTACCCTCTGTTAGCTATTCTGCTTATTAAAGGAGATGAGAAACAAGAAAGTGCTTGCCAGGGTAAAGGCTGTTATTTTAATGTAAGGGTTCATTATTCTCCTTTCTTGCCTGGGTGCTGCCCTGATCTATGCACTTCTTTACCTAAACGAGTCAACTTGAAGGTACTGGTAGCCCTAGTCAGTTACCTCCCAGTTGCTGGGCTTTGGCCCTCATGCGGTTGGGGGAGGGGTTGGTTGCTAAATACAAGGGCAGCAATTGAAGGAACTGGGAATGTTTAGGCTGGAGAAGTAAAGGCTCTAGAGAAGAAATTTGAGCTCTCCTCATATAAGTGAAGGATTTACTGGTACAAAAATAGACTTATAAATCAGCATGAGCGGGGAGTCTAGAAATAGATCTGGCTATACATAATTACTTAATGTATGATCAAGGAAGCTTTTCAGAGCAAGGGGAAAAGAAAATATAATTTTGTAAGGGATGCTAAAATCATCACTTGATAGCCATTTGGTGCAAAAAGGAAGTCAGAACCACACTATGTACATCTTTTAACACATCATTACCATTTAAAATAAACACTTTAATGTAAAATTAAATGAAAGACAACTATTAGAAACTGAAAATATGCCAGATAAAATGCTAATAGCTATTTTATATATATATGGCTCTGGGCTTCCCTCATAGCTCAGTTGGTAAAGACTCCGCCTGCAACGCAGAAGACCCTGGTTCGATTTCTGGGTTGGGAAGATCCGCTGGAAAAGGGATAGGCTACCCACTCTGGTCTTCTGGGGCTTCCCTGGTGGCTCAGCCAGTAAAGAATCCACCTGCAATGTGGGAGACCTGGGTTCGATCCCTGAGTTGGGAAGATCCCCTGGAGAAAGGAACGGCTTCCCACTCTAGTATTCTAGCCTAGAGAATTCCACGGACTGTATAGTCCATGGCGATCTCAAAGAGTTGGTCACAACTGAGCTACTTTCCAATTCCAAAGAAAGGAAATGGAAAAGAATGCTCAAACTACCGCACAACTGCACTCATCTCACATGCTAGTAAAGTAATGCTCAAAATTCTCCAAGCCAGGCTTCAGCAAAACATGAACCGTGAAATCCCTGATGTTCAAGCTGGCTTTAGAAAAGGCAGAGGAACCAGAGAGCAAATTGCCAACATCCACTGGATCATGGAAAAATCAAGAGAGTTCCAGAAAAACATCTATTTCTGCTTTATTGACTATGCCAAAGCCTTTGACTATGTGGATCACAATAAACTGTGGAAAATTCTGAAAGAGATGGGAATACCAGACGACCTGACCTGCCTCTTGAGAAATCTGTATGCAGGTCAGGAAGCAACAGTTAGAACTGAACATGGAACAACAGACTGGTTCCAAACAGGAAAAGGAGTATGTCAAGGCTGTATATTGTCACCCTGCTTATTTAACTTATATGCAGAGTACATCATGAGAAAAGAAGAATTGATGCTTTTGAACTGTGGTGTTGGAGAAGACTCTTGAGAGTCCCTTGGACTGCAAGGAGATCCAACCAGTCCATTCTAAAGATCAGCCCTGGGATTTCTTTGGAAGAAGTGATGCTAAAGCTGAAACTCCAGTACTTTGGCCACCTCATGTGAAGAGTTGACTCATTGGAAAAGACTTTGATGCTGGGAGGGATTGGGGGCAGGAGGAGAAGGGGATGACCAAGGATGAGATGGCTGGATGGCATCACTGACTCGGTGGACGTGAGTCTGAGTGAACTCCGAGAGATGGTGGTGAACAGGGAGGCCTGGCGTGCTGCGATTCATGGGGTCGCAAAGAATCGGACACGACTGAGTGACTGAACTGAACTGAACTGAGCTACTTTCACTTCCATATGGCGCTAGTGGTAAAGAACCCACCTGTCAATGAAGGAGACATAAGAGATGTGGATTCAGTCCCTGGGTCAGGAAGATACCCTGGAGGAGGGCATGGAAAGACACCCTAGAGGAGGACAGACACCCCAGTATCCTTGCCTGGAGAATCCTATGGACAGAGGAGATTTTCGGGCTACAGTCCAGGGGGTCACAGGGTCAGACACAATTGAAGCAACTTATCATGGACACACCAATTCCATTTAGACATACAAACCTTAGAGAAACTCACACAAATACACAAGGGGACATGTGAAAAAGATGTACACTACAAATCTGTACTACCAAAGTAAAAAAAAAAAGTGACAATAACAAATGTTCATCAGATTTGCTGTTGTTTAGTTTCTAAGTCATGTTTGACTCTTTTTGTGACCTCATGGACTGTAACCCGCAGGCTCCTCTGTCCATGGGGATTCTCCAGGCAAGAATATTGGAGAGGATAACCATTTCCTTCTCCAGGGGATCTTCCTGACCCAAGAATTGAACACATGTCTCCTGCATTGACAGGAGATTCTTTACCACTGAGCCACTAGGGAAATAGCAAATGAGTAATTAATTTGAAGTATAGTCACATGATGAAACACTATAAAATAGTCAAAAAGAACAAAGATATTATATGAATAAAAATAGTGATCTAAAAATCTTTTTGAGAGGAGTTGGAGAATGACACATGCATTATGATGTCATCTACTTAAACATCAAAGAGCCAAACAGATACTATAGAGATATACATAATTGGTCAAAAGAATAAAGGCATTCAAGAAAAAAATGCATAGCAAATAACAGAATGATTTTTCTGAGGAAGAAGGGAGGTGAGTGGGATTGAGAAGGAAAATGATGATAATTTCAAAACATGAGATGGCAATAGTATTTCTGAATTCTAGGTAGTAGGTCAATGGATATTTGTCATACTGTTCGCTAAATTTTTCTGGATGTTTGAAATTTTTCACAACAAAAAAGTAATTTATTTTCCTTTATTCTGTAATTCAGATTTCTCTCAAATCCCAACTGACTTTTTTTTAGGTACACTCCATTGCGGAAAATTAACTAATCAAATGGCTTGGGTGTCATTATAATTTTGAATAATGATGTTTTCTTTCCGCTCTTATACAGGGCAATCACATTCATTTCAAAGAAAATATGTGGCAGAATAATGAGGAGAAAATTGTGCCAGACTCTAAGAATTTTAGTGAATACTTTAAAGCATGTCCATTTTAAGTCTAGGGAAAAAAGACATTTCTCTTATTCTCCATTGGTAATTCTCAAGTGGTTTCATTTTTGTGGTATGCAAATTGGTAGCACAAAGCAAAATGGAAATCAAGTTAATTTCCATAGTTTCATGACTGTTTTGTTGGTGCTACAATTGCATCTATAGTTAACACTTTCTAGGTAGCTTTTATGCATTACAATTACTTGTTTCCTAGCCTGACTTGACTAGACTCTTGGAATGCTTTGAAGATGGACACCCAATTTTGTTCATCAAATACCCTTATCACATGGGCATTCAGTGAGTGCTTTTAAAATGATTTTATAAAATTTCAGTTTTCATCTGTGCATGTGTGCTAAGTTGTTTCAGCTGTGTCCAACTCTTTGCAACCCTATGGACTACAGCCCACAGGCTCCTCTGTCCATGGGGTTCTTCAGGCAAGAATACTGGAGTGGGTTACCATGCTGTCCTCCAGGGGATCTTCCTGATTGAGGGATTGAGCCCACGTGTCTTATGTCTCCTTCACTGGCAAGGGTTCTTTACTACTAGCGCCACCTGGGAAGCCCAACTTTCATCTGTGAATGGAGATATTAGATACAACAGTTTAATGAAACATTGGCAAGACATTCTGAGAGATTCTGACCTTTTGAGGTGCTGAATCAATAAAGTTGGAATGATAGCAACTCTTTGAGTCCATCTGGTTTCCTGCCATTGTACTAAACACATTAAATGAGTATGTAATTGCTTGTAGTTGCTGTTGTTGTTTTCCCAGAACTGTAAGCATGAGTATTGGGATAATTTTGTAAAGGTCACTCTGAATAGCCTCATGGAATGGTGTAATAAAGCGCACTTAATGACAAATATGTGTTTCATTGCCAAAATGGAACATAGTCCTTGGCCAACTATCTAGGCACAGTTTCTTCCAGCTTATAGGCTCTAGAAGCATATTTTGGGTCAGAGGACTCAAGGAAGGTAGAAAGGAGCTTGCCAGGCCACACAGAAAAACTTCCTTGTTTTCCTTTTTTGAAACCTCTCTTTTCTAATTAACTTTTTTTTTTAAATGTTTTATTTCACTGTATTTGATACATTTCCTAAAACCTAACTGAAATCACTTCTGAAGCATGGAAGAAGACAAGATAAAAGAAAATAGAGAAGAGCATGACTCTTGAAAAACACATGCTATCATGAGAAGAATTTGTTTTAAAAAGGAATACTTAGAAGAGGGTAAATTTTCTTTATATCACAACAATGTAAAGAAGTAAGCATATAGAAAAAAGGTCAGAAAGAAAATGTCAGATAATCACAATAATTAACTCTGAATATTAAGATGATGATTTAAATTTCTTTCCATTTTAGAATTTTTCAGATTCTTATCATTGTCAAATATTATCTTTATAATGAAACCGAACATTACTCTTAAAGGACTTACACATTTAGATAGCACACAGGCAATTCTCAAATGTTTAGCAATTATATATTTGCTTAATGTCTTTAGAGTTGTCTTGACTGACCTAAATTTAAACAAGTTGACTGATTAACAAGTGTTCGCTCCAGAATTAAACATATAATACTGACTGATCCCAGGGACAGCTAAACACTCCAGGTTAGAAGGGGTCAGCAAAAAGTTCAAGTTCTGAAGTCAAAAAGGCCTGGGTCTGCTGGATGATCAAGCACATTGTTCATTCCCTCAAAGCTCCACTGTCCTCTTTGGTTACATACAGAATTTTATAAACCCTCTGGTTTTGTTCTGAAGATAATATGTTCTGTTATGGATGCATGGGAAGTGCCTGAATTATTATTGTCATGAAATAGTTCCCATCCTTCTGCATCTTCCCCTTCCTGGTTATTCCTCACTAGATATACTGGACATGTTACTATTAATATGTCCCATCTTTTCTTTTAGCTGAGACGGTCTTATCTGATTTTATATTCAGGGAAGTATTGTTAAGGTGTTTTTAGGCAGAGATGACCTAAAAATCCAATCAAAGCTGGCACAGCACAGGTCAGTCAATGATGCTGGATGGTGGGAAGGCCTGTGCAAATGGAGATAAAAGTCATCAGACTTACACTTTCAGGGATTTGGAATGAAAGCAGATGGTACTGGATCCTTCGTCAATAGTGATTACAAAGCTAAACTGCAGAGAGAGTAGCTGAGATGCTATGTATAGAGAGAACATCTTGGATTCCACAAGACCAAGAAAAGGCGATAACAGCAAGTCCTCAGAGTTCTGCTGGCTCCTGATGGCTCCTTAGGTCTCGTTCTGACGCTCATTCTTAAAATAAGTATTCTTTGTATAAATTCAATGTTCAGAGACAGATCTGCTTTAATGCAATGTATGCCCTGACTGGAGAGAGCTTCTAGGTTCTAAATTTATGCTGCAGCTGAGAGAATACCTGCTTATGTAATCTCATGGCCCGGTCTAAATGCCACCGTGAGGGAGCAAAAATTGATTCTTTCATGTTAACAGCAACATTCTTTTATGTAAAACAAAAACTTTTTTTAATCATCTGAAAGATACATTTTGGTCTGTGGACTGCTGGATGAACTGTGCAAGTGGAGAAATCCACTAAATCACTAAATTCACTAAAGGGTCTGTGAACACATGTGAAAACTAAGCCTTGGAAATGGCATAGTGTGTCTTTCATATATCATTGTATTATTTTCAAATATATGTCAATGCTACTGCTATTAATAATACATGAATTTTAAACATTACTGAATTTTATAGTAGCTATGTTTTATGAAGACCTACACGATCTGTTAGAACTAACACCCAAAAAAGATGTCCTTTTCATTATAGGGGACTGGAATGCTAAAGTAGGAAGTCAAGAAACACCTGAGGCCTGGCGTGCTGCGATTCATGGGGTCGCAAAGAGTCGGACACGACTGAGCGACTGAACTGAACTGAACTGATGTATCACTCTGTGTTCTTTCAATTGACTAATAATGAAATCACAGTGATTAACTTTGAGACTTCAAAAAGTGCTAGCATTACAAAGAAGTCCTAGGAGTGTAAAGTAGTGCTGGAAAAATTTAGGAATGTTTGACAAACTGTAGACCTGATGAAAACCTCAATAAATTTGAATTTATCCTCAATAGAAAAGAATATTAATTCTGAAGGGTGGGGTACTGAAGACCCTGATGGCTGGATTAGAGGGTTTGGTGTGAGTTACATTTTTTATTCTGATGAGTAATGGCAACCCACTCCAGCATTCCTGCCTGGGAATCCCTTGGATAGAGAAGCCTGGCAGGCTACAGTCCATTGGGTGGTAAAGAGTTGAACATAACTTAGCAAAAACAACAAGCCATCTTTGGGGCTTCCCAGGTGACTCAGTGGTAAAGAATCTGCCTTCCAAGCAGGAGACGTGGGTTCAATCCCTGAGTCTGGAAGATCCCCTGGAGAAGGAAATGGCAACCCACTCCTGTATTCTTGCCTGAAAAGTCCCATGGAGAGAGGAGTTTGGCAGGCTACAGTCCATGGGGTTGCAAGGAGTCGGAAACGACTTAGTGACTAGACAACAACAAATACCTTTTTAGAACAACATAAAAAGAGTGCCATTTTCTCTATTAACTTCTGGGCTGTATAGTTAAGAGTTACAAAAAAGAATAGATATTCAACATTCATTCTCTATCTGATGAATTATACCATCAATCCACTCTTCCGTGAACACAATATCATCCTCTCTCTCTTCACAAATACAGTCATGCTCCTATGTGATCTACCTCCTAAATATTTCCCAAGTTTGTACAAGTCTCTGAATCTGCACTGCACTATTTCAGCCCAAGCCAATATCACTTCTCACGTGGACAGTTATAATTGTCTCCAAACTGGTTTGCTTACATTTAGCCCCTCCCCAATTCATTCTCCAGAAGGATCTTTTGCAAATGCAAGTCTAATCAAGTCAGTTCCTTTCAAAAGCCTTCCATGGTTTCCGTTTTCTTCTTTGTTGTTGTTGTTCCGTTGCCTAGTCGTTTCCATGCCTGACTCTGCAACCCCATGGACTGCAGCACATGAGGATTCCCTGTTCTTCACTATTCCTCTTAGGACCCAGTTAAAAAAAATAAAACCAAAAAAACTCTGAACAGTCCTCATAAGATTCATTACAATATGAAATCTGGCTGTTTGCCACTCTTCGAAGTTGCTGTTTCTCACCAGGTTCACTTTCGAATCCAGCTCTTTGCACTTGCTCTTATCTGTGTTGGGAGCAATCTTTCTGTGCCTCGTTCACCTGGCTGACTCTTACTTCATTGCTGTTGTTCAGTTGCTAAGTCACGTTGGCATCTTCACAACCCCATGGACTGTAGCCTGCCAGGTTCCTTTGTCTAGGGGATTCTCCAGGCAAGAACCCTGGACTGGCTCGCTACTTCCTCTTCCAGAGTATCTTCCCCACCCAGGGATGGAACTTGCATCTCCTGCACTGGTAGGTGGGTTCTTTATCACTGAGCCACCTGGGAAGCCCCTACTCTTACTTTAGATTGCAGCATAAATCTTACTTTGTCTCTGCCCTAAATTCCTTAGATTAAGTTAATCTCTTTGCTATATATGCCCATAGGAGCATAATCTCTGCTTCCCCCAAACCCACCTCCTGATCAGTTCTTAATCATTTGTTTGTTGTATTTTCCTTACTGTAAGCTCCATGAAAGACTCTAGGTTGTTGGGTTTTTTTCCCACTTCTAAATTTTCCATTACAGGGCTTGGCACATAATAAGCACTCAATTAAGATCTGCTAAGCAATTAATGTTTATTGAGTGGGATTATGACAGAACGTGCTCCACTGGAGAAGGGAATGGCAAGCCACTTCAGTATTCTTGCCTTGAGAACCCCATGAACAGTATGAACAGGCAAAATGATAGGATACCAAAAGAGGAACTCCCCAGGTCATTAGGTGCCCAATATGCTACTGGAGATCAGTGGAGAAATAAGTCCAGAAAGAATGAAGGGATGGAGCCAAAGCGAAAACAATATCCAGTTGTGGATGTGACTGGTGATAGAAGCAAGATCCGATGCTGTAAAGAGCAATACTGCATAGGAACCTGGAATGTCAGGTCCATGAATCAAGGCAAATTGGAAGTGGTCAAACAAGAGATG
>SJYT01062797.1:864222-895152 GCA_006410635.1 Cephalophus harveyi
TTCCCATTTCTCAGAATTTTCCACAGTTTATTGTGATCCACACAGTCAAAGGCTTTGGCATAGTCAATAAAGCAGAAATAGATGTTTTTCTGGAACTCTCTTGCTTTTTCCATGATCCAGCACATGTTGGCAATTTGACCTCTGCCTTTTCTAAAACCAGCCTGAACATACAGTTTCATGATTCACATATTGCTGAAGCCTGGCTTGGAGAATTTTGAGCATTACTTTACTAGCGTGTGAGATGACTCCAATTGTGTGGTAGTTTGAACATTCTTTGGTATTACCTTTCTTTGGGTTTGGAATGAAAACTGACCTTTTCCAGTCCTGTGGCCACTGCTGAGCTTTCCAAATTTGCTGATATATTGAGTGCAGCACTTTCACAGCATCATCTTTTAGGATTTGAAATAGCTTAACTGGAATTCCATCATCTCCACGTGGTTGGTTCGTAAAGATGCTTCCTAAGGCCCACCTTACTTCATATTCCAGGATGTCTGGCTCTAGGTGCATGTGATGATCACACCTTTGTGATTATCTGGGTCATGAAGATCTTTTTGTACAGTTCTTCTGTGTATTCTTGCCACTTCTTCTTAATATCTTCTGGTTCTGTTAGGTCCATACCATTTCTGTCCTTTATTGAGCCCATCTTTGCATGAAATGATCCCTTGGTATCTCTAATTTTGTTAAAGAGATCTCTAGTCTTTCCCATTCTATTGTTTTCCTCCATTTCTTTGCATTGATTGCAGAAGAAGGCTTTCTTATCTCTCCTTGCTATTCTTTGGAACTCTGCATTCAAATAGATATATCTTTCCTTTTCTCCTTTGCTTTTTACTTCTCTTTTCACGGCTATTTGTAAGTCCTCCTCAGACAGTCATTTTGCTTTTTTGTATTTCTTTTTCTTGGGGATGGTCTTGCTCCTTGTCTGTTGTACAGTGTCACTAACCTCTGTCCATATTTCATCAGGCACTCTGTCTATCAAATCTAGTCCCTTAACTCTATTTCTCACTTCCACTGTATAGTCATAAGGGATTTGCTTTAAGTCATACTTGAATGGCCTAGTGGTTTTCCCCAGTTTATTCAATTTAAGTCTGAATTCTGCAATAAGGAGTTCATGATTTGAGCTACAGTCTGCTCCCGGTCTTGTTTGCTGACTCTATAGAGCTTCTCCATCTTTGGATAGTCCCTTAACTCTATTTCTCACTTCCACTGTATAGTCATAAGGGATTTGCTTTAAGTCATACTTGAATGGCCTAGTGGTTTTCCCCAGTTTATTCAATTTAAGTCTGAATTCTGCAATAAGGAGTTCATGATTTGAGCTACAGTCTGCTCCCGGTCTTGTTTGCTGACTCTATAGAGCTTCTCCATCTTTGGCTGAAAATGATATAATCAATCTGATTTCGTTGTTGACCATCTGGTGATGTCCATGTGTAGAGTCTTCTCTTGTGTTGTTGGAAGAGGGTGTTTGCTATGACCAGTGCTTTCTCTTGGCAGAACCCTGTTAGCCTTTGCCCTGCTTCATTCTGTACTCCAAGGCAATTTTGCCTGTTATTCCAGGTGTTTCTTGACTTCCTACTTTTGCATTCCAGTCCCCTATAATGAAAAGGACATCTTTTTTGGGTGTTAGTTCTAAAAGGTCTTGTAGGTCTTCATAGAACCGTTCAACTTCAGTTTCTTCAGCATTATTGGTCGGGGAATAGACTTGGATTACTGTGATATTGAATGGTTTGCCTTGGAATCGAACGGAGATCCTTCTGTCATTTTTGAGATTGCATCCAAGTACTGCATTTCAGACTCTTTTGTTGACTATAATGGCTATTCCATTTCTTCTAAGGGATTCCTGCCCACAGTAGTAGATATAATGGTCATCTGAGTTAAATTCACCCATTCCAGTAAGAATCAGCAAGAGTCAAAATCAAGGAGCAGAAAATCCAAGCCAAGGTTCAAGAATGCTGATATCATTCCTTTTCTGTGACACAATGTTTAGTTCGAAAGGCATGAGGTAGTCAGAGGATGGAATGTATTAGCTGGGAAGTGAGGTATTGCTAGAATCATAACAATGGAAATGAATAAGGTAAGGCTCAACTGAAGCATTCAGAATGATCTCTACTTTTGTGGGATTTTGTGGAATATGGGATACCATTTCCCCCCCCTAGTCATCCTAAGAGCTATAAGCAAACTGTGTATGCAAATTTAATTTTTTTCCCTTTCTGTGAATTGTTTGCACACAGAGTCTATCCAGGATTACTGTTGAATATTTAAGGCTTGGGTTTAATAATTGACTGCCAATAATAAATAAAGTAGAAATCCTATAATTTCTCATCACTATTAATTATTTTTTGAGTAAAAAGGAGAAATAAGTCTCAATCTCCCTTCCGAAAAAGGTATGAATTTTTGAGAAGTGGAGTAATATAACTACCAATCAACTTCCTTATTTCCATAATATAAGATAATGTCTGTCAACTCCCAGCTTGAACTGTAACTCAAGAGCCTATGACTATAAATACTAGCCTAAGAAAATATTTATAGTAGTCATATAACTATATACTAATAATTTAATTTAGGAAATATTTATTATCCCCATATTTATAAAAAAAAAAAAAAAAAATGATAGCTTAATCTCTTTCTCAATATTTATTCTGCTTATTTTGTCATCATATTGCTTTTGCACAAATAAAGAACAATAGCAATCTTTAATTTTTTTCTGAGTGAAGACAAGGTATGAATGAAAATGAAAGTGTTAGTCACTCAATCATGTCAACTCTTTGTGACTCCATGGACTGTAGTCTGCCAGGCTCCACTGTCCATGGAATTCTCCTGGCGAGAATACTGGAGTAGATTGCCATTTCCTTCTCTAGGGGATTTTTCCCAACCAAGGGATTGAACCTGGGTCTCCTGCATTGCAGGCAGATTCTCTACCATGTGAGCCAGCAGGGAAGCCCCCAAAGTATAAATATACAGTAATAAATCTATATCTATTTCTGAGAAAAGTGGCTCATTGCAAGATTTTTGCTTTATAACACTTTAATATTCTGGTAAGACCTTGAGATTTACCTATTACATTTGATAATAGTAGGTAGGGATGGAAAGATCTTAGAGATATCCTAGTTTAACCCTACTTATTCTACATACGAACTGAGGCCCAGCAAGAGAAAGTGATTTGACCAAGACAAAAAGCTAGGTGCAAAGCCCAGGCAAAAATATCAAAGTTTTATGACCCCTTGGACAATGTTCTTAATAAAAATTTTGTTGATTAGAACTTTAGATGTATTTTTGTATGTGTGCTGATTTTTTAATATTACACATAAAAAATTTGATAATCTAAATTAAAATATGTATTTTAAAATGTTATTATTACTAACATGGCAGAAGCCTCCAGCTTCCTTCAAAATCCATGTCCTTCTGCCTTAATAATAAAACTCCTAATTCATAGCAGGGGTTTTGTTAAATGTGACTGAATTCTGGCCAATGACATACATGCCAATTTTCAGGTCTGACTTAGGGAAGGGTCCTTAAAAGGAAAGGATGCACCCTTTATCTCCTCCTTCTCCTTCTTGCTAGTAGAAAGCACGTGTGAGGTTTGCAGCCACGGTGGATCGAGAGATGGAAGCAACCTGTGAAGGATGGCAGAGGTGAAGGGCAGAAGGAGACAGCCCCTGAGAACTTCGTGAAGCTCCCCTATCAACCTTGCACTGCCAACTGCTGGATTTCTTTTATATGATTGAGAAATAAACTCTCCTTTTAACTTATTGTTATTTGGTGTTCTCTGTCATTTTAAGCTGAATCTAATTCTAACTGGTCTGTTAGTAAATTATAGGAATGCAAGCTCTTGTTCTGGAGAAGGCAATGGCAACCCACTCCAGTACTCTTGCCTGGGAAAATCCTATGGACAGAGGAGCCGGGTAGGCTAGTCCATGGGGTCACGGAGAGTCAGACCCGACTGAGCAAATTCACTTTCACTTTTCACTTTCCTGCACTGGAGAAGGAAACAGCAACCCACTTCAGGGTTCTTGCCTGGAGAATCCCAGGGATGGGGAAGCCTGGTGGGCTGCTGTCTATGGGGTTGCATAGAGTCGGACACGACTGAAGCGACTTAGCAGCAGCAGCAGCAAGTTCTTGCTCAAGAAAAAAGAAAGCATAATAGATTATGAAAGTGTTAAGTCACTCAGTCGTGTCTGACTCTGCAACCCCATGGATTATAGCCCGCCAGTCTCCTCTGTTCATGACATTTCCCAGGCAAGAATACTGGAGAGGGAAAAAAAAAAAAAGAGAGAGAGAGAGAATACTGTGGGGAAAAAAAAAGAATACTGGAATGGGTTGCCATTTCCTTCTCCAGGGGATCTCCCTGAACCAGGGATCGAACCCAAGTCTCCTGAACTTGGCAGATTCTTTATTGTCTGAGCCAAGATGTTTAATAGAATTTTCACTATATTCTCAAGAACTTGAAACTTAAAATAATAACAGCAGTGTATTGACTACTGTGGGCAGCCTATGGAGAGCAGTCAAGAAATGGCTCTGAAGTCATACTTTCTGGTCTTGCCGCTTATTGGCTGTGTGATGGTGGGCCTGTCGCCTACTGTTTCTAAGTTTTCTTTGAAGTCAGAACATCAAAATTTCTTTAGCATGGGTTATGAGCGTTAAGACAAATGAACACATACGGTAATGTCAATATAGATTAACCTCATGTAGTATTATTGATCTTACCACTGAAACCATCACTATTACTGTCTCTAAAGTCTAGATATCATATATGCTTTGTGGTAATGTCTGTAATTTAATTATCATGATAATACTGTCCAATAGGTATCATTATCAACATTTCATGATAACATGACTCACCCAATTTGGAATATTTTGTGACAGAGCCTGATTACAAAACCCACAATTCTTTCCATTACACCATGCTCATCTTAGTTAAGATTCTATAAAGTTTAACACTTTATGTCAAACACACTCATTTGAAAGTATTTTCTTGCCATTACTGTAACTATACTGTGGTTCCTGCTCCTTCTGTCAATAATAGTGTCCTTACTCCTCTTTCCCACTGTCTTCCTAATTCATAGCCTTGGCATCCTCAAAGTGATCCCACTTCCAACTCTCATCCTAGGGAGGTCTGGGTCCTGTGTATCTCGGAAGTCTTCCCACAGCATGCTCTGCTTCTCTCAGAACCATTCTTAACAGACTATCAACTATTTTCACCACTGGAGTGTGAGTTCTGAGAGGGTACGACAATGTCTTGTATCCTCAGAGTACATTGTAAGTGCCTAGTAAACACTTGTTGAATCAATGAAAACCACTTCTGACTTAGTGGAACTATAGAGGCATTTGGGTGTGTTTAAAGGCCCACATGAAAACAACCAAGGGTTTGGGAGAAGTACTTGACACACAGGGGCTTGCAAGTTATCTGGAGACTGTCGTAGTGAATTATGGATCAGAGAGTGTGTTTCTCTTAGAGATGAGCTGGCATCAAAAGCTCTGTTGTCCTTATTATTGGGGGACTTGTGAGTGACGGATAAAGTGGGAGATGCTAAAACCTGGAAGCAAGCCCCGTTCCTCTCTTCTCAAAGAGAAATGCAGCACTCTTTACCTTCCTAAGACACAGCCACGGTAACATATCTCAGTAGCAATCCCAGGAGAGTGAGTTGGAAATCTAGACCTCAGTGGATTTCCCTGCTATCTACTACTTCAAGCAGCTCAAAATAGATCTCCATGTTACCATTTCTTACAGCACCAAGTATTTTTCTCTCATGATTCTTAATCTTGTAATTTTAGGCTATTTTGTGATTCTCGTGCTTGCATGCGAATACTCAGTCCTGTCCGACTCTTCATGACCCCATGGACTGCAGCCCTCCAGGTTCCTCTGTCCATGGTATTTTCTAGGCAAGAATAGTGGAGTGAGTTGCCATTTCCTTCTCCAGGGTGAATATCGCAACCCAAGGATTAAACCTTCGTCTCCTGCATTGGTAGGCAGATTCTTTTATCACTGTGCCACCTGGGAAGCCTAAGGGCAGGGATTGTGGCTGTTTTAGTTTACCCTGTACATTTCAGTTCAATTCAGTTCAGTCGCTCAGCCATGTCTGACTCTTTGTGACCCCATGAATCGCAGCACGCCAGGCCTCCTTGTCCATCACCAACTCCCAGAGTTCACTGAAACTCACGTCCATCGAGTCCGTGATGCAATCCAGCCATCTCATCCTCTGTCGTCCCCTTCTCCTGCCCTCAATCCCTCCCAGCATCAGAGCCTTTTCCAATGAGTCAACTCTTCCTATGAGGTGGCCAAAGTACTGGAGTTGCAGCTTTAGCATCATTCCTTCCAAAGAACACCCAGGACTGATCTCCTTCAGAATGGACTGGTTGGATCTCCTTGCAGTCCAAGGGACTCTCAAGAGTCTTCTCCAACACCACAGTTCAAAAGCATCAATTCTTTGGTGCTCAGCCTTCTTCACAGTCCAACTCTCACATCCATACACGACCACAGGAAAAACCATAGCCTTGACTAGACGGACCTTAGTTGGCAAAGTAATATCTCTGCTTTTTAATATACTATCTAGGTTGGACATAACTTTTCTTCCAAGGAGTAAGCGTCTTTTAATTTCATGGCTGCAATCACCATCTGCAGTGATTTTGGAGCCCCCAAAAATAAAGTCTGACACTGTTTCCACTGTTTCCCCATCTATTTCCCATGAAGTGATGGGACCGGATGCCATGATCTTCGTTTTCTGAATGTTGAGCTTTAAGCCAACTTTTTCGCTCTCCTCTTTCACTTTCATCAAGAGGCTTTTTAGAGGACTCTCAAGAGTCTTCTCCAACACCACAGTTCAAAAGCATCAATTCTTTGGTTCTCAGCCTTCTTCACAGTCCAACTCTCACATCCATACACGACCACTGGAAAAACCATAGCCTTGACTAGACGGACCTTAGTTGGCAAAGTAATGTCTCTGCTTTTGAATATACTATCTAGGTTGGTCATAACTTTTCTGGATATTATGAATTAAAGCTGCTATAAACATTGTATGGTACTATGGTCATGCATGTTTAACTTTAAAATATTAATAGACTGCCAGTTTTCCAAAGTACTTGTACCATTTTACACTCTTACCAGAAAAATATGAGTTCCAGTTATTACATACCTTTGCCAGTAGTTGGTATCTTTGGCCATTTTAACTTTAGCTATTTTAGTAAACATGTAATGGCTCAGTGCAGTTTTAATCTGCATTTCCTGACAACTACTCTGTTTAACATCCGAGCTAAAATTTGATTATATATATATTTCCCAATTGCAATAGAATATAGTAGTTTCTAGGGAATATTTTTATGACGGCATTTATTTCTGTATTTCCACACTAGATTATTTCAGAGAAGAGGATTATAGAAATCTAATTCATATGTCATGAAAAAAGATCAGTTTATGGAACTAAGTCCAACTTCCAGATAAAACGCCAGTATGGTACAGTACTTAGCCTGAGTGTCCACAAAAATAAGCACCTAGTTGCCAGATGGAGCTATAATATTGCTACCTCTACTGCCACCATCTGGTAATGTTGAAAACAAACTTAAAAGGTTAGACTGCTCTTGGTCAAGAAAAGTTAAATTTCTAATTCAGCTCTGTTTCTCAAGCATACATCTTTGAAACTACAGAATGTATGCAAAGTGATTTATTCTTTAGTTTTGATTTCTTTTAAAGAAGCATGATAGCAAAATATTTTAATTTTCCCATATTCAGGGAAGATGCGTTGTGAAGTATTATACATCCTTTTCTATTTGCTGCAAGGCTTTGGACAAATTACCTTAGCGCGCTCTATGGATAGCCTATGTTAAGCCTATTTGTGGATAGCCTACCCGTTTCCTAACTTATTAGGCTGCTACGACATCATTGTAGACAACTAACTATACGGGAAAAAAATGTATGCAGTAACTTTTACTGCACTATTTCAAGATATTCGCTGAGTTATCCAATAATTTCCCTCTGCATACGCAACAAAGTTAACATCGGTCTTTTTTTTTTTTTTTGTCTCCACGCCCAAGGAGCTAGCTACCAGATCACATGCTGGAGGACCAGCAGCTGTGGCAAGCTGGCAGTGACAAGGAGGAAGAGTCCGCGTCTCCGTCCCGCCCTCCAGCCTTCAACTGCAGGTTTCCCCAGGGCGCTTTTTTCCTCGGGGTCCTCCGCTTCGCCCTCTGCCCATTCATTTCAAGGTTCTCTCCCCTAGTTCGTTCTTCCACAGGGTCCCCAGCTCAATACTACGGAAGATCGCCCGGCGCCCTGCGCCCGCGGCGCCCAGCAGGTCCGAGCCCGAGCCCGCCGGCTGCACCTGCGGAGACCCCCGGGGCTGCACCTGCCGAGGTCCTGCCGGAACCTCCGCCCAGCCCCGGCCTCCCGGCGCCGCTCGCCTCCCGGGCCCGGTAGCGGGCTTCTGGGCATCCGAGAAGTTGGAGGCTTGAGGGGGGCCCTCATCGGGCTCCCCGATCTCAGCTCCCGAGGGCTTGAGCGGCTCTGGACACCCTGCACCTTGGGACGGCCACCCGCCCGAAAACCCCCTGGATCGCGCCGCCACTCACCGGTTTCCGCCCGCGGGGCGCGCTGCAGGAGCGGTGTGCGATCCGAGCCCTCCTCGCCGTCGCTCGGGGCTAAGTCCGAAACCGGGGACTTCATGATGCCTTCAGGGAGCAACGGCACAAACCTGCCCCGCGGAAAAGAGAGCTCCAGCCGGACCGCCGAAGCCCCCCGCCCCCGGGCCGAGGCGGCCAGGCTGAGCTGGGCCGCTGGCACCGCCCCCAGCCTGACCCCGCCCTCTGCCACGTCAGTCACAGGTTCCGCCCCAGGGCGGCCGCGCAGGCTCCGCCCCCGCCGCCATCTTGAGGTCGGGCCTCTTGGCGGCCGGTGGGGCGGGGACGGCCGGCTTCCGGAGGCCTGGCTTGCTGAGGCGCGGCGGACGCCGAGTTGTCGGGCCCGTAAAGTTCAGAGCACAGCGGGGACTGGGAACCTTGAGGCGGAAGACAGGGGCTTAAATTGTGCATCATTAAGGAGAGAACTTGGAGTGGATGGCGTGTATATGACGTTCCGTTATAGTAGTAATTTGCCGTGAAAGCCGCTCAGTTGTGTCCGACTCTTTGCGACCCCTTGGACTATCCAGTCCATGGAATTCTCCAGGCAAGAATACTGGATAGGTAGCCTTTTCCTTCTCCAGGGGGTCTTCCCAATCCAGGGATCGAACCCAGGTCTCCCTCATTGCAGGCGGATTCTTTACCAGCTGAGCCACAAAAGGGAAAATTGCCATGGATATTAGCAACCCCAGTTCTTTCTGCCCATGACAGCATATTGTCCCTAGGATAGCTTTGAAGGTGGAAAACAGGCAATAGATACATTGATTCCTATGTAATTGCCTACTTTGCAGTCAAAATACCCAGTTATCAGCAGTTTCCTATAGTTCACCCTATGCAATCATCTGCCTTCGGTCTCTCCAGGTCTAATTCGAACAGGTTTTCCTGGCATTTGCTGACTCTAAGGGAGAAGCGCTAGGAAAATGCACTATCTTGCCTTGGGGTGTGTGACCACCGGTAGTAATCCTGGGAACTGGAGATTAATGAGATATAAAGGTATAGCAGATGACCTTGTAGCGGGGAAGAAACTCACAAGCCAACAGTTGAGTCAGCCAGGTCAGGCGCTTGGTGAGGTCCACGTGAGAACAAATGAGAGGGGTCACCTTTGTCCAGAGGGGAGGGTGGCAGTTACTGAAGGAATTCTTAACTTCTGCATGGGTAAAGGCTAGGAAGGTTATCACGTTAAAACTAGGACGAATCAGACCTACTTTCTGAAATTACGTAGATTTTAAACTCTCTGAGGCTGATTCTGGCCTGTCAGAATTCTGTAGTGCTAGGAAGTTCACAGGTGGCTACACTTTGAATTGCAAAGTTATAAAGGACTTGAACCAGAAAGATTCCAACAAAAACTTGAAAGTTTTCATACCACAAGAGATCCTTTAAAAAAAATACAAAACCCTACCCTTTTTATTTTGGAAGTTTTAAGTTTAAAGAAAAGTTGTGGAGATAATCCAGAGAGTTTTGTATACCATTTGTCTTGTTTGACATATAGCTGATATCTTAGGTTGGTATGATACATTGATAACAACTAATTAGCCATTGATAGGTTGTTGTTAATGGGAGTTCATCCTTTATATTCAGATTTATTTAGCTTTTACCTAATGATTCTTCTGTCCTAGGATGGGACTCCTCTAGACTGACAGTTTCTTAGACTTTCCTTGTTTTTGCAGACCTTGAAAGTTTTGTTGAGTACTGGTAGAATTTGTAGAAAGGCTCTCAATGTGTGTTTGTTGGATGCTTTTATTGTAATTAAACTGGAGTTAAGGGTTCTGAAGAAAGACCACAGAGGTAAAGTGCCATCCTCATCACATAATTTCAAGAGAATGTGCTGTCAGCAGAGCTTATCATTAATGGTTATCACTTAATGGTGGTATTACACTTCATCACATGCTTGAGGTGGTGTTCGTCAGGTTTTTCCTTGTGTCAAATTCCTCTTTTTCCCCCCTCCCATTCCATCCTTTCTCTCAGTATGTGCAGCCTGAACTTGAGGGGTAGGTACTTTATGCTTTGTCTCTTTGAAGGACAGAATTCTTTTGTATGGGAAATGTGTCTGTTCTCCCCCATTTGTTTATGTATACATATATTTAAAATTTGACACTCATATTTATTTATTAAAATTTTTACTTTACATTGGAGTATTGTTGATTGAACTCCGAGAGATGGTGATGAACAGGGAGGCCTGGCGTGCTGCGATTCATGGGGTCACAAAGAGTCAGACACGACTGAGCGACTGAACTGAACTGAACTGATTGTTGATTGACAATGTTGGGTTAGTTTCACGTGTGCTGCAGAGTGATTCAGTTATACATGTACATGCATCATTCTTTTTCAAATTCTTTCACCGTTTAGGTTATTCTAGTGTACTGAGAGTTCCCTGTGCTAGACAGTAGGACCTTGTTCATTTTTTTTTTTTTTTAAGCTGCGCTGCACGGCTCGTAGAATCTTAGTTTCCCAACCAGGGATTAAACTTGGGCCAAGGCAGTGAGAGTGAGGAATCCTAACTAATCACTGGACCGCCAGGTAGCTCCCATGGTTATCTGTTTTAAATATAACAGCGTGTACATGTCAATCCCAGACTCCCAATCTATCCCTCCCCCACCCCCATATATTTGTTTATTCAGTCATTTATTTATATTAATGTGGACTCATGGCTTTTTATCCTTCGGGTTATAATCCAGCACTTGGTCATTCATTTCATTGCTCAGATTGTTCCAGCTTTGGTAACCGAGTGCTCCTCTCAGTTGGCTCCTGTACCCCTTTTATATGTCCCTGCTGTATATTTTTTGAGCACTACCTTAGTTTCTGGTATTACAAGCTATTGCAGCTCATCCTGAATAGTCTCCGCTCCTGCCATTTCTCCAAGGGCAGTGATATTAGAAACCAAGATGGGTGCTGGGTGCACTTCTTGCTGTTGTCACTGATTCCAGGCCCAGAGAAGGTACTTTTGTTTTTGTTTCCTTTTATAATCTTCACAAGAGAATATATATATTTTTAAAGTATAAGGTAACACCTTTTACTTCCTTGTATCTGGCATTCAATTCCTGCTCACTGCCATAAAAGATTGTTGTTGAGGTTATTTATTTATTTTTTGATTGGTAATTCCTTCCTTTACCAGCACTCTAAACCAGTGCTGTTCAATAGAAATATTATGCAAGACATATATGTAATTTAACATTTTCTAGTAACTACATTAAAAACTTAAGAAACAAAAAAGTAAAAAAAGATGAAATTATTTTATAATATGCATTATTTAATCAAATCTATCAAAATTTTTGCAAATTCAATATCTAATCAATATAAAACACTTAATGAGGGACTTCCCTGGTAGTTCAGTGGTTAAGATTTTGCCTTTCAATGCAGGGGCTGGAGGTTTCTTTAGCTTCCTGGTTAGGAAGCTAAGATTGTACTTGACTCCCCACATGACTCTGGACCAAAACATAATACTGAAACAACATTGCAACAAATTCAATAAAGACTTTAAAAATGATCCACATCAAAAACAGGAACCACTTAATGAGATATGTTACATCCTTTTTTTTGGTTCTAAATCTTCAAAATGTGGTGTGTATATTACACTTACAGCACATCTTTATTAAGACTGGTCACATTTCAAATGTTTGATAGCCACATGTGGCTTGGGCTGCCATTTTGGACAGTACAGTTGTAGACCATGTGAGGGCTTACTTTTCCCCCAAATTCTGTCTTTGCATGGAAAAAGAATGTCTTCTGATCAGTGCCTAGTTCAAAAGACTAGCTGATTTCTTCCTCTATAAAGTGGAGATAATAATAGAAACAACTATTATTGTTGAACAACTCATTTTGTTATTATGAGAAATAATGCATGCAAGTCATGGTATAGGATGGGTTGTTGTTTAGTCACTAAGTCATGTCCAGCTCTTTTGCTACCTCATGGGTTGTAGCCCACTAGGCCCCCTGTCCATGGGATTTCCCAGGCAAGAATACTGGAGTGGTTGCCATTTTCTTCTCCAGAGCATCCTCCCCACTCAGAGGCTGAACCTGTGTCTCCTGTGGCTCCTGCACTGGCAGGTGGATTCCTGACTGCCACCAGGGAAGCACTATATGAAGGGTAGTAAGTCTCAATATATGGCAGCTATTGTCATTTTTATTGTTAAATTTGTTTTGGAAAATGAACTTACCCGTCTTAGGAACTCGTTATTTATATATTTTGAAATGTAGTTTATTTACAGTGTCACGTTATTTTCTGGTGTACAGCAAAGTGACTCAGTTATACACACACACACACACACACACACACACACATATTCTTTTTTATGTTCTTTTCCATTATGGCTTATTACAGGATATTGAGTATAGTTACCTGTGCTATACAGTAAGACCTTATTGCTTACCTATTTTATGTATATTAGCTTATAGCTGCTAGTCCCAAACTCCCAGTTTATCCCTCTCCCATTCCCTTTCCCCTTTGGTAACTGTAAGTTTTTTTTTTTCCTATGTCTGGTAGTCTGTTTCTGTTTTATAAATAAGTTCCTTGGTGTCGTATTTTAGATTCCACATATAAGTGATATCATATCACATTGTCTTTCTCTTTCTAACTTACTTCACGAAGTATGATTATCTCTAGATCTATCCATGTTGTTGAAAATGGCTTTATTTCGTTCTTTTTTTATAGCTGGGTAATGTTCCTTTGTATATATGTACCACATCTTTTTTTTTTAAAGTTTTTTTTTGTATTGGGGTACAGATGATTAACAATGTGATAGTTTCAGGTAAAAGGCAAAGGGGCTCAGCCATACATATACAGGTATCCATCTCTTCCAAACTTCTCTTCCATCCAGCCTCCCACATACCACTGAGCAGAGTTCCATGTGCTATATTCAGTAGATCTTTGTTGGTTATCCATTTTTAATATAGCACTGTGTACATGTCCATCCCAAACTCCCTAACTATCTCTTCCTCCCATCCTCCCTCCCTGGCAACTATTAAGTTTGTTCTCTAAGTCTGTAAGTCTGTTTTATAAATAAGTTCATTAGTATTGTTTCTTTTTAGATTTTACTTATATGGGATTCCTAGGTGGCTCAGTGGGTAAAGATTCCCCCTGCAATGCAGGAGACAAGGGAGATGCAGATTTGATCCCTGGGGTGGGAAGATCCCCTGGAGGAGGCCATGGCAACCCACTCCAGTATTCTTGCCTGGAGAGTCCCATGACAGAGGAGCCTGGCGAGCTACAGTCCATAGAGTCACCAAGAATCAGATATGACTGAAGCAACTGAGCATGCACACACATATAAGGGATGTCATACAATATTTCTCCTTCCCTGACTTACTTCATTCAGTATAACAATCTCTAGGTCCACCTACATTGCTGCAAATGGCACCATTTCATTCTTTTTAATGGCTGAGTAATATTCCAATGCCAATGGACATTTCGATTGCTTCCATGTCTTGACTCAGAGAAGGCAATGGCACCCCACTCCAGTATTCTTGCCTGGAATATCCCATGGACGGAGGAGCCTGGTGGGCTGTAGTCCATGGGGTTGCTAAGAGTCAGACACGATTGAGCGACTTCACTTTCTCTTTTCACTTTCATGCATTGGAAAAGGAAATGGCAACCCACTCCAGTGTTCTTGCCTGGAGAATCCCAGAGATGGGGGAGCCTGGTGGGCTGCCTTCTATGGGAGTCAGACAGAGTTGGACACAACTGAAGCAACTTAGCAGTAGCAGTAGCATGTCTTGACTATTGTTAATAGTGCTGCTATGAATATTGGGGTGCATGTATCTTTTAAAATTATGGTTTTCCCCAGATATATTCCCAGGAATGGGATTACTGGGTCATATGGTAGCTCTATTGTTAGTTTTTTAAGGAACCTCCATACTGCATCAATTTACATTCCCACTAACTGCACAGAAACTCCAATTTGATTTTTATTATACCTCTTTCAAAATACAAATCACTTTCTGTCCAGAATTATATGGATAGTAGCTGACTGTGCAGCTGTTTCAGTTCCTTTCTGTAACTCTTGGTGTCCTAGGAACTGGCATCATGTCTCATTTATCTTTGTGAGCTAAGAAGTTCGTAACTCTGGTTTTTTCACTGTGTTTATCATATTTCACAGTGCTTTGCCATGTTGGCCTTGGTGAAACTACCAAGGTGAAATTTCAAGTAGATATGTGTATATAGAGTGTAAAAAACTCAATGGAGAGACAGATATTGGAACCACTAAATTTAGAAATAGTAAAACTAGTAAAGGAATTTTTGGATGAACAATGTCAGCCTATAAAATCATCCTTTATCCTAGATTTTCCTCTAAAATAATTAATTATAAGCATAAAAGATGATTATCAAACTATAATGGTTATTGAGATACTTTATTCAATGTCTTAATTAATTATTGTTATTTTACCACACTTGACAATTAATCATCTGAGAGTTTATTTCTTTGGGTTAATTTCAGAGTTCTTTGTCATTTTATGGTTTTGAATCTCTAGGATTTTGCAACTATTTTCTTTAAATTGTATCACATTATTATATATTCCACCATTTTGGAGATCTTTTCCTCATAGAATTCTGTAAAGTTCAGTTCCACTGATCATTTTTTTTCTCAAATTATCTTTGTAACTTATATAGAGTGTTAGGCCAAATACTTGCCCAGACAATAGATTTTTGCAAAGGAGAGACACTAAAACTTTAGGTAGTACCAATCAGCCTGACTTCAAACAATGACCTAATGTAATTATTCAAGGAGGAGTGTTAAAATATTTTAAAAAGATAGGATTTGCAGGAGAATTTCTATTGAGTATAAGATTTCTCTCTAAGAATATTGATTTTCCTTATAGTACTTCTTTTCTGGCATCACAATTCTTGATTTCAAACTTTATTACAAAGCTATAGTACTCAAAACAGTATGGTACTGGCATAAAAATGAAGACATAGACCTACAGAACAGAATTGAGAGCCCAGAAATAAACCCCCACTTATAAGGTCAACTAATATTTGACAAGGGTGTCAGTAATACTCAATGGGTCAAGGATAGCCATTTCAAAACTGGTGTTGTAAAAACTGGATGACTATATGCAGAAGTGAAATTGGACCTCTATCTTACATCATTTACAAAAATTAACTCAAAATGCATTAAAGACTTAAATGTGAGACCTGAAACTATAAAACCCCTTAGAAGAGAACATAGGAAAAAAGCTCTTTCACATTGGTCTTGGCAATTATATTTTGGATATGACACCCAAAGTATAAGCAACAACATAAAAAATAAACAGGTGGAGCTACATTAAAATAAAAAGCTTCTGCACAGCAAAAGATACAGTCAGCAAAATAAAAAGAGTGGGAGAAAACATTTGCAAACAACCTATTTGATAAGGGGTTAATATCCATAATAAGTAAAAGAACTCATACAACTCAATAGCATAAAACCAAACAGTCTGATTAAAAAATGGGTACAGGACAGAAATGGTATGGACCTAACAGAAGCAGAAGATATTAAGAAGAGGTGGCAAGAATACACAGAAGAACTGTACAAAAAAGATCTTCACGACCAAGATAATCACGGTGGTGTGATCACTCACCTAGAGCCAGACATCCTGGAATGTGAAGTCAAGTGGGCATTAGAAAGCATCACTACGAACAAAGCTAGTGGAGGTGATGGAATTCCCTGGAGCTATTTCAAATCCTAAAAGATGATGCTGTGAAAGTGCTGCACTCAATATGCCAGCAGATTTGGAAAACTCAGCAGTGGCCACAGGACTGGAAAAGCTCAGTTTTCATTCCAAGAATGAAAACTGACCTTTTCCAGTCCTGTGGCCACTGCTGAGTGTTCTAGATTTGCTGGCATATTGAATGCAGCACTTTCACAGCATCATCTTTCAGGATTTGAAATAGCTCAACTGGAATTCCATTACCTCCACTAGCTTTGTTCGTACTGATGCTTTCTAAGGCCCACTTGACTTCCCATTTCAGGATGTCTGGCTCTAGATGAGTGATCACACCATCGTGATTATCTAGGTAGTGAAGATCTTTTTTGTACAGTTCTTCCATGTATTCTTGCCACCTCTTCTTAATATCTTCTGCTTCTGTTAGGTCCATACCGTTTCTGTCCTTTATCGATCCCATCTTTGTATGAAATGTTCCCTTGGTATTTCTAATTTTCTTGAAGAGATCTCTAGTCTTTCCCATTCTGTTGTTTTCCTCTATTTCTTTGCATTGATCGCTGAGGAAGGCTTTCTTATCTCTTCTTGCTATTCTTTGGAACTCTGCATTCAGATGCTTATATCTTTCCTTTTCTCCTTTGCTTTTCACTTCTCTTCTTTTCACAGCTATTTGTAAGGACTCCCCAGACAGCCATTTTTCTTTTTTCTGTTTCTTTTCCATGGGGATGGTCTTGATCCCTGTCTCCTGTACAATGTCACGAACTTCTGTCCATAATTCATCAGGCACTTTATCAGATCTAGTCCCTTAAATGTATTTCTCACTTCCACTGTATAACCATAAGTGATTTGATTTAGGTCATACCTGAATGGTCTAGCGGTTTTCCCTACTTTCTTCAATTTAAGTCTGAATTTGGCAATAAAGAGTTCATGATCTGAGCCACAGTCAGCTCCCGGTCTTGTTTCTCCATCTTTGGCTGCAAAGAATATAATCAATCTGATTTCAGTGTTGACCTGTACGTTTAGTACTCGGCAAATGATAGATGCCTTCAACAGGTATTTGTTGAAAGAATGAATGAATTGATGAAGCACAAGGATGGTACTTCATGTCAAAGAAACATAGTGCAGAGAAAAGCAATATAGTAAAGTAAGTGGAAAGAGCACAGATCTGTTTGGGTCTAAGAGCCAACACTTACAAACTTTATGACTTTATGTTAATTAATCGATCCCTGTAAGTACTAATCTCTTCATCTAAAGTACAGATATTTCAGTGAATTATTGCAAAAATGTGTGAGATAGTATGTATGTAAAGTGAAGCATCTACACAGTCCTTGGCACAGAAGGAGGGTAAGTGCCACAAGTGTTTGCAAACACTGCACACCTGAAAAAGCGGCTCTTCCTCTTTTCCTCTTCTTTGCTGAATTAACTGTGGGGAGTTTCAGAACATTTGAACATCATAAGGTGTAAGACTGTGACAAGTGGAAAGAACTCTGATGAGTAAACCCTGGAGAATGTGAGGTTCTTTTGCCCCTGAAATATCTTCCCCACATAACCAGAAATTTCCACTTCCCTATTCCATCTCTTAGACCTCTTGGGGTTCTTTGATTCATTCAATCCATATTTACTGAGTATCTATGCTGTATATGCTAATCACTGGATTTGGTTTTGAGAATACACTGGTGAATTACATAGAAGTTGAGTCTAAAAGCTTTCTTGTGCAAATAAGTCCTGGAAGAACCTAGGGACCTTAATTATTCACATTATTGCTATAAACAATAATGATAATAATTATCTGATGTTGCACATTCCTTCTACCCCCAGCTCTGTCCTATGTATGCTTCATACATAAACTGATTTAATCTTTATGAGGACGATACAAGATAGACTTTCCATATCCAGGCAAGAAAACAGAAGATGCTGCAACTAGCCAGTGGTAATGCTGGGGTTTGACTTCAGGTCTATGTAATACTACTGACATGATTTTTCCATCTACCACTGACGTCTGCCTATCACTTTTAATGTTCTAACTGATTTAAGAAGTGATGAACTGGCATTAGTTTATAATTTATTTTATTAGGCTAGTTACTTTAATAAATATAGTTCTTATAATTGATGTAAAAATATAAGTTCATAAAAGTTGAGTTTTCACACCACTTGCATTTGGTACAGCAATCTTAAAAAAAAAAACAAACACAAACCTTAAAATGATAGCAAAAGTCAGGATCCAGGAGTTTTTCTTTTACACCAAGAGTACCAAATTAATGAACCTTGAACCACATGAGACCATGTATGTGTTTATGTTGGCCAGTTTACTTCACGTTATGTTTTAAAAGTAAGTGGAAGCAGTGATAGATATTATTTTCTTGGGCTTCAAAATCAGTGTGGATGGTGACTGCAGCCAAGAAATTAAAAGATACTTGTTCCTTGGAAGGAAAGCTATGACAAACCTAGACAGCGTATTAAAAACCAAAGACATCACTTTGCCAACAAAGGTCTGTACAGTCAAAGCAATGGTTTTTCCAGTAGTCATGTATGGATGTGAGAGTTGGACCATAAAGAAGGCTGAGCGCCAAAGAAGTGATGCTTTTGAACTGTGGTGATGAAGAAACTCTTGAGAGTCCCTTTGACTGCAAGGACATCAAACCAGTCAATCCTAAAGGAAATCAACCCTGAATATTCATTTGAAGGACTGATGCTGAAGCTGAAGCTCCAACCCTTTGGCTACCTGATGCGAAGAGTCGACTCATTGGAAAAGACCCTGATGCTGGGAAAGATTGAAGGCAAAAGGAGAAGAGGGTGGCAGAGGATGAGATGGTTAGATGGCATCACCAACTCAATGGACATGAATCTGAGAAAACTCCAGGAGATAGTGAAGGACAGGGAAACCTGGCGTGCTGCAGTCCATGGGGTCACAAAGAGTCAGACATGACTTAGTGACTGAACAACAACAATGTTTTAAAAGGTAGAGATTCTAGGTAAGTATTCTGTTTGATCAAAATATCATCATTTTAACACTCCTTTAACATATAGCCCACTTCATTTAACTGCTGCTTTAGATCATGAGCTTCTTGAAGACAGAAATTTGTCTTAAAGATCTTTATACTCTTGGAATCAAACTGGATCCCTGGCATATGGTAAAGGCACAAGAGGTGTCTGCTACATGAGAAAGAGAAATTCTGCCTATTAAGAGGTCCTGGGAGTGTCAAAATGGGGCATAGGGCTGGCCTGGAACAGAACAAATTCTGAATGGAGGAAATGTTATTCACCACCTTCCGGGAGCCTAACAGTCTGCTATTTAGTTTCTTCGAACAAAACTTGCCTTCAAGAGAAAAACTCAGAAATTTATTTAAGCTAAAACAAATACGGGTGAATTCTGTTTTACAGCCCCTAACTATGCCTCTTTTAGGTGTACGGCCCTGTGAGAGATCCAAAGACCATTGAGGCCCTGTGCCTGCTTTCTAGGAATTCCCAGATGGGTTAGGAAGAGTACTACTGGAAATGACGATGAAGAGGATGATGATGATAGTGGTAATAGCAGTAATAATGATAATAAAGGCAAAGCATGCTATTAAAAATGGTAATCAAACAATGTTCTGGGATCTTAGCCTAGAAATGGCTCTCTCTCCTATTTCCTGCTCCAAAACAAAGTGACAGACGTAATGACATTTCAGGAAGGTTTTGATCAGAAGAGGATTTTCAGAACTTCTGAAAGGAATACAGCTGTCTGCTCATAAAGTAGTCTCCCCAAACTACAAACTAGTTTAGGTGAATTTTTCGCAAACTATTTACCATTATGACTCTTCAGGCCTACTGTTTCTCCAGAGCCCCATTCTCTGTCACCAAGCAGAAAAGCCTACATTCAAAGAAATTACTCATTCTGCTAGTGATGCCCGGAAATGTATACCAAGGACATTGTCCAGTCCATTCTTACAAAGGCAGTGAAGTTTGTACACAAGATGCTCCCTTCAGTGGTCTTTAAAAAGTTAAAAGTGTAAGAATAAGAGAACACTGAAGCAAATTTTCTCTATGCATATAGTGGAGTGTAATGTCATAAGATTACATCTGTGGGGCTTCCCTAGTGGTCTAGTGGTTAAGAAACTGACTGCCAATGCAGGGGACATGGATTTGATCTCTGGTCCGGGAAGATCCCATATGCTACAGAGCAACTAAGCCCACAAGGGTCTAGAGCCCAGGCTTTGCAACACGAGAAGCCACTGCAATGAGAAGCCTGTGCACCGCCCTAGAAAGTAGCCCCTGCAACCAGAGAAAGCCTGCAGGCAGCAACAAAGACCCAGAGCAGCCAAAAATAAATAAATAAATCTTTTAAAAAAATTACATTTGTGAACAGTTTTAATTGCAAAGGTGGTGTTAAGGGGAAAAAAAGCAGAATACAAATTTTAAAGAAACGAGTAGTCTCAATTAGAAAAAAATATTTATAAAGGAGGAAACTATAACCTATAAATAATAGATTGTAAGTGATTTTTATTCTTTCTTCTGATTTTTCTTTTCTGATTCTATTTTTTCTGAGTTTTGCTTTCTAAATTTTCTACAGTGAGCAAGTATTATTTTTTTTTACTCAGAAAAAGTACTTTAAAAGAGCAAAGTCCTGGCTTTCAATGAAGCTCATTTAAGAGCTGTCATACGAGCAGCAGCTTGAAGTGTGGTTCTTTGTTTGGTGAGTTATCTGGAATGCCGACAGTAACCCTCTTTAGTTCTAGTTTTTGGAGTTTTGTCAAATGAATTTTTAAAATTAGATTTAAAAAGTCTTTTGAAAGAAAAAAGCAGTCTCTTGTCTCCACTTAATTAAAAAAGAAAAATTCTGCACTCATATCTAATCTAAGACAACCACAAAACTGGAATATTCTGTTATAATGATGCAAACTCAATCACCATGATAACAATCAGTGAATTAGATTCAAATTCAGAGAAATAATGTGATTTTTGGCTATTGACCATAGAAATCAGTAACTACACTTCAGATAAACTAGCTGGAATGCTGTACGAATTTTTAGTCTTCCTCTATCAGCATTACATCACCTCCTAGTGAGTTTCAATTCACAGATGTATAACCTTATAGACCTATTACAAAAATCTGAGTACTCTTCACCAGCAACCTCTGGTTCTCACATGACACAGAAAAAAACTGCTTACTTTATATTTTCTAAATAAGCAGGCATAAGCAGTATAAGAACATTATGTTACTGTCACTGGGCTATAAGCGTTTATAGATATAATGTTTTGAATTCAAACATCGTGTTCTAGATAAGGTACCTGTTAACTTTACAAATGGCTTTGCTGCTACTGCTGCTGCTGCTAAGTCGCTTCAGTCGTGTCCGACTCTGTGTGACCCTATAGATGGCAGCCCACCAGGCTCCCCTGTCCCTGGGATTCTCTAGGCAAGAATAACTGGAGTGGTTTGTCATTTCCTTCTCCAATGCATGAAAGTGAAAAGTGAAAGTGAAGTCGCTCAGTCGTGTCTGACTCGCAGCGACCCCTTGGACTGCAGCCTACCAGGCTCTTCCATCCATGGGATTTTCCAGGCAAGAGTACTGGAGTGGCTTTAGATGTAATCAGTTCAGGAGATGGCCTGTCAGCTCTATTCAGTTCTATGCTTCTTGATTATGAATTCATTCAATTTTCTCAATTTAAATGAAAAACTCTTTGAGAACAGCACTGAGTGTCAATTAAATGTTTGGTTGCTGCTAGTCATTTAAAATGTATGTATAACCTCTGGTTTTCACAACAATTTTGTGAGACAGCTATAATTTATATTTAACAACTGAGAAGATTAAGGTTCAGAGAGATTAAATTATTTGCCTAAGGCCACACAGCCACTAAATGGTGAAGTCAGAATTCAAATTTGGTTTTATTGCTCAATATTATTTCCATTTTCCCATGTTGCTGATGTCTAATCTTTAAATTATTTTGATTATCTTATTCAGAATTTCTATTTTATACCCTAGGAAACTGGGATCTCAAGGAATGAAGTGATTTGCCCAAGTTCATAAGAACAAAAAGTAAATTCAAACCTGAACATTTTAATTGCCCTTATTTGTTTTTTTTTTAAATTATTCTACTTATGCAAAGTTATGTTAACCTCTGCTAACATGATATCATATTTTAATTTTTTCCTATTACTTTTAATTGACATGATAATGGCTTGTAACATTTCATTTTTTTTGAACTTGAGATCATTTTAAACTCACAAACTTCCTTCCTCTTCATGTGGGAAACCACATGAAACATGCCAGTGAGGAGGTTTCAGAACTGTTAGTCATCAGCCATTATGGGACAACTGTGGTCAAATTTATATCCAGAAACAAAACGGGAGTGATCACAAGGATCAGTAGCCAAAGCACTCCAAGAACTTTCCTCAAGTTTCTTGGCCTAGTATACTATTTTTTTCTTTTAAACTTTTTTAAGGAAAGAAAACTTAAATTTACTAAAAATTTGTACATGCCAGAGATTGTTCTAAGCACTTTCATAGACATTATGCTATTAAACCTTGCAACTAAACTCAGGAACATAATTTTTATTTTTTAAAAGTTAGATAACTTGTTCAGAGCAACTAGGCTCAAATTTGAAGCCATGTCTCTTTTATCCATACCATACTTTCCTCTAGTGAGAAACATGTCTTATATAAATGTTTTATATAAAACAGGCTGTTGTCTACTGGAGAAGGAAATGGCAACCCACTCCAGTATTCTTGCCTAGGTAATCCCGTGGACAGAGGAGCCTGGTGGGCTGCTGTCCATAGGGTCGCACAGAGTCGAACACGACTGAAGCGACTGAGCATGCATGCATGCATTGGAGAAGGAAATGGCAACCCACTCCAGTGTTCCTGCCTGGAGAATCCCAGGGACAGAGGAGCGTGGTAGGCTGCCGTCTATGGGGTCGCACAGCGTCGGACATGACTGAAGCGACTTAGCAGCAGCAGCTGTCTACTAGCCAACTGGGATGTGTAGACCTTTATCTAGATCCTGATTCAGATAAATTATAATAATACATATGAGCTTTGAACACTGACTAGATATTCGATGACATTAAATAATTTGGGGGATATATAACAGTACTGAGGACGTGTTTCAAAGACTCCTTACAGATACATATTTGAATATTTATAGATGCAATGACATAGTGTCAGAATTTGTTCAAACTAAACCATTGGAGGGGGAAGTATGGGTATAGAAGTGAAGAAAAGTGACTCTTGGTGGTTAAAATTGAGTGATGGTTACATAAGAGTCATTATATCATTCTCTTCAAATGTGTATGCTCTCCATAATAAAAAGCTTAAAAAAAAAAAAAAAAAGACCAAAGCGGGGGAAAAAAAAGCCTATGTAGATTGGCAGGCTTCCCTGGGGGCTCAGCAGTAAATAATCCACCTGGCAAAGAAGGAGACAGGGGTTTGATCACTGGGTCAGGAAGATCCTCTGGAGCAGGAAATGGTAACCCACTTCAGTATCCTTGCCTTGAAAATTCCATGGACAGAGGAACCTGGCAGGCTACAATCCATGAGGTCGCAAAGACTAGACACAACTTAGCAACTAAACAACTACAAAAAGATAGATAGAGAGAGCCCTTGGTTTAAATAACACCTTTATCACTTAGTAAATGTGTGACCTTGAGAAAATTACTTTCTGAGACACAGTTTCTTGGTCATTAAATGAAGCTTACCTTGCAGACCTGTAATGTGAATTCAATGAAGTAACGTGTAAACAGCCAAAACAGTGTCATATACACTTTAAATTCTTTACACCATTACTATTGAATGTTATTACCAAGTATAAATGATCTTTGCTTTCATTTCCTTGCTCTCCTGAAATTAGCTTAGAGATAACTTCCAATATTCAGATGAATCTGATCTTGGTTATGAGCCAAAGATGAATGATACAAGTGCTCTGTGTACTTAGAAGTCTACAGAGCGCCTCTTTGGAAGTAATTTTTTTCCAATTTCTCCTGTACCATTGGTGATCTGGATCCAGACCATTTTGTTCTGTCGCTCAAGTTCACACCAGTTTCTTCTTTCTAACACCTACACCAGCAATTCTGGCCTATACTTCTTGCTTTATGGATGAATCATATGCCATTTTGTATTGTTTCTTTTATAACCAATTTGTCGAATGGGTTGGTTACACAGCTTTATTTTCTCATCTCTTCCTCAAATATGCTCTAAACTGTGCCTCCCTTTCCCATTCCAGGATGATATATTGGGCTGATCTGTATCTTTCCAAGTAACTTTCAGGTATCAGAAAAGTAGGTATTATAGTAGGTATTAAAAAGCTCAGTCTAGTTTAACTGTAAATTTCCACTATATATCCAACCTAGTGTCTCCTTTCTCAGCTCAATTTTGAAGTAAGCAGAAGAGAGGAGATTGTAATCTGTTCTTTATTCTGCTTGCTTTCCTCTTTCACTGCTCTGCTGCTCCAGGGAGGGGCCAAGAAAAGGAAATGGGCAGTCTTACTTATTCTTACAGGTACTGTGTAACCTAGCCATCAACACCCTTTGTGAGTCAGACGCCCAAATGCTGCTTCTCATAACCCTAGGTGTTTGCAAATTCTTTAATAGCGCTTGTCTGGTGATTGCCACTCTCTACGAATTAATAATGGGGCAACTTACACTTGACATGCTACCACACCTATTCAACTGCCCTCCAGTGGCACAGCTCTCTAGAGGGGACCTAAAAAAAATAGTCTGTCTAAAGGAAAGTTCCTTGAAGGTCAAAGGATCCTCTTAACCGTGTATGTGTTCATTGACACTCAAGTCTACACCATTCTTCGGACTCTCTTTTGAGAACCGATTCTGCGGATCCCCTCCTAAGGCTCCTTTCTTAGTCTAAAACTATTAGTCCCAACACCTTTGAGTACTCTTTACTAAAGGTAACAAGGACTCCCCTTCAGTAACGAGGACGACCGGACGTGACTCTCCGTGTCTGGAACAAGTTTTACCTAAGAGAAACCTGTGTCTGTATATGCCCAGAGAACAGAGAAGTCAGTAAAAAGGGGTAGGAACGCAACAAGTCAAGATGTACGACGTAAGTGCTTACCTTCCGGGTCACTGAGAGTGTCTGGACAAATAAGGTAATCCTATTTTCAGAATAACGGTTTCGAACACTGCTGGGACAAACACTTGGGCATGAATACCGTTGCCTCTCTTTCCACAAGAGCGTCTCTGAAAATTGGAACATGCTTATTCCACTGAGAAACACTGTGGCCTCAACTACATGAGAAATCCTGAGGAAAAAAACCAGAAGTTGATGTGCCTACAATTTTAAATAATTTGATTTTCCCCTCCAGATTTATTTTATTTTAAAATCACCTTTTCAATTTAGTTACAGTTGCCGTATGTTTGCCATTTTATACTAGGAACTGAGGTAGGGGAGGATAGGGGGAAGAGGACTTCTTTTAGTAGATATAATGTTATTGCAATAATTTGCACCAGATCAGTACTCTGATTCTTAATTTATCTTTTTAAAACAAGAGATCAACTAAAATTTTAAAGTTGAATAATAATCATAAGTCTCTTACGCTTACTTGGCACTATCCAGTTTATAGCGTATGTTCAAAAGTCATTTCAGTCTCACAATAAACTCCTAACCAGAGAAGGGAAGGCAGAAAATCCCATATTTATTTTTAAATGACAAAACTAAAACTCAGAAAGGCAAAGTAACTCTTGCAAGACTTTGCACTTATGATACCTAAAACACAACTTTGATACCTAAAAGACACAATTAATGGCTCCTTGTCCTAAAGTACCTTTCACTACATAGTTCAGTTTTTGTCCTTCTTTTCCAATTGGGTTCTTCAGAACCACAATGAGATGGTTAACAAGCGCATTTTAACATAACTTCCCTGTGCAAAAAGGTTTGGAAACATAAGGTTAAGCAAACAAAACATATGCTAGGTCTTCACAACAGGACCACTCAGACTTACTATTAATATGAAAATATGCACTGAAAACAATTTAAGACTGGGATGTTGGAAACATTATCTACATCGAAAAGGGTTTCCACAAGACTCTTCAAGAGGAAATAACTACTAGTATTTTGGAAATATTTCTTTAAACAAAGTCTAAAATGTCCTTAATGTGTGAGTGCTTGGTTGTGTCTGTTTGGATCACATGGACTGTAGCCCTCCAGACTCCTCTGTTCTTGGGACTTCCCAGGAATGGGTTGCCATTTCCCACTCCAGGGGTTCTTCCTGACCCAGGGACTGAACCGCATCTCCTGTCTGCACTGGCAGACAGCAGATAGCAGAACCTTATCTGCATAGGCAGGCAGTTTCTTTACCACCACACCACCTGGGAAGCCTTAAAACCTCCTTCACTTTCAAATCTGCCACTTCACCGAGAATGAGAAGACTTTCAACAAGGCCTTCCTTTTAATGCCATCTCAAAAGTGCTGACTTATTATAAAGTTATTTGCTCTTAAATCTTTTCCTTAAAATGTAAAACAACCTATGACAACATACCGAGCTTATTGTGTGACTATCATGCATGTAAGTATGTATGTATTTATGTATCTGAATGTAGGCGCACCTCTCCCTCACCCCACTTTGAGAGCCGTTCTCTGCTCCTCACTAACTTACATCAGTATACACTTCTACAAATGCTCAACAAACGAAGGCTCTGAGAGGCCAACCCTGGCATGAACATGCTCTGCAACAGGTATTATGTACTCCACTGAGGGCTCCCTTTCTGCCATTTATTTGATGTTATTTGATAGACATTAGTTGGACCAAAAATATAGAAGTGATAGTGCTAGAACTGAAACAAAGAAGCGAAGTAAAGATGTCATTAGAATGTTTAAAACACACTCAAGGCACCTTGGAGGAAAAGGTAGGGGAGGGAGAGTATGAAGGTTGAAAGATAACTAAATGTTGGCAGATATCCTCTGACAAGATTTATGAAGAGCATTATAAATCAATGCAAACAGTGACAGACTTTGTTTTCTTGGGCTCCCAAATCACTGCAGATGATGACTGCAGCCATGAAATTAAAAGGCACTTGCTCCTTGGAAGAAAACCTATGACAAACCTAGACAGCATATTAAAAAGCAGAGACATTACTTTGCCAACAAAGGTCCATCTAGACAAAGCTATGGTTTTTCCAGTAGTCATGTATGGATGTGAGAGCTGGACCATAATGAAAGCTAAGTGCTGAAGAACTGATGCTTTAGAACTGTCGTTTTGGAAAAGACTCTTGAGAGTCCCTTGGACTGCAAGGACATCAAACCAGTCAATCCTAAAGGAAAACAATCCTGAATATTCATTGGAAGGACTGATGCTGAAGCTCCAATACTTTGGCCACCTGATGTGAAGCACTGACTCCTTGGAAAAGACCCCGATGCAGGCAAAGATTGAGGGCAGGAGGAGGAGATGACAGAGGATGAGATGGTTGGATGGAAACAGTATCAGACTTTTGCCAGGGTCCAGCCCTGGTGGATCCAGGGAATTCGAAGAAGGGATGAAGTCGGAGTCTGGAAAAGGACTATTTAATTAGAAATATAAAGAGATTAGGAAAGAATAGTGTAGTAGGAAAATTAGTGGAGAAAAGAGGCTGAATAACTTGGTTTACGCGGAAAACTAATAAAACCTCGCGATAAGAGGTTTGCACCATCTACGTTAGGCCATCGGCGTCCACTTGAATAGTGGAGGGTGCCCCGCCTTGGGCTCCCTCTCGCGTAGATCTTAGAAGCCAGGGCAAGTAAGTAGACTTGGCGAGCCTCCGCGCTCCAGATGGGAATTCAGCCAGAAAAGGGGAGAAAAGAATGACATGGGGGAGCCCAGCATCAGTGCAAGACTCAAGACTTTATTTTCAAAATCAGCTTATATACCCCAAGTTGTACATAAAGAAATTTAATGGAATATGCAGAGTTATGCAGGGGCAGCAGTCCTGACCCTCATTGAGACCAGGCTTTCTTTTTTGCATACCTTCCCGTATACAAAAGGTCTCAGGTGGTCTACATTATCTTCTGGCCAAGAGGCCTGTTAACATTTTTAAGGCTCTCTTCCTAGATAAATGTCTATCAATGATTCTGTCTCTTATACACATCTGGTGGATGCTCAGGAAATTCCAGGGGGAACCCCTGAAGCCTGATCATGCCCTTGCGTTTTGTCAGGCTTCCTTCCTCATGACCCTTGCCACAAGCGGGATTCCTCATGCTGGCTCCCGGCAGACTTTATTATACTTTGGGGCTCCAAAATCACTGCAGATGGCGATTGCAGCCATGAAATTAAAAGATGCTTACTCCTTGGAAGGAAAGTTATGACAATCCTAGATTGCATATTGAAAAGCAGAGATATTACTCTGCCAAAAAAGGTCCATCTAGTCAAGGCTATAGTTTTTCCAGTGTTCATGTATGGATGTGAGAGTTGGACTGTGAAGAAAGCTGAGAGCCGAAGAATTGATGCTTTTGAACTGTGGTGTTAGAGAAGACTGTTGAGAGTCCCTTGGACTGTAAGGAGATCCAACCAGTCCATTCTAAAGGAGATCAGTCCTGGGTGTTCATTGGAAGGACTGATGCTAAAGCTAAGACTCCAGGACTTTGGCCACCCCATGTGAAGAGTTGACTCATTGAAAAAGACCCTGATGCTGGGAGGGATTGGGGCAGGAGGAGAAGGGGATGACAGAGGATGAGATGGCTGGATGGCATCACCGACTCAATGGACATGAGTCTGAGTGAACTCCGGGAGTTGGTGATGGACAGGGAGGCCTGGCGTGCTGCGATTCATGGGGTCACAAAGAGTTGGACACGACTGAGTGCCTGAACTGAACTGAACTGAACTGACCCTCTTTTAAGTGGTGTGTGTGGGTGCATGCATCAGTCATGTCCAACTCTTTGTGACCCTATGGTCTGTAGTCTCCCGGGCTCCTCTGTCCGTGGGATTTTCCAGGCAAGAATACTGGACTGGGTTGCCATGCCCTCCTCCAAGGGATCTTCCCAACCCAGGGACTGAACCCGTGTCTCTTATGTCTCCTGCAGTGGCAGGTGTGTTCTTTAAGTGGTATATATATACATGTGAGATACACACACACACACACACATATTAGTACCAAGGTAGATATATGACCCCATTTCAAAAATGAGAAAAAGGCCCCCAAATTAATTAGAATCAAAACTCCTACCTAATTCTGTGAATCATACAACACTCCCTCCTATAGAAAAGAGCCTTAGAATTTAGGTGCAACTTTGTTACAGACTTCAAAAGGAGAAAAAGATATCCCTTTAACTCCAGATAAGAAATACACTTGAGTTTTCCTAGTAAG
This sequence comes from Cephalophus harveyi, assembly GCA_006410635.1. NCBI lineage: Eukaryota > Metazoa > Chordata > Mammalia > Artiodactyla > Bovidae > Cephalophus > Cephalophus harveyi. Next base: position 893,716 of record SJYT01062797.1, read on the forward strand.
TAGGGCAGGAAATAGAGGGAGAATGGAGGAAAAAGCTGAGGAGAAGTGAAAAAGCTCTTGGAAGAGCTGAAGATAGTTAAGGCCATTTTGGATTTATGTTTATGCGTATGTGTGGGCTTCCCTGGCAGACTACAGTCCATGGGGTCACAAAGACTCGGACATGACTGAGTGACTTTCACACACACACACACACAACTAGTAAGTAGGGCAGGAAATAGAGGGAGAATGGAGGAAAAAGCTGAGGAGAAGTGAAAAAGCTCTTGGAAGAGCTGAAGATAGTTAAGGCCATTTTGGATTTATGTTTATGCATATGTGTGGGCTTCCCTGGCAGACTACAGTCCATGGGGTCACAAAGACTCGGACATGACTGAGTGACTTTCACACACACACACACACGTGTGTGGGCCTCCCTGGAGGTTCAGTAGTAAAGAATCCGCCTGCTAGTGTGGCAGACACAGATTTGATCCCTGGGTCAGGAAGATCCCCTGGAGGAGGCACGGCAACCCACTCTAGTATTCTTGCCTGGAGAATCCCCATGGACAGAGGAGCCTGGCGGGCTATAGACTCCATAGTGTTGCAAAGAGTCAGACGTGACTGAAGCAACTTAGCATTTAGCACAAAGAGTATCAGATACAAAGCTCTTTTGGGGAAGGTATTAAAGGATAGAAGTATCATTGTATAATATTTAAACCAAAGGCAAGGCTCTTTTTTCACTGAGTTTCAATGACCCTCTGGAGGCTTGGGTGGAAGACAAGGGCCACATTATTTAGCTGCATTGGAAAATAATTAATAGATGACCTTAAAATGTATTCAATAAAGAAACAAGCTTAAAATATCTTCTTGATTCCATATTCTGTTGTGTCCAGTTATATGTTGGTATTTTATGGTAGGGAAATAATGGCAAAGAAACAGTATAATGAAAGGAGATACATTTAAGGAAAGAATGAAAGAAATAAGAATGAGAATAAGGTCTCACTGTAGGCATTTCTTCTACAAATTATTTCCTTTATGCATCTATACCATATTTTTGTTTCACTTGACTTATTGAACTGTGCTTACCTTCCTCATTAAGCATAAATTCCTTGAAGGTTGAGATTGTAACTTATTTAATATTGATTCCAGTGACTACACAGTGCTTGGCACACTTACTTAATGGATTTTTTTTTACAAGGTAGATTAAGCACTGTTAACTGTTCATTGGTCACAGCTCAATTTCTTATTCAGAGATTCTATTATGAGTGGGATTACTATAACTCAGAGACTAAAGTGGTTTATGAACCATTAATTTCTGATAAAAGAAATGACAGTAATGATAATGACTATCATTAATTGTACATTTTCAATAATGAGGCATTATATTATATTCTTTAATACATAGTCTTCTATTTCTGTTCAAGAATCCAATTTTAAATGGAAACTGAGCTTGACAGGTTAAAC
>SJYT01062797.1:895335-919902 GCA_006410635.1 Cephalophus harveyi
GTATATTCAAGGTCATAGAACTAAAAAACTGTAAAATTAGGGATTTTTATCTAAGTGTATCTAGCTTGAAAACTTATTTTACACTTTCATAACTTCTTTTGAGCCAATTGAAACCATGAGAATTGAGGAATTTTTCCATTTACTAATTAAAAATGGTAGAAGATTGCATGGGTGATTTTCATCTCACTCTGAGAAATAAGTATCTTTATAAACACTTAAAAGAAAAACTAACAATTTTGTTAATAATTTAAACTTATTTCACAATTTCTTTTTTATTTTTCATAAAATTTCACATATGAACAAGAAAGAATATACCATGCACCTTATGTATAAATTTCAGAAACATTTGAACTTCTGGAATAAACAAAATTGATAGTCTTTCGTTAGCTCATAACATCAAAAGCCAAAAAACTCCAGAACAGAAGTTGCTAATTGAAAATCAAACTTGTACAGCACTATTCCACACATTAAAAATAAGATATTATATTAATAAGCATGTCAACTTTATTGATAATTCTTAATGGGCCTCCAATGGGAAATTTCACTCATAATTTAAGACTGGGTTTCAATAAGTCAAAAATAAATACACTAATCACAAATTAATAAAGCTAAGGCAAAATGTAAAACACGAGACTCTAGCAGCATCAAAATCTACTATTCTGAGAAGCTTTCAACTGCAATAAACATTCTAAACTATGAAACAGCAGAAATATTAGGATCCAGTTGTTCACACTGGAAAAAATTTACCAAGGCTGCAAAGCACATTAAACACGTTAATAATTTGCAAAAAATCTATTTACATTCAGCTCTTCAAAAGTTCACCGTCTTTCAGAGCCTGAGAGATAATAAATAAGATCCAAAGAAAGGAGAAAAAAATACTTTTAAAGGGACATATTTCTTAGAAAAGTCCTTATATGAACAAGAATAAACAAAAGTCGTATTCATTCTATAGGTATATAAAAATTGCAAGTAAAGTTAGCTAATTTGTTAACATGTTGCCTTTTATGAGCAATGTTTCATAAAAATGAACTCTTTTTGAGAGTCTTATTTTCTATAAAAAGTTCTGCAATTATTGCATTAGATATAGTGAGCTTGAAGGTTGCTGGTGAATGAGAATATTCCAAATCTTAAATGTAATTTAGAACAAAAGGAAATATGTTGTTCACCTGAAAATAATCCAACAAATGGTTAGAAATGCAGTGCACTCTCTTTTTTAAAAAAACAATTGATGGCTACACAGCAGGTCATCTGTGTTAGAAATGCAGTTAAGGAAGGCAATGGAGAAATCCAGAGCGAAACAAAAGAATCACCAACAAATTACCCGACTTGTATGCTTTAAGTTAGCTGATAAGGGTATAGAGCATCTTTAATGTATTCATAGAAACTTGTTATTAAGGTGTCAAACCTCTTTGAGGATTCCTCAGTAATTTTCTATTGCATATCTATTTCATTCATTAAGCAGTTTCTAAAGCACCCCTAAGATTCCATTTGTGGAGTTCTCAATGAATGAAGCTGGAAGCAACTCAACTTATTTTGATTCACTTAAAAGAGCATAAGCTATCTTTAGAAACAGACTGTAAATGAGAAATCCAGTGTTATGGTCCCTTCACAGTGTGAACACATTAAAATAATTCCATAGCTCAAGAGAATCATGATTTAAATACGTAGTATACATATCTACTACAGTGTAGGTTTATATTCTCTTTTTGACGTATTGATATCAATTCTTGTAAATACATAAAAGAATTTACATTTTTTACCTATGAAGAGATAAAAGGGAGTATACTCTGTAAGTACATTAAAAAGCATGCTTAAAGGTATTAGCATAGTGCTTTTATGTCCTTATTGAAAATAAATTATAAAATAACTTTTAGTTTAGATTTTCCTTTTAGTAACATAAAGATACTTAAAGCAATTCTAATTTTGTGCATGCTTTTAGTGACGGTGGTGGCTTAGTCACTAAGTCGTGTCCAACTTTTGCAATCCCGTGGACTGTAGCTTGTCAGGCTCCTGTGTCCATGGGATTCTCCAGGCCAGAGTCCCGGAATGAGTTGCCATTTCCTTCTCCAGGGTATCTTCCCAACCCAGGAATCAAACCCGGGTCTCCTACATTGCACACAGATGATTTACCAAATGAGCTATGAGGGAAGCCATGCTTTTAGTACACATGATTTAATTTCTTGACATAATTAACAAGGTATATGTAACTGATTCTTATTAGAATAGTTAATTGAGAAATATTACAGAGTATCTATTATAAAGGACATTGTATAGGTTTTGTAGAAATATGAAAAAGATCATTAAAATCTCTGCTCTTGTGAAATGTGTTTTCACATTGCAGATATGTCTTTAAGATAAAATGTTCCTTGCTCAGTCGCTTCAGTTGCGTCTGACTCCTTGTGACCCTATGAACCGTAGCCTGCCAGGCTCCTCTGTCCATGGGATTCTCCAGGCAAGAATACTGGAGTGGTTTGCCATGCCTTCCTCCAGGAAAATGTTCCTTACTATACTACAATTTTTTATGTATTGAAGGGATGGATTAGGTAATTTATATGGATCCCATCCAGTTCACATACTCTATAAATTATGTGAATTAACCACCAACATAGTAGAAATATCAACCATTTGTTCACTTATCTCTGTGCCATTTGATACTTTAGAAAATTAATATATTTACATCTCATAATGCAACTGAGATGGACATTGTCAATTTCAACCTTAGATCAACTGCATGTGATCACCTCTATGAGAAGAGCCTTTCTATCTTCCTAAATAATTGCTAATCGTAGAAGCATAAAAATCATTCAACACAAAGAAAAAGACCTTTGGAATGACAGTAAATATAGTTTGCTCTTGCAAACTAGGAAACCACACATTTGATATTGATATTATACTGTTATTCTATGAAATTCCACAGGGAGCTCCTCAGCAAGGTTTGGAATCCATATATATATGCAACCCAAACAGAAAACCTACCCACTCCAGTATTCTTGCCTACAGAATCCCATGGACAGAGGAGCCTGGTGGGCTACAGTCCACAGGGTCACAAAGAGTCGGACATGATTTAGCAACTAAACAGAGTCGTCAGGTAATTTGTTTAATTTAATTTGTTAGTAACCCGATATTAGAATATTTTCCATATTACTCATTTTTCTTTGTCTCAGTTGAGACAGAATCTCATCAAATCCCGACATCTCTCCTCAGGAGAGAATGTCACAGGCCAAGGGGGTGGGCAGGGCTTGAGGAGAGAGCGGTTATTACACGAACTGTGTTCATTCTTGTTTCGAAGTTAGGCAGCAAGACGATTGGCAGTGGGATTCCTTCTCAGGATCTCGTTTGCTGCCACATTAGTTAATATCAGAGCACTTTAATCTGAAGGATGATACTGTAACTTCATTGAACTAATTCGCTTTTAATTATCAATAGCTGTCTTATTTAAAACCCTCCTACATACAGTACCAGGGGCCACTGTAAACCTCTCATATGACTCGTATTTTTGTAGTGCTACGAGATTCATTTACATCCCAATAAAGAGAACTGGATGTTTGCTTGAATAAAAGAAACAGAAAAATCTATAGCTTGCTCAGGACATTTCTAATCATGCTGTCTTATTACAGAATGAGATTCACACCACAGCAAAGAAAAGCATCTTTAGTAGCTACAAGTCTCTGACCTCTGTATAAGGTATGTGGTGTATAGAATAGCTTGGACATGCCTGTTTTCAGAACAGAATAGCAAGGCCAGGTGACATTTGACCCAAGAGTATGTGTTAGGGACAGACTCTCTCCAAGACAGAGCTCATCCGAACTCAGTAAAAGTTTACCATGAGGGAAATGGTTAAGTTAAATTGCTAATTGGGAAATGTGTTGAGAAACACACTACCTTGCCTTCTGAGCTTCAACACTTGCCAAGTGTATTTAGCTTATCTCTCAAATGAGGAAGAGTCTCAGACTTTGTCTTTCTCAAGCCTCCCCCAACTTCTCAGCTTTTTCAGGTAAGAATTCCTGGCATTTCCCCAAAGGGGACATTTGTGATAGTTCCTGAGGGCCTGGGGAGAATGGACAGGGATGACTGAATTGTCTTTAAAAGGCCTAGAGCTTCATGGCACAGATACTCAAGAAATTTGTATGGAAGGGAGAAGATGAGAGAGAAATAGAGAAAGCAAATGAGTGGGAAAGAGATTAAAAAAGAAGGAAAGAAGAGGGCAAATTAGGCAGGTATTATTGTTGCCTGCTCTGCAGTCCCTGTCCAGCAAGACTGCGCTTTAAAAGCTCTAAAGGCTTTAAAAAGCTGCTCTGCTCTCCTCTGTAGCGCCGACTTCAGGAAGGAACAGTCAGGTGTCTTCCTTCAGTCTTCCTGCCCAGCCTTCAGTCCCTCTCTCTGCAGGTGGCTTTGTCTGGTGGATTTCCATGAAGGCTGGAGACAGCTAGGCATCTTGGATTTGGGTTCTCCCTCCAGGAGCCAGAGGCGAGCTGGCAGCGCCTGCTGTGTGTTGACAGCAACTTCCTCACTCTGCTAGGTTCCAGTGCCTGCAGCTGCAGCAGAGCTGAAGGAGGTGAGACAGGTAGAACAGAAGGGGAGATGCCTGTAGTGTCTCAGAAGGCTGGATTCCCTGAAAGGTTCTGGGGAACAGAGCAGAGAGGGGCTGGCGATGGGCCTACTTTGTCTTTCTCAAGCCTCCCCCAACTTCTCAGCTTTTTCAGGTAAGAATTCCTGGCATTTCCCCAAAGGGGACATTTGTGATAGTTCCTGAGGGCCTGGGGAGAATGGACAGGGATGACTGAATTGTCTTTAAAAGGCCTAGAGCTTCATGGCACAGATACTCAAGAAATTTGTATGGAAGGGAGAATATGAGAGAGAAATAGAGAAAGCAAATGAGTGGGAAAGAGATTAAAAAAGAAGGAAAGAAGAGGGCAAATTAGGCAGGTATTATTGTTGCCTGCTCTGCAGTCCCTGTCCAGCAAGACTGCGCTTTAAAAGCTCTAAAGGCTTTAAAAAGCTGCTCTGCTCTCCTCTGTAGCGCCGACTTCAGGAAGGAACAGTCAGGTGTCTTCCTTCAGTCTTCCTGCCCAGCCTTCAGTCCCTCTCTCTGCAGGTGGCTTTGTCTGGTGGATTTCCATGAAGGCTGGAGACAGCTAGGCATCTTGGATTTGGGTTCTCCCTCCAGGAGCCAGAGGCGAGCTGGCAGCGCCTGCTGTGTGTTGACAGCAACTTCCTCACTCTGCTAGGTTCCAGTGCCTGCAGCTGCAGCAGAGCTGAAGGAGGTGAGACAGGTAGAACAGAAGGGGAGATGCCTGTAGTGTCTCAGAAGGCTGGATTCCCTGAAAGGTTCTGGGGAACAGAGCAGAGAGGGGCTGGCGATGGGCCTGGACAGTTTTCAAACGGGAGCTGAAGATTCCAATTGGTTTGTCAGTTCTCTCCAAAAACTCAAAAGATTCCAAAGGAACTGACTGAGATGCTAGGAAGGCCAGACTAAGCATCTAATGAAGTGGGTATATTACAAGTGAGGGGCAAGAGAAAAAAGAGATAGAGACCCTACCAAAAAGAGAGGCAAAGAGAGGTGCAGCGGTGTAAAAAGGAACCTTCGGGACTCTCTTGAAAGATGTGCTGGGAGCAGGCAATTATTTATTTTAAGACCTCAGCGATGTCACTGAGGATGCTATAAGTGCAGAGAGAAGGGAACATTTTCCCTCAACATTACTCTTTAATTCTTTATGCCATAGACTCAAAGTTAATTGACTTTCCCCTAGCTTCATGGCCCTGGGCCTCAATTTTCTCATCTATAAAACAAGGGGTTTGGACTAGATGTTTTCGAAGGTCTCTGCCCGATGAGATTCTCTATAACTCAGCATTGTGAACCAGGGTATCTGGGAGAAAACATCTATGAGCTTTCACACCAGGTTTCCCCCTTCGTTCTCCTCCACCCGTTTATCAGTGCATTGTTGCACCTGCAGCATTCAGAGAGCTGCGCCAACTTTCACTGATGACAAGGAGTACGGCTCAGTTAGGACAAACGACTGGACCTTCTGCCCTGGAGTAAAGAAAGGAGGGACCGAGAAGGCAGTATGATTTACACTTTAGGTTTCCAAGGAGAGGATATTCTAGAATTTTCTACTTCAAATCTCATCCGCTTAAAAAAATGGTAGATTCCTTCGAAAGGTTCCAAATAGTTGAACTGACTAAAGGGTCAAGAGTCTAAAATGGCTTGTCCTATGTGGAGTAAAATGTATTTCATTTCCTCCTAGAAACTGAATCTGCTTTTTCTGTGGAAATTCAGCACACACTGGCCATGCTCTCTCCTGCCTGCCTGCCTGCCTCATGCCATTCTGCCAGCCTGCTTCAGAGCAGCATTTTCTGGGGTTAAACACCGAAGCTTAATGAGCGTGTGCTCAAGAGTGGGGTGTTCAATGATGCAGGACCCCTCTACACCACCACCACCACCCCTCCCCCGCCCCCGGCCGCCTTCACCAAAGAAAACAATAGCCAGTTTAAACGGTAGTGAAGAAAAAAATCTGTCTTCCCAAGAGTTTCATTTTTAATTTTTTCAATGTGAAATTCCTTTAAATTGAAAAATTCAGTATGTAGAAATACAGTTCCCTGGGTCCTCTTGTCTCCAAGTGAGATGTGACACATAGATAGTATACACTTTTTTTTCTGCACCCACTAGCATTTCCACTTCATTTTGATCTCCAAAATATGGACAGGAGGGCAACTCTAGAAAAATGTATTCTCACTCTGGCATCTCCTTGCAGTGCTGAGCACCCACAGAGAGCATCACCATTTCCTGCACCCTCCCCAGTTCCCCAGACCCCCTGATTTCCACAGAGGATTTGACCTTGCAAAGACCCTTCTTCAGTATCTGGGCAAGGAACAACCCATTTTAACTCAAAACACAGAACGACCTTTTCTCCTTTAAAGAAACACTACCAAAGGTAAAACATTTGGTTTTATATTTTTTCAACCCTGCATTCTGGAATGCAAATACAGCATGCAAAGGCAGGTAACTAGTTTGGATCTGACAGTCCCCATTCAAAGGCTCTGAGTCTCATACTTTGTTCAAAATAGACCGGGCTGACCGGGTGGTTGAACATCTTTCCTTTTTCTGCCCATTCACCATCGTGACGAAAAATCAAAACCGAAAATTTATCTTCTCATTTCTAAACACTAACAGAGAAAAGAGCTGATTTTGCGCCTAGCCCTGTGGTTCTAAACATCCCACTTTGGAAACCAATCTTGGTCTCCACACCATCTCATCCACTCAGTTTTACTTAACAAACACGTTCACTCCTCTTCCACGGTGAGAAAAATGGTGCACCAGCCCCACGGATGGCAGGTTGGTACTTGACTGCAACCGCTCAATAGTTTTATCAGCAACCGGAAAACTTCACAATCGGTCCATTAGCTACTTAAATCTGTGTAAGGAAATCTGCCTATATATAGACACACTTAAAAAGCACCTCAGATTCACCTGTCTTAAATCTAGCCTAAGGCAATTCCCCAAACACGCCGCATGTAAACACTCCCCCTTCCCCCACCCCCATTATTCCAAAAGGTCCCCCATGGACTAACAGTATACGTTTAGCATTAACCAAAGCTATTGTCACACCATGCATTTAGACGTATCTATGCAAAGCCAAGTAGGTGACAATAACCAAAGCGTCTCCCAGACAATTGGCTGCACTACACATGCACAAATGCAACGAAGATTGTATTTTCCACTTACAGTTATAGCGCTGCTCACGGTCACTTAACGAAAATGATAAAACTCAACAGTTCTCTATAAATAAATGTATGTATATATGTATTTAATTCGGATAAACGGTTAAGCCGTCTTTGGGTATGATTCTCTCGCGCTCTTTTTTTTTTCCAGTGGAGCTCTGGACTGCTTAAATCCCTCCTGGATCGCGCCTTGCAAGCCCAGTCGCCGCCGCAACACGCTCCGGTAGGTCTCTGCTGCAGATTGGGAATCCCATAGAAAACCTAGGGTCCCTGGAGCCGGATGCGCAGGCGCGCGAGCCGCCGCCTCTCCAGGCACCCCCTCCCCTTTCCCCTCCTCCCTCCTCCCTCCTCCTTCTTCCCTCCTCCCTCCTCCTCCGGCTCCGCAGCCCAGCTCAGAGGGAGCTGGGGCCGGTGACCAAAAGCAGCCAGGCATTGGCGCATGCTCAGTTGGAGAGGCTCGGAGTTGCCGCGAGTGGATTCCGTGTCTCCAGATTTTAGCAGAAACTCGGAAGGAAAGTAGATAGGAAAAGGGAGCCTGGCCACTGGCGCAGCCCTTCACCTGGACTGACTGAGCAAGTTGGCCTCACCACGCCCCTGCATTTAACCAGCCAAGTCTGGTGGTCAAGGCTGAGGCCAGAGATGGGACACGTGGAGCCTGCTCCCCGCCACCCTCAGGCCTGGAGGGCTCCCGGCCCACTCTGTCAGGCTTGTAAGGTGAAGGAGAAAACTACAGAAATCCCTCGTTCCGAAGGAAACGAGCCCAGCAAGCTGTGAGCTTGTCTCCGTGGCTCACTCTGAAGAAAACCCTTATGGTTGGCACTTTGCGTGGGCCATTTCTTTCGAGGGTCTTATGCTGAAAGCACTGGGAGCCAGGCATTCTAAAAGCCTTCTACTCAGGATGGTCGAGGTCCCCAGTGGCCTTGGAGAAGCTGTGTGTTGAAGAGAGGGGGTGCTGAAGCTCTCGTCCAGGTCCTGGGTGACCTTGGGCCAATCATGCTAATCATCAACCAACATTTATCAATAAGTGCCTTCTTTGTGCACTAAATACATTTTATTGAATATGCTTTGGGTGGGGTTGCGGTGGGCAGTGAAGGGCAGTCAATGAGCCCTCATGGGAATCCAGGGTTGAGGGATTGGACTAAGCCATTTTATAAAGCCCCCTTCTGTGTCTTTGAAGGACATGTACATTTGCCAGCCCTCCCCAGATCCTGACTGTCCTAGCCAAAGCCTAGAAGACTTGGCAAGGAGTAGTGCCCAGTAAATGTTTGGTCGCTTCTCTACCAGGAAAGCAAGGTGAAGTCTCAAATGTTCTCAACCCAATTAATTTCCTAAAGGGTGTTGTTTGTACTTTTGCTTCTGCTGCTGCTGCTACTAAGTCGCTTCAGTCGTGTCCGACTCTGTGTGACCCCACAGACGGCAGCCCACCAGGCTCCACTGTCCCTGGGATTCTCCAGACGATAATACTGGAGTGGATTGCCATTTCCTTCTCCAGTGAATGAAAGTGAAAAGTGAAAGTGACGTTGCTCAGTCCTGTCGGACTCCTAGTGACCCCATGGACTGCAGCCTACCAGGCTCCTCTGTCCATGGGATTTTCCAGGCAAGAGTACTGGAGTGGGTTGCCATTGCCTTCTCTGGTACTTTTGCTTATTCAACAATTATTCATTGACCACCTGCCCACTGACTTGAGGCATTTTTCAATGCCTTGGGGGTAAAGGCAGCGAACAAAATCCCTCTTGAGGTTTTCATTCAGATGGGAGTTTTCAAGAGAGGGAAATTCTGGAGGGGCAGTGAAGATGGGTGCTTCCTCAATGGCTCAGTATTAAAGAACCCACCTGCCATTGCAAGACACGCAGGTTTGATCCCTGGGTGGGGAAGATCCCCGGGAGGAGGAAATGGCAACCCATTGCAGTACTCCTGCTGGCAAGATTCCATGGACAGAGAAGCCTGGCGGGCTACAGTCCATGGGGTAACTAGATGGACTTTCCTTTTAAGCAGAGAATTTTACAACTTGCAAAGTGCCTTCAAACACCTTATCACATCCAGGAAGCTGATTCACTTGGCGGTACAGCAACTTTTTTTTTTTTTTTTAACCTGCAGTTAACCTTTCGGATCTGAGAACACTAAGAGTATCTCTTTGGGCAAAAGAGCTGGAGATAGACAAATCTCCATTGCTAGGAGGGTGCCTACTCCTGACTGCTAGTAGGGGGCGTCCAGCTTGGAAGACCTTGAGGCTACTTAAGCAAAGATCAAGAGAAACTCCTCAAGTCTCTGGTTTTGGAAGGCCACTGGTGGGTGAGGGCCCCAGGTGGTGACACCTAAGCCGCTGCCTCAAGCTCAAAGCCAACCTGGCCAGCCCAGAGCTCAGGAACGCGCTCCGCTGGGCCGGAAGCCCTGGAGAGGCGGCACAGAGCAGAGGAGCGCTCCCGGGACTCCCTGAACTAGGCTCGCCAAAGCGCCCTCCCCGCGGGGCTCTTTCGCGCGGCGGCGGAGACCGCGGAAACCCGGAGCGTGGATTGCCGCGGAGCAGGGCGCGCCGCCCCGGCGCGCTGCGGCAGCCGAGCAGGTTGTGGATCTGGCGGGCGCCAGCCCTGCGCTCCGGGGACGCAATGCGCACTGCGCCGCGGGGCTCGCCCGGTCGATTCTTTCTGTTTCTCCGGATGGGGTGGGGGCAAAAGTCAGTTCCAGATAAGTCGCTTTGGTTGGCCAGGGACACAGCCTCCAAAAGCTTTCAAAGTGATTCCTCGTCCTCTCTGATTTCTAGCTCGAGAACAGTCTCCGCACTGCAATCTGCATCAACCGAAGGGGTCATGATGCCATTTCTTCGGAGAGATGTACCTATTCATTTCCTCTGGTGGTCTCTTTCGTGGCTGTGTTAGGTTTTAGATGACTTACTGACAACTTGTGTGTAGGGTAAAGTGAACACTGGGACTTTAAACCGTGTTCTCTTGTAGGGGAGATTTGATTTAGAAGCGTGCGCTTTTGTGAAGCTGCTTTGTCTCATTGGGCAAGCAGATTTTGTTGGTTCTGTTTGCACTGAGGCGCTGTTTGGAGATATCTTTTTAAATCCTCTGTTGTTGTGCACCTTTTTCTTTTTAGTGTTTGTTGTTAAAATGTTTTGTGTGATGCCTTTTATATATGTAACACTAAGTCACATGTAGTCACATAGGAAAGATGATTCTAAAAACATCAAAGGAATATTATCATTTAAATTACAAAAAGCAATTCATTTCTATAGGATGGTAGAGTGAACTCTAAAAAAGGAGTGTGGTAAGAGCACTAAACGCGGGAGCCCTGTGTTTCCTTCCTTCTTCGGTCATTTACACTTGTGATCACAAGAGAGCAGAGATGCGCGGCCCTGGGACAGAGGGACTGGGATGCTGGGCCGTGATGAGCGGAGAATGCCAAGAGCTGTAGCAGTTGCCCTATTACTCGAAGCCAAGTCCCTGACACTGCGGATCGCGGTGTCAGCTTTCACATCCTGGAGGTTTGGGAAGTGCTGCGTGCTAAGTCGCTTCAGTCTTGTGGGACTCTTTGCCACCCCATGGACTGTAGCCCGCCAGGCTTCTCTGCCCATGGGGATTCTCTAGGCAAGAATACTGGAGTGGGTTGCCATGCCCTCCTCCAGGGGATATACCCGACCCGGGGATCGAACCCCCATCTTTGAAGTCTCTTGCATTAGCAGGCGAGTTCTTTACCATTAGCGCCACCTGAGAAGCCGGGAGGTTTGGGGAGGGGCTGTGTAAATCGGGGCTGGGGGAAGGGAGGGAGAAAGGTTCTTTAAGGAGAGAACCTTTGTTTTTTGTCTGAAGGACCTGGTGGAACCCTCACTTGCTTGGAAACCCCTGAGAAGCCATTTTGCCCTTCCTCAGTTGCAAATAACATTCTTTTCTGAAGTAGCTTTATTTTCGCCTCTCTCCTTCCGAGATTCAAACAAAATAAAACTAAGGACGATTTTCAGGTGTTCACAACTGATTTAATACTTAGTAAATTAATTTAATATTTCCATCCACTTTATTTGTGACATAGACAAGCTGAAAACAGAATGGCAGTAAAAGTGCAAATTGCCAGTGATATAACAGATCTCAGCTCATTGTAATATTATTTATCAGACATGCTCTGTATAAAATATATGAGCCAAAAAGGGTGGAACTGAAGGCATGGGCGCATTTAGGAAACTGGAAGGAAAAGTGTTCAGAAGATGACATTAGAAAATGAAGAGGCAGGAATTGGAAAAATGAATTTATACTCACTTAAATTCATAAAGAATAATGATAGTAATTTTTTTGTATGGTAAAATGTCTTTATTTTAAACGCCTAAGGGTATTAATCCTTACAGAGGGAAGACGTTATGTAAAATAATTATGTTTAGGAAATGGCAATCCACCCCAGTGTCCTTGCTTGGAAAATCCAATGGATAGAGGAGCCTGGCAGGCTACATACAATCCATGGGGTTGCACAGTTGGACACGACTGAGCAACCGAGAATACACACATCCTGATTTTTTAATGCTATTTTAAAAAACATATGGATAGACCAACAAAATAACTTCCCTAAAGAAAAACAGAAAGCTATCACCTACAATAAAACTGTACAGTAGTTTTTCTGATACATAGTGTTTCACTCTTTATGTCTATACTCCTTCTATATGCTTTTTTTCCCCCCTAAAATAAGTGGAAAAATATAAGATTATTCTCTGAAGGAGTAATTTCCATGCAAATAGAGGGAGTGTTCTATGCCTTCCTATATAGAAAAGGAATTAAAAGGCCTACTTTTTTTAATGGACTCAGTTGGTCATTTCACCCATCTCAACTACTGATTTATCTCTGTAATCCATAATCAAATCTAAATTCAGAGAGATCATTCCTTGCTGTGTCACCAATTCCCCTTAAAATTTGAATTGCTGCTGCTGCTGCTGCTGTCGCTTCAGTTGTGTCTGACTCTATGGGACCCCACAGACGGCAGCCCACCAGGCTCCCCCGTCCCTGGGATTCTCCAGGCAAGAACACTGGAGTGGGGTGTCATTGCCTTCTCCGAAAATTTGAACAATCTGCAATAAAAATTTAAGTCCCTGCTGAGTGAATTATTGTCAACGTTTTAGGTTTCCAGAAGTTTCTTGGAGTGTTAGAACTAGTTCTAGCAAGTGCAGGTGATCTTCAGCCTTAAGAATATAAAATGCTTTATTCCATTCTTTTCCATCCATCCCATGTATTCTACAGCTGGGCCTAACCTGTGGATTCATAGTGGTGCACTTAAGCTGGAAAATTTCACTGCTTTTAGTGACAACACAAAAGGAATGATGATAGCAGAATTAGACTATCTATGGCTTATATTCCTTTTCTGTAGTGGATTTTTAGGTAGTCCTGTTTGCCAGGCTGTACACTTTTTCAGTTGTGTGACTAGCCACTGCAAATATTATTGTGGATTCATGTTCTGGAACTTTTGTACTTTGGATACCATCTGATCCTGAAAGATCTTCAAAAGCACTTCTTACCTGAAGCAGATCTTAATGATCTGTTTTTCCCTTCAATCTTTATTTTCCTTACTATAGTTCCTTTGAATTTTTTACTTGAACACAACAAAGAAACCTAAGGGAAAAATAAGTATAATGAATTCTACATCCCCACTGAGACAACCACAAGAAGCAAACCCACATTCTTTACCTAAGGATTTTCACAGTGGAGTTTGCATTTTTACCTACTATCTGAAGGAGGAAAGAAACAGTTGGCACTCTCAGTTTTTTGTGTTCTTATCATATTCCCCCTTTAAAGTTCATGTTACCATCCTGAGAATGTTCAAGAAGAGAAAGAGTGACCACTGATGACTGTTGATTTTTTTCAGAATGGTGATTTAACACTTGTACCATAGTCTCTAGGAGAGTGGATTGTTGTGATTGTTTCAGTTCAGTTCAGTTCAGTCGCTCAGTCGTGTCCGACTCTTTGCGACTCCATGAATCGCAGCATGCCAGGCCTCCCTGTTCATCACCATCTCTCGGAGTTCACTCAGACTCACGTCCATCGAGTCAGTGATGCCATCCAGGCATCTCATCCTCTGTCATCCCCTTCTCCTCCTGCCCCCAATCCCTCCCAGCATTAGAGTCTTTTCCAATGAGTCAACTCTTCTCATGAGGTGGCTAAAGTAGTGGAGTTTCAGCTTTAGCATCATTCCTTCCAAAGAAATCCCAGGGTTGATCTCCTTCAGAATGGACTGGTGATTGTTTAGAAGAAAGAAAATGCTTGAGTAACCCATGGTTGTGTTCAGTAATCCATGAAGGCTGAATTTCTTTTGATCTCATTCATCATTCATTTATCAAACACCTATTGAGCACCTAGTTTGTGTCAGGCAGTGTGCTCAGCACTTTATATGCAACACTGTATTTAGTAACAAAGCTATTTACCTGTGAGCTAGGTGCTATTAAAACCCATTTTCAAATCCTATTTCAAATCCTAAAAGATGATGCTGTGAAAGTGGTACACTCAATCTGCCAGCAAATTTGGAAAACTCAGCAGTGGCCACAGGACTGGAAAAGGTCAGTTTTCATTTTAATCCCAAAGAAAGGCAGTGGCAAAGAATGCTCAAACTACTGCACAATTGCACTCATCTTACACGCTAGCAATGCAATGCTCAAAATTCTCCAAGCCAGGCTTCAATAGTACATAAACAATGAACTTCCAGATGTTCAAGCTGGTTTTAGAAAAGGCAGAGGAACCAGAGATCGAATTGCCAACATCTGCTGGATCATTGAAAAAGCAAGAGAGTTCCAGAAAAACATCTATTTCTGCTTTATTGACCATACCAACGGCTTTGGCTGTGTCAGTCACAATAAACTGTGGAAAATTCTTCAAGAGATGGGAATACCAGACCACCTGACCTGCCTCCTGAGAAATCTGTATGCAAGTCAAGAAGCAGCAGTTAGAACTGGACATGGAACAACAGACTGGTTCCAAATCGGGAAAGGAATACGTCAAGGATGTATATTGTAACCCTGCTTATATAACTTGTACGCAGAGTACATCATGAGAAATGCTGGACTAGATGAGGTACAAGCTGGAATCAAGATTGCCGGGAGAAATATCAATAACCTCAGATATGCAGATGATACCACCCTTATGGCAAAAATTGAAGAAGAACTAAAGAACCTCTTGAAAGTCAAAGAGAGTGAAAAAGTTGGTTTAAAACTCAATATTCAGGAAACTAAGATCATGGCATCTGGTCCCATCACTTCATGGCGAATATATGGGAAAACAATGGAAACAGTGAAAGACTTTATTTTGGGGGGCTTCAAAATCACTGCAGATGGTGATTGGAGCCATGAAATTAAAAGATGCTTGCTCTTTGGAAGAAAAGTTATGACCAACTTAGACAGCATATTCAAAAGCAGAGACATTACTTTACCAACAAATGTCTGTCTAGTCAAGGCTATGGTTTTTCCAGTAGTCATGTATGGATGTGAGAGTTGGACTGTGAAGAAAGCTGAGCACCAAAGAATTGATGCTTTTGAACTGTGGTGTTGGAGAAGACTCTTGAGCATCCCTTGGACTGCAAAGAGATCCAACCAGTCCATCCTAAAGGAGATCAGTCTTGAGTGTTCATTGGAAGGACTGATGCTGAAGCTGAAACTCCAATACTTTGGCCACCTGATGCGAAGAACTGACTCATTGGAAAAGATCCTGATGCCAGAAAAGATTGAACGTGGGAGGAGAAGGGGAAGACAGAGGATGAGATGGTTAGATGGCATCACTGACTCAACGGACATGAGTTTGAGTGAACTCTGGGAGTTGGTGATGGACAGGGAAGCCTAGTGTGCTGCAGTCCATGGGGTCACAAAAAGTTGGACATGACTGAGCAACCAAAGTGAACTGAACTGAAAACCCACTTTACAGATGAGGAGGAAACTGAGGCAACATATGTGTTAGTGACATCTCCAGATACCTTCTTCAGTTGGTCTTCATTCCTCTTTATTCTTAACCCCTTTCCAAAGAATATTATGATTCTCCCTCTATAAATTATTGTGTTTTTATCCACCTAATATTCCTTTGCAAGATAAATATTATGAATATTGTGATCATCTTATTTCTCTTCAGTAATCTCCAGTTTCCTCCTGAGAAAATGTCAAATCCTAAATCATGTATTCAGAATCTTCCACTATGTGGCAACCTTAATCACAGAGCATCTGGGTTTTTTCAAAGGGGTGAGTGGGAGGCAGGAAGGAAACAGGCTTAGATAAAGACTGCCTTTCCCAGCATTACTACCTTTTGTCTACTGCCTGAGAAAGAGAAACAGAAGACTCCCTCATTTTATTGCAGTCCTTACTATATTTCTTCCTTAAGTTCCTTTTACCATACTAAATAGGAGGTGTTCAAAGACAGAACAAAGGACCACTGATGGTCTTAAACAAAGACGGTACTCTCTAGTTCGTTATTTATGATTGCCTATAGAACACCTTCATATGAATTTCTTACAGATACTTCAGGTTCAACATGTTCAAAACACTTACTTCTCTTGTCCCTCACCACCTCCACCAACCTCCCTATGCCCCTACCACTTTGAAGGTACCTTCTATCAGCCCACTCCTATAAATAAGAACCTAGGGTAGCACCTTCAGCTCCCCCATCTTTCTCATTCCCCATCAATTCATCACTTAAGTCCTAAAAGTCCCATGTTTTGAAAGTCTCTCAAACTCATTCCTCACTGACACTGTATTAGTTAATCCTTTCATCATCTCTTTTGGATCCTTTCATCATCCAAGCATCATATATTTCCTTCTCATAACTCTTGAAAAAAAACTCAAATAAAATCACATCACTCTCTTGAATAAAACTGTTAAGTGGTTTCTCACTTTATATAGTAAAAAGAAAAGGGCACATCATGCAAGCCCCTTTATTTTCTAGCTCTTGCATACCCCTTCAGCCTCACCTCCTGCTATGTCTTTTCAGGCTTCTCTTCTCTGTCATACTGTGGAGCAGTACTTGTCTGTACTTTTGCATTTACTCCTTCTCTCTTTTTGAGAAACTCTTCTTTCTTTTGCCTGAAAGATTTCTGTTAATCTGTGAAAGAATAAAATTTTGTGTCTAAGCCATCCAATCTGTTGTATCTTGTTACAGCAGTCCTAGGAAATTAATATAGAGGATGAAAGTGAAAGTGAAGTCGCTCAGTCATGTCCAACTCTTTGCAACTCCATGGAATGTATAAATGTTCTTTCTTCTCTGTCCATGGGCTTTTCCAGGCAAGACTACTGGAGTGGGTTGCCATTTCCTTCTCCAGGGGATCTTTCCGACCCAGTGATCAAACCCCGGTCTCCTGCATTTTGTGTAGGCAGATGCTTTACCATCTCAGCCACCAGGAAAGTCTCAATATAGAGGATAACTACATTCAGCAGATAGGTCTACAGTAAGAATATTTTGGCATTGAGATGATAGAAAGATAACATTTTCTTTTCTACAAATAGACATTTCTCTTTCACCCTCTTTTTTATGTGAAAATCACTGGATTTTGATTTAAGAGATTTTGATTCAAGAGCCAGCTTTGCTACTTATTAGATATGGTATTGGTAAAATCAGCTAAGTTTCCCTCATGACTTGATTTACTCATTTATAAAAGTAGAACTCTATAGGTCAAAAATTCAAGATATTGGGTGTCTACAAAATTTCAGATAGTAAGTTGATGTGATGTGATGTGAAGTCGTTCAGTCGTGTCCGACTCCTTGCGACCCCGTGGACTGTAACCTACTAGGCTTCTCCGTCCATGGGATTCTCCAGGCAAGAATACTGGAGTGGGTTGCCATTTCCTTCTCCAGGGGATCTTCCCGACTCAGGGACTGAACCCGGGTCTCCTGCATTGGAGGCAGACGCTTTAACCTCTGAACCACCAGGGTAAGTTAACAGTGCTAATTTACATCTAAGATAATATTGAGCCAATTTCTTCCAGTTGTAAAGCAAATTAAATTCATGGTTTTGAGTTCATTTAAAATAATTTCCTTAGAGACCTTGCATATTGTTGCTTATGAAAATCAGATTAAGGACAGTGATCACAGCACCACTACTAGACATAATACAAGTTGGTTTAAAATTTCTTGGGCTAGTTTAGATGTTCTAATAAAATTAAGTATTAATAACACTGTAGTGTTAACATTTTGAAATTAGACTTACATAAATAACACTTTACCTGTATAATATCTTTTTAAAAAGACTATTTTTAGAGCAAAATTCATTGACCTTATTGGTTCCGGTAATATAGATTATAATATAGTTTTGGAAGTTCAAGTATGTTGATTTTGGATTGAATAAAAAATAAGACTAAATAACAGACTAATTATGTTGCTTATTTAGTATATTGCAGACCTTTGACTTGCCTGAAGGATTTGTTCTAAAACTTTCCTGATTCCCTATTATATGAATATCACTCTAGGATAAAATTGCTTTGTTGGTAAAGTAAGCTATATTGCTTACTTATAGAATATTAAGTGAGATAATAAATAAGAACAACACAACTATATTGAGATGCAGACATTAGGTGGTCATTTGATCAGATTTAATACGAATTTAGTTATCGGTTATAACTACCAGCTTCCTAGCTGTATAAGATTTATATTTGAATTTTAGCAAATGACATGTTACTGTCATTATAACCTTCAGGATGATTCATAAATAGATACAGTCTAAAGATTAAATCTATAAAGACCACATTCTATTAAAATCCTGCTACCTGGAAACATTAAAGTGTTCATACATCATTGTACTACTTGAAAAATAAGTGATTGAGGCTTGAGATCATGGCCATTTTGAAAGTAAATTTGAATTCAGTGAATGAGGGTCAGGTTTGAAAAAAGCTAAAATTTACTCTTCAAATTTTATAAATTCAGCATGCGTTTTTACAATAGACTTTCCCAAATACTTCTAAATAGATTGAAGCTCTTTCTCCTTAGGAGTTAATAAATCTATTAATCTAAGAGAATGAACCATTAATGATACTATTTATGCTTGCACTCTTTCTGTCCTAAAAGCTGTGCAAACAATTTGCTACTTAGGCCAGGAGGAAAGAATACAGCAACCCAACTCTATTTATGTCTTTGGGAAGCTACCAGTGTCCATCTAAGGAGTCCTGTATCTCTCCAGCAGCTGTTAATATAGCTTGTAGGGTCACCTTGAAACAAATTAAGAAAGCCTTATTCAGGAACATTAAGGCAGTTAAGACAAAATGTCCTTGCTGCTGTCAGGTGAGGATGCTTTCTTCTTATTTCTCTGAATATTTCTTTTCTCCTTCTCCCATAGAAAGGACCACATTCTTCCTTGATGATGCATTTTATTCAAAAATAGTATGAATGAGATGTGTATAAGAGACAGCCTAATGACCTGGGGAGTTCCTCTTTTGATATCCTATCATTTTGCCTGTTCATACTCCATGGAATGTATAAATGTTCTTTCTTCTCTGTCCATGGGCTTTTCCAGGCAAGACTACTGGAGTGGGTTGCCATTTCCTTCTCCAGGGGATCTTTCCGACCCAGTGATCAAACCCCGGTCTCCTGCATTTTGTGTAGGCAGATGCTTTACCATCTCAGCCACCAGGAAAGTCTCAATATAGAGGATAACTACATTCAGCAGATAGGTCTACAGTAAGAATATTTTGGCATTGAGATGATAGAAAGATAACATTTTCTTTTCTACAAATAGACTCTCTTTCACCCTCTTTTTTATGTGAAAATCACTGGATTTTGATTTAAGAGATTTTGATTCAAGAGCCAGCTTTGCTACTTATTAGATATGGTATTGGGAAAATCAGCTAAGTTTCCCTCATGACTTGATTTACTCATTTATAAAAGTAGAACTCTATAGGTCAAAAATTCAAGATATTGGGTGTCTACAAAATTTCAGATAGTAAGTTGATGTGATGTGATGTGAAGTCGTTCAGTCGTGTCCGACTCCTTGCGACCCCGTGGACTGTAACCTACTAGGCTTCTCCGTCCATGGGATTCTCCAGGCAAGAATACTGGAGTGGGTTGCCATTTCCTTCTCCAGGGGATCTTCCCGACTCAGGGATTGAACCCGGGTCTCCTGCATTGGAGGCAGACGCTTTAACCTCTGAACCACCAGGGTAAGTTAACAGTGCTAATTTACATCTAAGATAATATTGAGCCAATTTCTTCCAGTTGTAAAGCAAATTAAATTCATGGTTTTGAGTTCATTTAAAATAATTTCCTTAGAGACCTTGCATATTGTTGCTTATGAAAATCAGATTAAGGACAGTGATCACAGCACCACTACTAGACATAATACAAGTTGGTTTAAAATTTCTTGGGCTAGTTTAGATGTTCTAATAAAATTAAGTATTAATAACACTGTAGTGTTAACATTTTGAAATTAGACTTACATAAATAACACTTTACCTGTATAATATCTTTTTAAAAAGACTATTTTTAGAGCAAAATTCATTGACCTTATTGGTTCCGGTAATATAGATTATAATATAGTTTTGGAAGTTCAAGTATGTTGATTTTGGATTGAATAAAAAATAAGACTAAATAACAGACTAATTATGTTGCTTATTTAGTATATTGCAGACCTTTGACTTGCCTGAAGGATTTGTTCTAAAACTTTCCTGATTCCCTATTATATGAATATCACTCTAGGATAAAATTGCTTTGTTGGTAAAGTAAGCTATATTGCTTACTTATAGAATATTAAGTGAGATAATAAATAAGAACAACACAACTATATTGAGATGCAGACATTAGGTGGTCATTTGATCAGATTTAATACGAATTTAGTTATCGGTTATAACTACCAGCTTCCTAGCTGTATAAGATTTATATTTGAATTTTAGCAAATGACATGTTACTGTCATTATAACCTTCAGGATGATTCATAAATAGATACAGTCTAAAGATTAAATCTATAAAGACCACATTCTATTAAAATCCTGCTACCTGGAAACATTAAAGTGTTCATACATCATTGTACTACTTGAAAAATAAGTGATTGAGGCTTGAGATCATGGCCATTTTGAAAGTAAATTTGAATTCAGTGAATGAGGGTCAGGTTTGAAAAAAGCTAAAATTTACTCTTCAAATTTTATAAATTCAGCATGCGTTTTTACAATAGACTTTCCCAAATACTTCTAAATAGATTGAAGCTCTTTCTCCTTAGGAGTTAATAAATCTATTAATCTAAGAGAATGAACCATTAATGATACTATTTATGCTTGCACTCTTTCTGTCCTAAAAGCTGTGCAAACAATTTGCTACTTAGGCCAGGAGGAAAGAATACAGCAACCCAACTCTATTTATGTCTTTGGGAAGCTACCAGTGTCCATCTAAGGAGTCCTGTATCTCTCCAGCAGCTGTTAATATAGCTTGTAGGGTCACCTTGAAACAAATTAAGAAAGCCTTATTCAGGAACATTAAGGCAGTTAAGACAAAATGTCCTTGCTGCTGTCAGGTGAGGATGCTTTCTTCTTATTTCTCTGAATATTTCTTTTCTCCTTCTCCCATAGAAAGGACCACATTCTTCCTTGATGATGCATTTTATTCAAAAATAGTATGAATGAGTGGAAAGATGACAAAGATGAATCTCTTCAAATTTATGACAAAGTATTTTTTCCTTCAGAGAGAAGAAAATTGTCCTCTTTGGTAGTTATGGTGATGCTCTGCTGTGAAGTGAACCAGAACTGGGGCAAGTAACAGATTGTGGTAGTAATTTCAGATCAGATCCTAGATCTGGAATTAGAATAGAATACAGTTTTCCATGGGGTCATAAAAAGTCAGACATGACTTAGTGAATGAACAACAATGGTTGTCTTGGTATCTATAGGGGACTAGTTCTAGGACCCCATTGGTATTGAAATTTATGGATGCTCAAGTCTCTTATATAAAGTAGCTTATATATAACCTATACATATCTCTGCATATGCTTTAAATTGTCTCTAGATTACTTTTAATACTGAATGTAATGTAAATACTGTGCAAATACTTGTAAATACAATGTAAATGCTGCGTGAAAATTAAAAGGGTTAGTCGCTCAGTCATGTCTGACTCTTTGTGATCCCATGGACTGTAGCTCTCCAGGCTCCTCTGTTCATGGAATTCTCCAGGCAAGAATACTGGAGTAGGTTGCCATTCCCATCTTCAGGGGATCTTCGTAAATAGTTGTAAATACAATGTAAGTGCTATGTAAGTAGTTGCCTATTCAGCTTTTTGGAACTCTCTGGAATTTCTACTCCAATATTTTCAATCCTTGGTTGGTTGAAGCTGTACACATGGAACCAGTAGATACTAAGGACCCACCATAGCATCTTTTAAATGAGCCTGAGCAGGGCAGGATCTTCTCAAACAAATATTTCCTGACTCACTGATTTGTACCCCACGTGAGGAATTTTAGAATGGATTGGCAAGTTTCCACTAAAGAATCAGAGTACAGGACATTGCTGAATTTGAATAGCAGTAACATTTCCTACTTATTCTTCAAGGTCTTGTTCAAGTACTGTGATGACTTCCCTGATTATCTATTCCAAACTGATAGTTCTTTCTTTTCAATTTCTATTGAATGTAAGATGCATGGAACAATCAATGAAATATCACCAAGACACATAGTTTTCCTTTTAGATTTTAATATCCAACTGTATTTTAAAGCTCCTTAGTGCAGAATCTGTGTCTTATATTTCTACTTTACTCAAACTGCCAAGTTCATGCTTCATAGTAGAGCTTAGTAATTATTTGGTGGATTAATTTCCTGTGTCTTTAGTGTTCATTTTCAGTGTGTTGTTTTTCTGTGATTTTACTACTTAGAAGATTTAAAATTCAGTTTAGAATTCTGATAATTAGAAAGATTATTTTTACAACTTATTAATGATTCTGTTTCATAACTGGTATTGTAAGTGTGATACATAATTTTCTGTTTATAGAACTCTAAACAATGAAAAGCAGCTGTTTTTATACTGATTTTAAAGAGAAAATATCTCCCATCAGGTGATTATATTTATTATTCAATATAGGTTTGTACCATATGTAGTGAAATATATTGTAAAAGAGCTTAAACAAGAAGTGATTTAATGCTTAAATTAATTTTCATGATGCCATGTGATTGAATTTATGAAGAAAAGAGGACTTTATGTTTGACAAATGGGAGTTTCTAGATTTATTTGACTGGGCAACAGTGTTTGCAATTGGCATTAGACACTAGAACCAAACCATCTTTTGGCAACCAGTGTAATCATTTGCAAGCCAGGAAGATTTTTAAATTCTTCTTTACGTTGACATCCCTTCCTCCGCTCCCCCTTCCTTTCTCTTCTTCTCCTTGCTACTGACAAATGAAGGTTGTGCTAGATTATGTTTTTCCCCTAAGTGTTCCTTGGACCTAATCACGGCTTTTCAAAGGCTTTGTAAAAGTTTAAATGGTTTTCTCTTTTAGAGTTTCTAAGGGAAATGTCATGCATCTCAACATTTTGTGGGTGATTGTCTATGTGTAGATAACACTTTTTGATCTAAGACAAATAGACTGTCAATTATTTCTCCAGCAAAGATGGGTTTATTCAGGATCTGGAGAGAATTGCAGTTGAGGTCTGCAGCCATGGCAAGCTACATGCAAGTGCTTACACAAGCAAGGGAAGAACATTTTTTATAGAGGGAGAAAGTTGGGAGGACTACAGTAAGCAGAGCCCATGGGTTTTCATTGGCCAATTTGTTTCCAGGAAAGAAAAGGAGTCTTCCTTCTTCCTGTTGGGCTCTACTATTGTCATATGGTGTGAGGATTCCCGCTTCTGGTCTCTTAACTTTATTTAAATATTTTGAGGTTCCTGACAAAGTTTGACCTTGTATCAATACTTCAAAGATGGATAATTATAGTTTGAGAAAATTAGTTTATAAATAAAATCCAATATAAAAGGTTTTTTCTTCAGTGGCCTGCATAAGTTAAAATATTGCCTTTTTGAAAAAATTATTTTATCAGAGAGGAGTTTGGAGAGTAAAAGTAGAAAAGATGATGCAGCTATAACATTACCGTGCAAGCAGAAGGCTATTCATCAGCAAGACACATATATAAGTCTGTACTTTTCAGAAGAGGATGGCATCTAATACAGTGTTGAGCACATGCATGGGTGTGTGCTAAGTCGCTTCAGTCATGTCTGACTCTGTGAGACTCTATGGACTGTAGCCCATCAGGCTCTTCTGTCCATGGGGTTCTCCAGGCAAGAATACTGGAGTGGATTGCCATGCCCTCTTCCAGGGGTATCTTCCTGACCCAGGTATTGAACCTGTGTCTTCTATGTCTCCTGCATTGGCAGGTGGGTTTTTTACCACTAGCATCACCTGGGAAGCCCATTGAGTACGTATTGTGTACTAAATATTGTTTGAATTGAAATTTTTTTTTTTTTGGTGTTTTTGTTTTTGCCCAGCAGAGATTTTATAAGCAAAAAACAAAGAAAACCTCTATGCCTTTTTATGTAGTATTATTGAAGATTAAATTACTACAAAACATGGATGGTCATGCTGCTGCTGCTGCTGCTAAGTCGCTTCAGTCATATCCGACTCTATGCGACTCCATAGATGGCAGCCTACCAGGCTCCCCCGCCCCTGGGATTCTCCAGGCAAGAACACTGGAGTGGGTTGCCATTGCCTTCTCTGATGGATGGTCATAGATCATATTAAACAAAAATTCTATTTTTAATCCTTTGATTCTTTATATTATTTTTATAATGGAGAACACACATATTTTTCCTTTATATTCTAATTAAGAGAGCTTGGAAATGTATGGTCACAGTGCTTCTCCTTCTCCTTCTCACCTTTTAGTTTTTCTCATATGAGAAAAAGGATCTTCATACCAACCATGATTGTTGTGGTTCTGTCTTTGCTTAACTACTCAT
>SJYT01062800.1:11585-25698 GCA_006410635.1 Cephalophus harveyi
CCTTGGAGACGAACAGAGATCATTCTGTCATTTTTGAGATTGCATCCAAGTACTGCATTTCGGACTCTTTTGTTGACCATGATGGCTACTCCATTTCTTCTGAGGGATTCCTGCCCGCAGTAGTAGATATAATGGTCATCTGAGTTAAATTCACCCATTCCAGTCCATTTTAGTTCGCTGATTCCTAGAATGTCGACGTTCACCCTTGTCATCTCTTGTTTGACCACTTCCAATTTGCCTTGATTCATGGACCTGATATTCCAGGTTCCTATGCAGTATTGCTCTTTACAGCATCAGATCTTGCTTCTATCATCAGTCACATGCAAAACTGGGTATTGTTTTCACTTTGGCTCCATCCCTTCATTCTTTCTGGACTTATTGCTCCACTGATCTCCAGTAGCATATTGGGCACCTAATGACCTGGGGAGTTCCTCTTTTGGTATCCTATCACTTTGCCTGTTCATACTGTTCATGGGGTTCTCAAGGCAAGAATACTGAAGTGGCTTGCCATTCCCTTCTCCAGTGGACCACATTCTGTCAGCCCTCTCCACCATGACCCACCTGTCTTGGGTTGCCCTGCAGGCATGGCTTGGTTTCATTGAGTTAGACAAGGCTGTGGTCCTAGTATGATTAGATTAACTAGTTTTCTGTGAGTATGGTTTCTGCCCTCTGATGCCCTCTTGCAACACCTACCATCTTACTTGGGTTTCTCTTACCTTGGGTGTGGGGTATCTCTTCATGGCTGCTTCAGCAAAGCACAGCCGCTGCTCCTTACCTTGGATGAGGGGTATCTCCTTACCGCCGCCATTCCTGACCTTCAACATGGGATAGCTCCTCTAGGCCCTCCTGTGCCTGCACAGCCACGGTTCCTTGGGTTGCTCCTCCGGCCGCAGGCCCTGGCCTTGGGCTTGGGTGGCTCCTCCCAGCTGCTGCCCCTGGCCTCGGGCTCAGGCTCATGGTGGCTCCCGGGGGTCACCGCCCCTGGCCTCAAGCTCGAGGTGGCTTCTCCCAACTGCCCCTGACCTCGGACGTGGGGTGTCTCCTCCTGGCTGCCACTGGCCTCGGATGCGGGGTAGCTCTACCCAGCTGCCACCCTGACCTCGGACGCCGGGCAATTTCACAAGTGTTTTCTATTTAAAAGAAACAAATGATGAATAAATAAATAGACTTTGGGAAGGATGATGCCATTTTTTACATGTGCTACATTTACATGTATTTTTAAAAATCTTCTTGTATTTATATGCATATATCCTATAAAATTCAGACTAAAGTTTAACATACTAGACTTTTTCAGAGGACTTGGGAGTGCCCACTAAAAGGAATACTAATTCACTGGTTTCACAGAGATCAGTTTCAAAATTTTAAATGTAACAGCTATTTCTTCCCATCTGTGTAAGCAGAAGGTAATTTGAAAATATTCTTCAAGTTAAATAACTTATAACTGTAAACTAAGTATAAAGTATAGGATTAATAAAAAATAAGCATATAAAATTAATAAAGATTAAAATGAAACTATTTCAAGCTTGCTAATTTATTTTTTAAACTGTTTTCTGACTCTAGAAGCAAATGAAAAATACTCATAATTTTATACATTCTTGGCAGTTGATCATTCGATATGTGTTAGTCTCCTTGGGCTTCCATAACAATATATAGGAGACCGGGTGGCTTAAATAGATTTATTTATTTCTCAGGCTTCTGGAGGCCGGAGAGCCCAACATGAAAGTGTCTATAAGGTACGTTTCATCATGAGGTGTCTTCTCTTGGCTTGAGGTGGCTACCATTCCACTGTGTGTTCACTGACTTCTTTATCTGTACACAGGGAGAAAGAGAGAAGAAGCTCTCTACTGCTGCTTATTATAAGGGCCCCACCTTTCTTTTTAAGAAGGACCTATGTCCATGACCTCATGAAACCATAATTAGTTTTCAAGAACCCCATCTCCAATAACCATTTCACTGGCGGTTAGAGCTTCAATACATACATTTTGGTGGGATACCATCATTCAGTCCATAACATGATAAAAGTTTTCTCTCTATTGTAATTACCAAATTGATTTCATGAGAAAGCTAACAGCTTAATTCATATAATTGCATAGCACAGAAAAAAATTATTTCAATCTGAATGTAATTACATTTTGATTCATTTAAATACGTTGGGTTACAGTTTTCCTTCATAAAATCTTTAAAACTTCCTGAGGAAACAGATGTGATAGTAATTTTTATCTTTTCAGTTGCAAGGGGATTTTTCTTCCTTTTAATTTACACATTGGGTATTTGTTAGCCACAATACTGAGGACACGGAGTGGGTGGTTTTCCAGCACATGCTCCTTTTGTCTTGAGTGCTACATTCACCAACTGTTTAATCTTTTGGCATCACTACTTTTGCTTTTAATTTTCACCCAACCAAGACTCAGAATTTTGACATTTCTTTTTATTTTGACATTGCTTTTTACACAGTAAAATTGAAATGAGCTGAAGTTGATGATAGGTGGCATGGAAAATTCCAAAATGGTGTGAGAGAAAGTGGGTAGACTTACCAAGTCATCAAATTCTCTGAGGAAGAATTTTATATAATATAATATATATAAAATTTAAATATAATATAATATATATAATTTAAATATAATGCAATATAAATATAATTTAAATATGGAATATTATAAAATAGAATATAATATATATAAAGTTTAAAACAATAAATGGTTTCAGTTCAGTTCAGTTCAGTCGCTCAGTCGGGTTCGACTCTTTGCGACCCCATGGACTGCAACATGCCATGCCTCCCTGTCCATCACCAATTCTCGGAGTTTACTTGAACTCATGTCCATCATGCAGTGATGCCATGCAACCATTTTACCCTTTGTTGTCCCTTTCGCCTCCTGCCTTCAATCTTACCCAGCATCAGGGTCTTTTCAAATGAGTCATTTCTTTGCATCAGGTGGCCAAAGTACTGCAGTTTCAGCTTCAGCATCATTTCTTCCAATGAATGGTCAGGATTGGTCTCCTTTAGGACAGATTGGTTGGATCTACTTGCAGTCCAAGGGACTCCCAAGAGTCTTCTAAACACCACAGTTCAGAAGCATCAATTCTTTGGTTATCAGCATTTTTTATAATCCAATTCTCACATTCATATATGACTACTGGAAAAAACATAGCTTTGACTAGATGGACCTTTGTTGGCAAAGTAATACCAGTGCTTTTTAATATGCTGTCTAAGTTGATCAGAACTTTTCTTCCAAGGATCAGGCGTCTTTTAATTTCATGGTTGCAATCACCATCTGAAATGATTTTGGAGCCCAAGAAAATAGTCTGTCACTGTTTCCCCATCTATTTGTGATGAAGTGATGGGAGCAGATGCCATGATCTTAGCTTTCTGAACGTTGAGTTTTAAGCCAACTTTTTCACTCTCCTCTTTCACTTTCATCAAGAGGCTTTTTAGTTCTTCTCCACTTTCTGCCATGTGGGTGGTGTCATCTGTGTATCTGAGGTTTTTAATATCTCTCCTGGCAATCTTGATTCCAGCCTGTGCTTCATCCAGCCTGGAATGTCTCATGATGTACTCTGCATAGAAGTTAAATAAGCAGGGTGACAATATACAGCCTTGAAGTACTCCTTTTCCTATTTGGAACCAGTCTGTTGTTCCATGTCCAGTTCTAACTGTTGCTTCCTAAATTGCATATAAATTTCTCAAGAGGCAGTTCAGGTGGTCTGGTATTCCCAACTCTTGAAGAATTTTCCACAGTTTGTTGTGATCCACACAGTCAAAGGCTTTGGCATAGTCAATAAAGCAGAAATAGATGTTTTTCTGGAACTCTCTTGCTTTTTCCATGATCCAGCGGATGTTGGCAATTTGATCTCTGGTTTCTCTGCCTTTTGTAAATCCAGCTTGAACATCTGGAAGTTCACGATTCATGTACTATTGAAGACTGGCTTACAGAATTTTTAGCATTCCTTTACTAGAGTGTGAGATGAATGCATCTGTGTGGTAGTTTGAGCATTCTTTGGCATTGCCTTTTTTTGGGATTGGAATAACTCTTTGCAACCTTTTCCAGTCTTGTGATCACTGCTGAGTTTTCCAAATTTGCTGACATATTGAATGTAGCACTTTCACGGCATCATCTTTTAGTATTTGAAATAGCTCAATTGGAATTCTGTCACTTCCACTAGCTTTGTTCGTACTGGTGCTTCCTAAGGCCCACTTGACTTTGCATTCCAGGATGTCTGGCTCTAGGTTGGTGATCACATCATCATGATTATCTGGGTCATGAAGATCTTTTTTAAATAAATGGTTTAGTATAAATAAAAACAAAATCATGGACTCTTCTTGTTATAGAGAGAGTTTAAAATTTTCTATAAGTTCTGCTTTCATTTACCCCTTACTAAATTTATTAAATTGCACTATGTCAAAACTTCTGAGTTTGGTATCACATTTAGATCCTAAGATCTTTTTGCTCAAAAAAGCTGTGAGACCATCTAGCCATGATGAAATTCGGAATTCTTCCATGACAAATGAAGGATTAGGGTTGAGAATGTCTACTGTTACTCCTAGCAATTAACAGTCATGATTTTCCAATCAGTTGATCAGATGGTTGAACCTCAGCTCTGTTTTGCTCAGGTTCAGTTCAGTTCAGTTCAGTCTCTCAGTCAAGTCCGACTCTTTGTGACCCCATGAATCGCAGAACGCCAGGCCTCCCTATCCATCACCAACTCCCGGAGTTCACACAAACTCATGTCCATCGAGTCGGTGATGCCATCCAGCCATCTCATCCTCTGTCATCCCCTTCTCCTGCCCCCAATCCCTCCCAGCATCAGGGTCTTTTCCAATGAGTCAACTCTTCGCAT
This sequence comes from Cephalophus harveyi, assembly GCA_006410635.1. NCBI lineage: Eukaryota > Metazoa > Chordata > Mammalia > Artiodactyla > Bovidae > Cephalophus > Cephalophus harveyi. Next base: position 16,422 of record SJYT01062800.1, read on the forward strand.
GAGGTGGTCAAAGTACTGGAGTTTCAGCTTTAGCATCAGTCCTTCAAATGAACACCCAGGACTGATCTCCTTTAGGGTGGACTGGTTGGATCTCCTTGCAGTGCAAGGGACTCTCAAGAGTCTTCTCCAAACCACAGTTCAAAAGCATCAATTCTTCGACACTCAGCTTTCTTCACAGTCCAACTCTCACATCCATACATGACCAATGGAAAAACCATAGCCTTGACTAGATGGACCTTTGTTTGCAAAGTAATGTCTCTGCTTTTGAATATGCTATTTAGGTTGCTCATAACTTTCCTTCCAAGGAGTGAGTGTCTTTTAATTTCTTGGCTGCAATCATCATCTGCAGTGATTTTGGAGCCCCCTGAAAATAAAGTCTGACACTCTTTCCACTGTTTCCCATTCTATTTGCCACGAAGTGATGGGACCAGATGCCATGATCGTTTTCTGAACGTTGAGCTTTAAGCCAACTTTTTCACTCTCTTCTTTCACTTTCATCCCCAGCAATCTTGATTCCAGCNTAGTGGAGGAGTCTTCACTAGCTAATGAATAAAATAATTCTTGCTAAAATGTATCTGACAAAATCTTTCATTCATAGTTCCTTGATAACTTTTTGACCACACATAGTCAGTCCACTTTGTTGTGCACTTGAAAGTGCATTATGAAACCATTATTCAAGTTATTTTCCAGTGACATCCATTTTCATTTTGCTTTTATATTGATGATTTCTTCTAGCCATACAGCATTCTTCAAGGCCTAATTAATGGCTGTTGCACTAAACTATATCTTGAGTATGTTCTTGATCTTTTTAATGAAGGACTTAAATGCTGCTTATGAGGAAAATGTCTTACTAAAATACACAAAGAATTTACCTGAAAATTTCCTTTTCTGGGTCTGTTCAAGGCCTAATTAATGGCTGTTGCACTAAACTATATCTTGAGTATGTTCTTGATCTTTTTAATGAAGGACTTAAATGCTGCTTATGAGGAAAATGTCTTACTAAAATACACAAAGAATTTACCTGAAAATTTCCTTTTCTGGGTCTGTTCATTTTTACAAAAACTTTGTTGGATTTCTGACAATAAACTCAGCAGGAGACGTCTCCTTCATCAGAAGATTTAAAGTCCTTTAGGGAGTAGAATATGCTAGCTTCTTATTTTCAAATTTATTATACATTTTCTTATATCTGGCTAGGGGGACATTAGGCAGGAGGGAAATCACATGCATTTTTCTATGTTTGATAGTCTATATTTTTATATGATGATCTTTGTGCAATCTGGTCTTCAGAGTTTTACACAGTACATAATAATTTTGGGAGATATGTGCAATATTAGAGAAATAATAAACACATAGACAGTAGAAATAATATCTAAATTGCATTTTACCTGATGACATTTTCACATTTCTGCAGCAGTTGTAGTATGTATGAATTCACTGAAGCTTATTAGTTCTATAATCTGATTTTTGGCTTCAAGGAATTTTTGTTTGTTTGTTTTCTAAGTTTTTTCTCTCTAAACTTTTCATAGGAGTACACTTTTAATCTGAATAAAAATATTCACACTGTCTGAAACTAAGAAAAGGATTTTTATATTAATGAATTGTTATAAATTCCAAATAGCAGCTTCAGACAAATAGAGGAGAAATGATAGGGAATTAAAACTTTGGAGGAATATTTTCAATATGGTAATTGTATTCACGTAGTTTATTGTTCTGGAGACATCAAAGACCCACTCACATGCTTGTCTTCAGATTAAGTGAAAGTTACAAGACATATATTTGACTGTATTTAAACTTAATTTTTTGATGATTTAAAAATATAATTCCTACATCCATTATATTGTCTTATTAAAATCCCATTTTTACTGTCTGTTTTGTGAGTGGGAGTAATAATGCAAATAATAATCAAAGCCTTCTGGCATAGGCATGAGAGACAACTGAAAAAACAAGATGGGCAGTGGCCAAAAGCCATTGGTTCTTAACTCCCCAGTGCCTACTGAATTAAATAACAATGTTGACTTTCATTAATCACTTTACTTATGCTTCATCATGGGTTGCTATAAGGAATCTCTGGCTGCTAAGAATTCCTTTGAGACTTATGCATTTCTTTTTTGTTCCGTGAACCACCCGAATCTTAGATCTCTAGCCCCAAATCTCTCTTTTCATCTATTTGAATTTCTCTAATAACTAAAAGAAAAGAAGTTAATAAAGCAGACATCATTTTAAAAAATGAACACTATAATGCAACTGATCAACACACTTCAAATAATTGAGTGCAGCACTTTCACAGCATCATCTTTCAGGATTTGAAACAGCTCAACTGGAATTCCATCACCTCCACTAGCTTTGTTCGTAGTGATGCTTTCTAAGGCCCACTTGACTTCACATTCCAAGATGTCTGGCTCTAGATGAGTGATCACATCATCATGATTATCTGGGTCGTGAAGATCTTTTTTGTACAGTTCTTCTGTGTATTCTGGCCACTTCTTCTTAATATCTTCTGCTTCTGTTAGGTCCATACCATTTTTGTCCTTTATCGAGCCCATCCTTGCATGAAATGTTCCCTTGGTATCTCTGATTTTCTTGAAGAGATCTCTAGTCTTTCCCATTCTGTTGTTTTCCTCTATTTCTTTGCACTGATTGCTCAGGAAGGTTTTCTTATCTCTCCTTGCTATTCTTGGAACTCTGCATTCAGATGCTTATATCTTTCCTTTTCTCCTTTGCTTTTTGCTTCTCTTCTTTTCATAGCTATTTGTAAGGCCTCCTCAGACACCCATTTTGGGTTTTTGTATTTCTTTTCCATGGGGATGGTCTTGATCCCTGTCTCCTGTACAATGTCATAAACCTCCGTCCATAGTTCATCAGGCACTCTGTCTGTCAGATCTAGTCCCTTAAGTCTATTTCTCACTTCCACTGTATAATCTTAAGGGATTTGTTTTAGGTTAGTTATGTTATTCAATAAATTGCAAGTAATTCACTTTCAATTTCTGAAAGAAAGAGACAGGAGTAGGATCTTCTAGTCAAAAAGTTCTTAATATGCCAAAAAGTAACAAAGAAAATTCCAGGAGGAGACTCAAAAATTTTTATTGTTTGTTTTTGTTTCTTTGACTATAACTGAGAGTCATCAAGCCATGCAAGAATGGTTAAGACAGGAATGGCAGGCATAGGAAGTGGTCGTGTGTGTATTGATACATAGATTCAATGCTTTTAAGTGGAAATAATTGATTCTCTTCTGTGAAAAGGGAAAAGCTATTGATTTCTCACTGTGTTTTTTTGTGACTGTGAGCTTCAAACTGTGTTCATATTATCTATGTATCTTCCCTTAGCATTAAGAAAGTTATTACAAAAAGCTATGTCAAAAAAGAGACATTGTAAACACTTAGTCAGTTTAAGTTATGTTCATTATACCCCATAATGCTCATATCAGGGCATTTTATGAAACACTTTAGAAACAGGTTAGTGTGACACATGATCCCATTGCAGGTATATAAGGGATATATTTTACTTTAAGTAAATGACTTTAAAAACTCAAAGCCCAAAGCCTAAATTTAAAAAATCTCATTATGTGCTAAGTCATGTGTAAAGATTATTTATTTTAAGAACATACTCATGCTTCTCTCCTTTAGACCTCATATAAAATGGTTATAGGTTGTTAAAATAATAAAAAACAACAATTTACTGAAATTTTTATTGATTCAATTTTTATTGAAAAATATTCAATTTTTTTGAAAAATCTCCAACATTAATAAAAGAAAGTAGAATGTGCATGTTTATCAAACTAGTTCAGTTGCTTCATATTTATTTTGTAGATAAACACTAACCATTGTTAATAGTTGTGTGTACAATTACAGAGTTCCTTTGTTTTACTCAAAAGAGGATGTGAAAGTGTTCTCCAAATTCTTACTGATAGGATGGTGTGAGTGGGACTCTGAATTAACTGCTGCGGTTGAAAACATGACCCTTCTGCTTCATGCTAACAATGTTTGGTTTATTCAAACTCAATGTTAGTTCTTAATGTTTATCATAGTGGAGGAGTCTTCACTAGCTAATGAATAAAATAATTCTTGCTAAAATGTATCTGACAAAATCTTTCATTCATAGTTGCTTGATAACTTTTTGACCACACATAGTCAGTCCACTTTGTTGTGCACTCGAAAGTACATTATGAAACCATTATTCAAGTTATTTTCCAGTGATATCCATTTTCATTTTGCTTTTATATTGATGATTTCTTCTAGCCATACAGTATTCTTCAAGGCCTAATTAGTGGCTGTTGCACTAAACTATATCTTGAGTATGTTACTGATCTTTTTAATGAAGGACTTAAATGCTGCTTATGAGGAAAATATCTTACTAAAGTACACAAAGAATTTACCTGAAAATTTCCTTTTCTGGGTCTGTTTATTTTTACAAAAACTTTGTTGGATTTCTGACAATAAACTCAGCAGGAGACGTCTCCTTCATCAGAAGATTTAAAGTCCTTTAGGGAGTAGAATATGTTAGCTTCTTATTTTCAAATTTATTATACATTTTCTTATATCTGGCTAGTGGGACATTAGGCAGGAAGGAAATCACATGCATTTTTCTATGCTTGATAGTCTATATTTTTATATGATGATCTCTGTGCAATCTGGTCTTCAGAGTTTTGCACAGTACATAATAATTTTGGGAGATATGTGCAATATTAGAGAAATAATAAACACATAGACAGTAGAAATAATATCTAAATTGCATTTTACCTGATGACATTTTCATATTTCTGCAGCAGTTGTAGTATGTATGAATTCACTGAAGCTTATTAGTTCTATAATCTGATTTTTGGCTTCAGGGATTTTTTTTTTTCTTTTTCCTGTTTTTTCTCTCTCTAAACTTTCCATAGGAGTACACTTTTAATCTGAATAAAATTGTCTAGACCTAAGAAAAGGATTTTTATATTAATGAATTATTATAAATTCCAAACAGCAACTTCAGACAAATAGAGGAGAAATGATAGAGAATTAAAACTTTGGAGGAATATTTTCAATATGGTAATTGTATTCACATAGTTTATAGTTCTGGAGACATCAAAGACCCACTCACATGCCTGTCTTCAGATTAAGTGAAAGTTACAAGACATATATTTGACTATATTTAAACTTAATTTTTTTGATGATTTAAAAATATAATTCCTACATCCATTATATTGCCTTATTAAAATCCCATTTTCACTGTCTGTTTTGTGAGTGGGAGTAATAATGCAAATAATGATCAAATCCTCTGGCATAGGCATGAGAGACAACTGAAAAAAACAAGATGGGCAGTGGCCAAAAGCCATTGGTTCTAACTCCCCAGTGCCTACTGAATGAAATAACAATGCTGATTTTCATTATTCACTTTACTCATGCTTCATCATGGGTTGCTATAAGGAATCTCTGGCTGCTAAGAATCCCTTTGAGACTTATGCATTTCTTTTTTGTTCGGTGAACCACCCGAATCTTAGATATCTAGCCCCAAATCTCCCTTTTCATCTATTTGAATTTCTCTAATAAGTAAAAGAAAAGAAGTTAATAAAGCAGACATCATTTTAAAAAATGAACACTATAATGCAACTGATCAACACACTTCAAATCTGGTCATTCCGAAATACCGAACTATCACCAAAGTAGACAGCATTTTTTGCAAATGTGGACAAAAAAATAAAACCTAGAATGTTCAAATAAATCATATACTAATCTGAGAGTTGAGTTAAATTAGAGATACAGATAAAATTAAAATTTTTGAATATATAGTTGACGCTTGAACAACATGGGTTTAAACTGCATGGGTCTACTTAAATACAGATTCTTTTCAATAGTAAATATCATCAGTTCAGTTCAGTTCAGTTCATTTGCTCAGTCGTGTCTGACTCTTTGCGACCCCATAAATCGCAGCACGCCAGGCCTCCCTGTCTATCACCAACTCCCGGAGTTCACACAAACTCATGTCCATCGAGTCGGTGATGCCATCCAGCCATCTCATCCTCTGTCATCCCTTTCTCCTGCCCCCAATCCCTCCCAGCATCAGGGTCTTTTCCAATGAGTCAACTCTTCGCATGAGGTGGCCAAAGTAATGGAGTTTCAGCTTTAGCATCATTCCCTCCAAAGAAATCTCAGGACTGATCTCCTTTAGGATGGACTGGTTGGATCTCCTTGCAGTCCAAGGGACTCTCAAGAGTCTTCTCCAAACCACAGTTCAAAAGCATCAATTCTCCAGTGCTCAGCTTTCTTTACAGTCCAACTTTCACATCCATACGTGACCACAGGAAAAACCATAGCCTTGACTAGACGGACCTTAGTTGGCAAAGTAATGTCTCTGCTTTTGAATATGCTATCTAGGTTGGTCATAACTTTTCTTCCAAGGAGTAGCATCTTTTAATTTCATGGCTGCAGTCACCATTTGCAGTGATTTTGGAGCCCCCAAAATAAAGTCTGACACTGCTTTTCCACGGTTTCCCCATCTATTTCCCATGAAGTGATGGGACCAGATGCCATGATCTTCATTTTCTGAATGTTGAGCTTTAAGCCAACTTTTTCACTCTTCTCTTTCACTTTCATCAAGAAGCTTTTTAGTTCCTCTTCACTTTCTGCCTTAAGGTTGGTGTCATCTGCATATCTGAAGTTATTGATATTTCTCCCGGCAATCTTGATTCCAGCTTGTGCTTCTTCCAGCTCAGCGTTTCTCATGATGTACTCTGCATATTAGTTAAATAAGCAGGGTCACAATATACAGCCTTGACCTACTCCTTTTCCTATTTGGAACTGTTCCATGTCCAGTTCTAACTGTTGGTTCCTGACCTGCATATTGGCCTCTCAGATGTATATAGAGGTACACAATTCATTTTATCTTCTATAGAATTGGTAGATATTTCTCTGTTCCATGTCCAGTTCTAACTGTTGGTTCCTGACCTGCATATTGGCCTCTCAGATGTATATAGAGGTACACAATTCATTTTATCTTCTATAGAATTGGTAGATATTTCTCATTTTTATTAAGCATATCAGCATAAAATGCTATATCATTATTTTCACTTTAAATCAGATAGTCTGGTTTCATTTTTAAATTAATCAAAATCAGTTTGGGAGAAATATTCTACCTACTTGCTCTAACCATCTTTGTTAAAAGATGCCTAACAATTTTCCATTAACTTGGATAGTTCAAAGGTAATATCAATACAACCCCTTCATAAAATCCTGAACATAAGAATTTGGTTTCACTGAGGATCATGATGTATTAAATAATTCCATGACTGCATATAGCAAAAGACTGAAATGCATATCCTGTGAAAAAGTCATTAGTAGTGTCATGAAACATTATTAATATGTCTCTCCATCCTCTCATGTTGCTGCTGCTAAGTCACTCCAGTCATGTCTGACTCTGTGTGACCACATAGATGGCAGCCCACCAGGCCCCCTCATCCCTGGGGTTCTCTAGGCAAGAATACTGGAGTGGGTTGCCATTTCCTTTTCCAATGCAAGAAAGTGAAAAGTCAAAGTGAATTTGCTCAGTTGTGTCCGACTCTTCGTGATCCCGTGGACTGCAGCCCACCAGGCTCCTCCGTCCATGGGATTTTCCAGGCAAGAGTACTGTAGTGGGGTGCCATTGCCTTCTCCCATCCTCTCATACTCCCAGTCTAACTTTTTAATTATAAAATATATTATTTAACAATGTATATTCAAAGGAAGTTCACAAAGCATTCATTTTGTTACAAAATCAATAATCAAAGCTATATTTATATAAATTGAATCAGTAAATTTTGTTACCTTAATTAAAGTAAAAATCAAAGAATTTCTAAAGGTTATTGAAAGTTGACAAAAGCAAGGAGTGATTTTAAAAGGAAATACATCTCTCCCTTGATAGAACAAGCTAATTTGCAGTCTTATTTTAGAAACATGGCAATTTTCCCATGTCTTATTAACCGAACTTTCTTGTTTCTTTTCATTAACACCTAGTTGGAATTGAATCCCCCATTGGGAAACACCTGTCCACAGTTAATAAGGTGTTAATTGTAAAAACAATAAAAAGTGGAGTTGGGGAATTAGTTCACAGATTCTTAAACAAATTATAAAAAATTCAAGAGAAAAAAAATTGAAAATAAAAGTATGCCATTTTTATAAGAGCCAAAACAATATAGTGATTCTAGTTTTGTAACTTTGGGCAAGTTATTGAACCTTTCAGTACCTTACTTTCTTCACCTTTAGGATGGGGATAATGATCATATTTATTTCAAGGAATTCTTACAGTCAATGTAGTCAATATAAGGTTAGAGTATTGGACTGGTCAAAAAGGTCATCCAGGCTTTTCATAATAGCTTACAGAAAAATCCAAAAGAATTTTTTGGCCATGCCAATATTATCAGTGAGCTGCTGGTTTCAAACTGTCATTATATTTTGTACCCTGAGGCCAACTAGTTCTAAACATGTAATTTCTTTTTTCCCTCACAGGACTTTTCAAAAATCTGGAAATACTATTGGTCCCCTGCAATGGTGGTGCTACTGACATCTAAAGGGCAAAGGTCAAGGATGCTTCTAAATATATTACACCCAGGATGGCTCCTCATAATAATGAAATATCCAGCCTTAAATGTCAATAGTACTCCTACTGAGAAACACTATCCTAAAGTAACTACTTACTTACGCAAAGAAGTATGGCTCAAATGTCAATAGAGGTATTAAATTGGTATAAAAAATTAATCTAAAAGAAAGCATGAAAGAGAGAATAAAGGAAAGGGGGGATATGTATGGCAAATAGAAAGCAAACAGAAAGCAAACAGCTAACCCTACTATATAAAAAAATTACATAAAATGTAAATGAATTTAACTCAGATGACCATTATATCTACTACTGTGGGTAGGAATCCCTTTAGAAGAAATGGAGTAGCCATCATGGTCAACAAAAGAATCCAAAATGCAGTACTTGGATACAGTCTCAAAAACGACAGAATGATCTCTGTTCGTTTCCAAGGCAAACCATTCAATATCAAGGTAATTCTAGCCTATGCCATAACCAGTAACACTGAAGAAGCTAAAGTTGAATGGTTCTATGAAGACCTACAAGACCTTTTAGAACTAATACCCAAAAAAGATGCCCTTTTCATTACAGGGGCTGCTGCTGCTACTAATAAGTTGGTTCAATCGTGTCCGACTCTGTGTGACCCCATAGATGCAGCCCACCAGGCTCCCCCGTCCCTGGGATTCTCCAGGCAAGAACCCTGGAGTGGGTTGCCATTTCCTTCTCCAATGCATGAAAGTAAAAAGTGAAAGTG
>SJYT01062810.1:0-10894 GCA_006410635.1 Cephalophus harveyi
GGGAGAGGCAGGCCTGTCTCAGCAAGGACAGGGCCCCCAAGGCCTGAGAGCCTCAGCGTTCCCTTCTCTCACCAAGCAACGCTCCGGCTCTGTGCTGTTTTGGGAGCAGGAATGGGGTCTCTTATCCTGGCCTAACTAGGAGAGCCTTCGCCTACAGCCTTCACAAGAGCCCCAGGCTGGGCAAAGCAGCCGAGAGACCCGACAACCTGGCTGGTCCTAGCTCCACCACCCGGCCCCTGGGGGCCCTGGGCAAATCACCCAACCTGGAATTGGGAAAAGTGTGCCCTCCGGACTGGAAACCACCCCCCAGGTGGTATCCCACTGATTTCTGATCTGCTTTTCTCTGTGCAAACCATACTACAGGGTATTCAGAGAGACCTACAGAGCTGCTAGCCGAGGAGCTCTGAATCAAGAAGGCACGTAAGGCCAGGACTTGGCCCAAGGCACATGCATTAATCATGTGGTACGTGGCTTCCAGTGATAAGTGGCTGAAATCCCAAGCCAAGCTGTCTTGCAAAAGGGTCTCTTATCCTGGCCTAACTAGGAGAGCCTTCGCCTACAGCCTTCACGAGAGACCCAGGCTGGGCAAAGCAGCCGAGAGACCCGACAACCTGGCTGGTCCTAGCTCCACCACCCAGCCCCTGGGGGCCCTGGGCAAATCACCCAACCTGGAATTGGGAAAAGTGTGCCCTCCCGACTGGAAACCACCCCCCAGGTGGTATCCCACTGATTTCTGATCTGCTTTTCTCTGTGCAAACCATACTACAGGGTATTCAGAGAGACCTACAGAGCTGCTAGCCGAGGAGCTCTGAATCAAGAAGGCACGTAAGGCCAGGACTTGGCCCAAGGCACATGCATTAATCATGTGGTACGTGGCTTCCAGTGATAAGTGGCTGAAATCCCAAGCCAAGCTGTCTTGCAAAAAGAGGGGACTTAAGGTGAAAGAAGGCTTCAGGCATAGCTGTATCCAGGTATAGCAACCATGTCGCCAAAGCTCCTTGCTGTTGCAGCCCATGACTCTACTTTCCTCCCGGATGGCTTCATTCTCAGGCAGGCCTGGTCCCCACAGGACCTTCATGGCCTTGCCAGCCGGGTGGAAGATGGCCCCTCTTGTCCAAGGGCTCAGCTGAAGTCTCAGGGCTAGTCACTGTGACCAGGAAGATGGACTGTATTATAAGCTTGGGGATGAGGGCTGTCATCCCTACCCAAGCCACGAGAAACGGGGGTAGGGGGAGGACCCCTAGAGGAAACTTGGGGTCGTCAGAGGTCTAGGGACAGCATCCTGGGAAGGAAAATACACCGCCGGGCCCGTCCCGCCTCTGTTCTGTGCTGTTTAGACAGATGGAGCCAACAATTCGTGGTTTGGGGTTGGTTCTTCCTGGTGGTCAGGTTAGACGAGTTGGAGTTTGAGCCTGAGCTGCCGAGTATAAGTTTGCCCAGTGGGCGAGGAGGGAAGAGCTCTGCAAGCCGCAGTGGAAATATGATCACTTGTGTGAAGTATCTGAAGTAAAGGGGGTTGTGGAGGGCTGAGACACTGACGCTGTTTAACGGGGACAGTTTAGTTGTGCAAGAAGAAAAGGGCCAGGAGGTGGATGGGGTGAGATTGCACCGCAGTGTAGAAGTACTTAATGCCTCTGAACTGTGCCCCTAAAGATGGTCAAGATGGTAGATTCTATGTCACGTGTATTTTACCCAACCTTTTAAAAACTGGGCTGCAGGATGGAAGAAGCCAGGGTCTGTCCCCGCCCCCCTCATGCCTCTTTTTCCGCCACCTCTCTGGCTCTGGCTGCTCCGTCCCCTCCTCCTGGCCCTTGCCACGACTCCACCTTCCACCCAACGGCTCCAGATCCGGGCTCCAGTAAAGCCCTTCCTCCCTCAGCCTCTCCAGTCCCAGGGCTGCTTGCAGCTTCCTGTGTTGTTAATCCCTGAGTTGCCTTATTTTACCTTTTAGCTTCTCTACTGGGCTTCCCTGATTCAAAAGCAGAGACATTACTTTGCCGACTAAGGTCCGTCTAGTCAAGGCTATGGTTTTTCCTGTGGTCATGTATGGATGTGAGAGTTGGACTGTGAAGAAGGCTGAGTGCCGAAGAATTGATGCTTTTGAACTGTGGTGTTGGAGAAGACTCTTGAGAGTCCCTTGGACTGCAAGGAGATCCAAACAGTCCATTCTGAAGGAGATCAACCCTGGGATTTCTTTGGAAGGAATGATGCTAAAGCTGAAACTCCAGTACTTTGGCCACCTCATGCGAAGAGTTGAGTCATTGGAAAAGACTGTGATGCTGGGAGGGATTGGGGGCAGGAGGAGAAGGGGACGACCGAGGATGAGATGGCTGAATGGCATCACGGACTCGATGGACATGAGTCTGAGTGAACTCCGAGAGATGGTGATGAACAGGGAGGCCTGGCATGCTGCGATTCATGGGGTCACAAAGAGTTGGACACGACTGAGCGACTGAACTGAACTGATTCTTGCCTTGAGAACCCCCATGAACAGTATGAAAAGGCAAAAAGATATGACACTGAAAGATGAACTCCTCAGGTCGGTAGGTGCCCAATATGTTACTGGAGAAGAGTGGAGAAATAACTCCAGAAAGTATGAAAAGATAGAGCCAAAGCAAAAATGCCTTCGGTTGTGGATGTGACTGGTAATGGAAATAAAGTCCAATGCTGTAAAGAACAATATTGCATAGGAACCTGGAATGTTAGGTCCATGAATTGCAAATTGGAAGTAGTCAAACAGGAGATGGTAAGAGTGAACATCGACATTTTAGGAATCAGTGAACTAAAATGGATTAGAATGGGCGAATTTAACTCAGATGACCATTATATCTACTCTGTGGGTAAGAATCCCTTAGAAGAAATGGAGTAGCCATCATGGTCAACAAAAGAGTAGGAAATGCAGTTCTTGGGTGCAGTCTCAAAAATGACAGAANATTAGAATGGGCGAATTTAACTCAGATGACCATTATATCTACTCTGTGGGTAAGAATCCCTTAGAAGAAATGGAGTAGCCATCATGGTCAACAAAAGAGTAGGAAATGCAGTTCTTGGGTGCAGTCTCAAAAATGACAGAATGATCTCTGTTCATTTCCAAGGCAAACCATTCAATATCACAGTTATCCAAGTCTATGCCCCAATCAGTAATGCTGAAGAAGCTGAAGTTGGATGGTTCTATGAAGACCTACAAGAGCTTCTAGAACTAACACCCCAAAAAGATGTCCTTTTCATTATAGGGGACTGGGATGCAAAAGTAGGAAGTCAAGAGATACTTGGAGTAACAGGCAAATTTGGCCTTGGAGTACAAAATGAAGCAGGGTAAAGGCTAACAGAGTTTTGCCAAGAGAACACACTGGTCATAGCTAACACCCTCTTCCAACAACACGAGACAAGACTCTACACATGAACATCACCAATGGTCAATACCAAAATCAGATTGATTATATTCTTTGCAGCCAAAGATGGAGAAGCTCTATACAGTCAGCAAGACTGGGAACAGACTGCAGCTCAGATCATGAGCTCCTTAAGCCATGGTTCTTCCAGGGGTCACGTACAGATGTGAACTGGACCATAAAGAAAGCTGAGCACCGAAGAATCGATGCTTTTGCACTGTGGTGTTGGAGAAGACTCTTGAGAGTCCCTTGGACTGCAAGGAGATCCAAACAGTCCATCCTAAAGGAAATCAGTCCTGAATATTCATTGGAAGGACTGATGCTGAAGCTGAAACTCCAATACTTTGGCCACCTGATGTGAAGAACTGACTCAATGGAAGAGACCCTGATGCTGAGAAAGATTGAAGGCAGAAGGAGAAGGAGACAACAGAGGATGAGATGGTTGGATGGCATCACTGACTTGATGAACAAGAGTTTGAACAACCTCCAGGACTTGGTGATGGACAGGGAAGCCTGGCATGCTGCAGTCCATGGGGTCACAAAGAATAGGACGCGACTGAGCGACTGGCCTGAACTGATGACGATGTGACCACAGGACGGGGACTTGGAAGTTTGCCAAGTCTTAGAAAGATTCCCAGTCCTGTATCTTGTTTATTCTGAGGTCTTGGGCAGTCCTTGCACCTGTCAGAGCCTCAGTTTCCCCATTTGTAACATGGAGGTAATGATCGCTCCCCACAAGGTGGCACAGCACGCTATCAGACTGAACATGGATACCCTCCCCATAGAGGGTAGCTGTAATCATTAGACTATGTGCGTGCTCAGTCGTTCAGTTGTGTCCACTCTTTGGGATTTCCCAAGCAAGAATACCAGAGTAGGTTGCCATTTTCGCCTCCAGGGTATCTTTCCAAGCCAGGGATCAGATCCATGCCTCCACTGTCTCCTGCAGGAGGATCCTTTACCCACTGAGTCATCAGGGAAGCCCCAGATACTCTCCTGAAACTGCTGTCTCCCCAAAGGATATTTAAAGAGAGAAAACTGTAACGCTCGTGCCCTTCATTGCAGTCTGAACGCTGATCCTACAATGAGCTGGACACTTCTGGATGCATCGTAAACCGTTCTCGAAATAATCCCCATTTTCCTTCCTCACCTGCCAGACAACCGAGCTGCCACCTCGTGAAATACGAGGGACGTTCTCTTTTATGGCCATTCATTCATCTGCAGGCTCCTTGGCGTGCCAGTCCCTCCAAGTTATTTTATTATTTCCAGGAAACTGTAACAGAGCCTCTTTATACACCTTCTGTTGTCATAAGAGGCATCGCACATAAAGCATGCCAACCGAATATGAGGAAGTCATCTTTCATCTGGTTTACTGCTTCCTTGAGACAGCTGCTCCCTGGGTCTGGTCAGCTGGCCGCTTTGATGGTGTTACGAGAAACGGCTTTTCAAATAAAGGAGACCTGGAGAATGTGGGAGCTCCATTTTTGGTCAGTACAGGACCAGGGTCTGGGGTGGAACGGAGCTCCTCTCCCCTCGCGGGGGTCTGGTGGGCCCCTGCACAGGCCAGCAGCTGTCCCTGGGCGCGGTCAGGGCGCCCGACTTGGCCCGGAGGCGAATAAGCACAGAGACAGCTGTGCTGGTCTCTGCCCCCTTCCCTCTGTGTGCCCTCCCTTACTGAGGTCTCACTCCAGGACCCCAATTCTCTGTTCAAGCCCAAGGCCGCCTCCCTGCTTTCCCTTTACACCTCCTGGTTCCAAAGAGGCAGACCTCAGTTTCCCAGTCTTTAAAACGGGGATAGTGACAATGCCAGCGTGATGTCTTTCTTTCTTTTTTTTTTTTTTGCCTTTTGTTTTTTAATAAGGATGCAATCCGCCAGTGGCGGGAACACAGTCGGCAGATTACCCAGAGGGGAGTGGCTGTCATTAACATTCCTCCTGCCCCCAGCCGGGGGGGCTTGACATCAGCAGGAGGCGTCTTGCAGACTGCATCCCGCAGAAGCGCTCCTCCGGGTAGCCGCCTGGGCCCCAGAACGCTGAAGAAAGCCTCCACCAACTCAGGAGCGTCTGGCTTCCCCGACGCATCTCCTGCTTCCTAAAGAGACACCCCTCAAACCCCCCAAAGTTCTGAAAAGTGATTTCAGTCTCATTAATTCTGGAAACAAACAGCAGAGGGAGAAGGAAGATGAGCAGAATTAAAGGACAAGATGGAGGGGGACCCGAGTGCCTGAGGTTTTGGGGGAGCGAAGGAAGCGGGGTGAGGCGCTGCGACTCCACACTCCCACACTCCCGCAGTCTGAGCCAGCCTGGTAGAGGGTGCAAAAGAGGCGGGCCCGGGGCGTGGTCCAGGCGGGCAGGGGCGGGGCAGGACCCACGGGGGCGGAGCCTGGATGCACAGGTCAGGGGTAAGGGGAGGATGCAGAGGGCACAGGGGCGGGACAGGGTCCAGCTGGGACTAGATCTTCTAGGATGACTGAGCTGTCCAGAAAAAGAACATGTCGGATGAAGGCAACAGCATATCCAAGGGGAAAGGGTTTAACTGTGTCCCCAAATGTCATACGTTGCAGTCCTGACTCCCAGCACCTCAGAATGTGCCCATAGGTGGAAACAGGGCCCTTGCATATAAATTAGTTAAGATGAGGTCATTATGACCTGTGTCCTCATATAGGGACAATGAGGAGCCAGGGGCAGTCACTCCAAGAGATGCCACGAGCAGGCACCAGAAGACGGCCATCCACAAGCCCAGGAGAGAGGCCTGGAGCAGATCCTCGCTGTGCTGGGAAG
Source organism: Cephalophus harveyi (assembly GCA_006410635.1). Taxonomy (NCBI): domain Eukaryota; kingdom Metazoa; phylum Chordata; class Mammalia; order Artiodactyla; family Bovidae; genus Cephalophus; species Cephalophus harveyi. The sequence goes on from SJYT01062810.1 coordinate 6,167, forward strand.
GAACCAACCCTGCGCACACCTTGATCTTGGTCTTTGGCCTCCAGATCTGGGAGACAATAAATGAATATTGTTTAACCCCCCGCTGCCCCCCTATCTGGGGTACATTGTTACAGAGACCTGGAAGTGCGGGGGGAGAGAGGCAAAGGAGGAAGCAGGAGTGCGGGCAGACGAGGCTAGGGAGAAGGAGGGGGCCCGGAGCTCCACGGTCGAGAGTTGGGGGCTTATCTTTGGTCAGTGGGGAGGCATGGGGGTCTTCAAGCTGGGAAGGAAGGTGGTCAGTTTAGAAAACCACCCTGGGGGCTTGCTTCCCTGGCAGCCCAGTGGTTAGTACTCGGCACCTCCACTCCGGGGGACACAGCTTTGAGCCCAGTCAGGGAAATAAGAGCCTACGTGCCACGTGCTGCAGCCAAAAAATAAAAGAAAGGACATCCCCTCTGGCTGCAGAGTGGAAAAAGCTGTCTTGGCCATGTGGGTAAGAGATGGAGTTCGCAGGCAAGGGGTGGAAAGAAGGGAGCAAGCAGCTCCAGAATTCAGGCATCCTCGTCAACAGGCCTCCACCGGGGCCGGCAGCAGGTGAGAGATGCGTCGCTTTGCTCTGGCTGACTTAACAAAGACCACAGACTGGGCCGCTTCAACAACAGACATTATTTTCTCCCAGGTCCCGGAGGCTGGAAGTCCAAGATCAAGGTGTCAGCAGGGTCGGTCTCTTCCAAGGCCTCTCTCCTCCGCTTGTAGACAGCTACCATCCCCCTGTGCCTACACGTGGTCTTCCCTCTCTGTGTATCTGTGTCCTAATCTCCTCTTCTTAATAGGACATGAGTCCTGTTGGGTTAGAACGCACCCGTGTGACTTCATCTTAATATTTTTTCAACTCACGTGTACATTTATCAAACTCGCATGAAACGGGACACAGTTAAGAAATGGCCCTCCCCTCGCCTGGGTACAGCTCCCTGCTCTTTCTCCCTGGCGGTTACATCCTGTTTCGCTAGCTTTCCACGAGCATGCAATCTTCTAGAATGAAGACGTCTGGGCAGCAGCTCAGAACCTTCTCAGAAGCAGTGGGCAGCAAGGTGGTGTCAGAACCAGCGGAGCGTTTGCCTCATTTGAAGTGTGCCCAGATTCAGGCCCGTGGCTTCACGTGCAGGGGCTGGCCTGGGCCAGGCTGGCACTCTGGTCGTGGGCTCCCTGGAATAAACGACCCTGAGATCTGCATGACCTCCACTCACAAATTGTAAAGGGGATTGTAATCCCCAGCGGCTTCTTCCCCTAAACCGGGGGTGGCTGACATCACGTCGGTAGAGAATTCGAAATCCTCTGTGCGCTCTCCAAACACACAGGTACGGTGCCTCTGGGTGTGGCATGAGGTGGCACAGCCAGGACAAACGGGCAGAGAAGACCAGCGTCTCCCTGAGTGGGCGTGGTGCCGGCAGAAAGCACAGGCAGCTTGGGAAGGCGGGCAGGGAGGCCAGCCCTGGGGTGTGCTGGGTGAGCCTCCCGTGGGGCACGCACAGAACCCTCAGCTCCGGGACCCCAGAAGCAGCATTCCCAGGTGGCCACCAACCTCACTGTAACATGAGCGCCTCTTGAAAGGCGCTGTCTCCAAACAGAGCCTCAGTCGGAGGTGCTGGGGCGGGGCTCCCACGAATGAACAGGGGGAAGGTACACAGTTCAGCCTGTAACTGAGGGGGGCCCACGTTTCTGAGGCAGTTTTCACTTTCGCCCACGACTCATTCACACTACCATCTATAAAACAGATAGCTAATAAGAACCTGCTGTGTAGCACAGGGTCTCTACTTAAAACTCTGTCACGGCCTATATGGGAAAAGAATCTAAAGAAGAGTGGCTAGGGGCATGAGTGGTTCACTTTGCCGCCCACCTGAAACTAACACAGCATTCTAATAAATCAACTACCGTACACTCCAATAAAAATTTAAAAAGGTACAGTGGACAGGAACCCACCTGCCAGTGCAGCAGACCCAGGCTCAATCCCGGGTCTGGGAAGATGCCACTTGCCGGGCAGCAGCTGAGCCTGTGCACCACGGCCACTGAGCCCACCCGCGGCAACTACCGAAGCCCCTGCGCCGAGAGCCGGTGCGCCGCCGCGAGAGAGACCACCGCACTGAAGAGCCCAGGCATCGCAACGAAGAGCAGCCCCCGCTCACTGCAGCTAGAGAAAGCCCGTGGGAAGAAACATAGGCCCAGCACAATCAAAAACAAAATGAATAAATAAATACATTATTAAAAAAAGAAAAACACCCACGCTTCACTATGACAAATCAGAGAGAGAACCCAGGCCCAGCCAGCTGCTCCCCAAGTCTGTCCCTCGCAAGGTGGCCATTCCTTTTGGGAATTCATTCCTGTCTGGGTGCACAGCCTTCTCCAGCAGGCTCAAAGTCTAATTTCCATTCCTTCGAGCGATATTTATGGCTCTGCACCAGACGTGATTCTGTGAGCGCTGTGAAATGGCCCCATCTCTCTTGGGGGTGAGCTGGCATGAACCAAGTTCAAAGAAAGTGATAAATAAAAGCCACCATGTCAATTTAGTGAATTGCTTTGAGAAACACAGCTGTGGGCTATGTGGGTTGACAGACCGGTGCCCTCTCTCTCTCTCTCGGGCAGGAGAGCCAGGCGACCACCAGCCGGACACTCTGGATGGACAGACCTTTTTCCACACCTTGCACTCTCCTGTCCAGCAGGCAGACCTCCGGGAGGCTGACTGTGATGTCACAGATTCCCTGGATTAGTCCATAACACGGAGACTGAGGTAAGCCTGGGGGTTAGGGGGAACTCTGGGTCTAGGCCACTGGAGGCTCCGTCTCCCAGGCCAGGGGTCAGCCTTGGCAGACAACTCGGATGCCAGAGCCAAGACGCCCCCTGCCTGGCCCCAGCCAGACAGCTCTGCCCACCGCTGTCTCCTCCAGGCCCCGGCTCACCAGCCCCTGCTCAATACGTGATCTTTCTCTGAGCAGAGTGTGATTCACTTGGTCAGATTTCCATCGACTGAAATTGCAAACAAGAGAACCTGGCCGCCTCTGGGCAACCGCTCCCAAATCCCCAGAGCACAGTTCTAGGTCTTTCCAAACCCTCCTGCCCCTCGTTTCCTTACAGACCTTGGATCCCATCACAGGCATATCCCAGCCATGGCAGGAAGCTGACTTTTCTAGGCAGCCTCATTTCCAGGGGCAGATGAAGCCCCAGACGTCAAGACCCCTCCTTTGCTTGGGCCCCTGGGAGAGCTGGAAGATGCTGGAGTCACGGAGTATCCTGGGTGGGGAGAGAAGTCAGCGTACAACCAGCAAGCATGTCTCTTAAATTGCTCAAGGCCCTGCAGGAAGAGACCTGGATTCCCAGAGCCCCAGCTCCTTGTGTGCTTTCCTTTCTCGCTCTCAACTAACATTTGCTTTCATACTTCAATACATGGTGTGCTTATCCTTCCTGAGGCTCCCTCGGTGGTCTGAGCTTCAGGCCTCCCAGACCTTAGGTCCACTCCTGCAGGTTTCTCTTGAGTCCTCATCTGCAGGGGGGCGGGGACGGGGATGCCCCCTGAGACAGGTAGCTCCATGCCTTCCAGGAAGTGGGTTGTGATGAGTCAGAGAATGAACTGGGGTCTTGCAGCCTAGGAGCCTGCAGGGTGTGAAGGACGCTGGATCTGAGCCTTGCTCCCACCCCAGACCCTCCCCCAGGGGACCCACAGCAGGTGGGAATATCCACCTGGCTGGCCTAGCCTCCTGCTTCCTTCACTTCATGGAAGGGAGAGACTAACTCTCTCAGTAACATGTTTTCATGTTCCTTCCCAGGGACACAGTTTTCAGCTTTGATTAGAAAAAAAAAAAGAAAGAAACTTTGAAAATTCCCTTAAAAGTTAAATCATGGACTTTGGTGCCTCCCCCTCTGTATCAAAAACATGTATTTTTGCAACCGACAGAAACATCAGACATCTTCTCTCCATCATCTGTCTGTCTGGCTAACACGGTTTTCAGGACAGGCGCTCGCAGGGCGTAATTTATGTCTCTGTGTGTTTTAACGAGCCCCGAGCCCGGTTTTGATCCGGGAGTCGCCGAGCGGCTCTGCATCCCTCATTAGCCTGCCCGCGCGTCCTCTCCTCACCTGTGGCGCGTCCGCCCCTCCCTGCCGCTTTGTCACCCGTCGGTTCCCTCCCCGCCAGCCAGTCCATCTGGGACTGTCCAGACGCCAAGTCCTCCGTTCACTAAAGTCTGTCACACGCGGACGACAGCTGCGGGAGGGGCGGGAGCCAGCTCTGGACGCGGCCCGCTTCACCTCCCCCGACCCCCGGCCTCCAGCGCTCCCCGTTTTCAGGTCTGCACCCCCTCCGCCCACAGCTGGAGTCCCTGACCCTCTGCCTCCCGAATTCACGCCGCCCAGCCCTCTCTGTGAAGAGCTGCCCCCTGCGCACGCAGACACCAGCTCTCATGGCGTGATTCATGGGGGGCGCTTGGCCTGGGAGTGGGCGCCCAGGGAGCAGATCATGAGCCCACAGAAACGCTTTGGTTCAGGGAACATTCTTTCCCTGATGCACATCTGTGCTGCCTGGAAGTGCATTAAAGAGAATCAGATGAGCTGCTGCTTCTAAAATAGGTTCTGAATGTGTAAAGTGCCCGGGGAGGGTGGAGAGTGATGCCAGCTGATGAGGCGCTGGGGCTTCTTTCCGGCTTTGTCCTTCAGGCACAAAGCGTCGTGTGCCGAGAGTGGCCCTCCTGGGTGACTGCG
>SJYT01062810.1:11326-50073 GCA_006410635.1 Cephalophus harveyi
GGGGGGGTCACGGGGCATCCCAGCGGCAACTCCAGCAATCCCAACTGGCTGGGGGGCCCTGGGGGCCCAGGAAGTCTGGATGTTTTCTGCCTCTGGGGCAGCCTGCTCAACCAAGAATCAAACTCTAGGCCAGTCTGGAGTCTCAGGTCCCCAGCAAGTGGGAACACACGAGGCAGACACTCCATGGGTGCAAAGGAGAAATCAAAGAGAATTCACAAGCGCCCTTCGGACAGTGGTTCTGTAAGTAGCTGCAGTGTTTCATTATTTAATCCTTCTTGCGGCAGACGCTCTTCAAGGCTGGACTGGGCCCTCCACCCTCGCCCCACCCTGGCCCTCTTGTGCCCTGGGCTGGCTGTGGGACTCCCTGGGAGATTGTCAGTGACCCCTCAAACCCTCTGACTTCTCCTCAGATTGGCCCTGGTTCAAGATCTGCAATCCTGAGCTCCTCTCCCTTCTGTCTCCAGGGTCTCCCACACTGTCCCCCGGGGAACAGTCCTTCTGCAAAGCCAGGAGAGCCGGGAGGAAGGGGGACGGGGGGGCGGGGAACCTGCCCCACTCGCCAGGTGGGCCATGGCCTGGCTGAATCCTGATGCTTCTTGTTGACAGCCACCAGCCTGCCTCCCAGACACAGACAGACAGCCGGCAAAGAGGGGCCACCTGCAGGCTGGACCGATCAGAGAGGCCGAGAGCAAAGGTAAGGAGCCCCACCCCACCCCGGCCCCTGCAAGGGGAGTGATATCCAGGGTCAGGGCCCCGTGTGTTGGTGCAGACCAGACTCCCCCCACAGGCCCAGCTGGAGTCAACAGCGGGGTCGGCAGAGGAAGTTAGGCAGAGAGCCAGGAACCCCCTCTGATTTCGGAACTCTTAGAGTCCTGATACCCCTCTCTGGTCTCCAACTGTGCTTTTATTCTTTGAACAAAAGAATTACAAGTTGCCTGGAGACAGAAACCATTTGCCCTTTGAAATACAATACCCTAACCTTGCTTATGCAGCAGCATTGCTCTCTGCTTGGGGCTCTAGCTGGTTTTAGGGTGGGACGGACGACGGAGCGGCGAGCCTGCCCTGGGCCCCGTCCAGCCCTCTGCTCCAGCCCAGAGCATCCTGGTCTCTACTTAGAGCCTTTGCTGGGACTGAGAAGGCAGAAGAGAACTGTCATCTTGTCCCTGGGCTTAACCCATTAGTCCTTGCTCAGGTCATCTCTTTAGACCGTAAATAAAGGATTCGGCTTCTTCCTGAGGAGCCGAGGACAACAGAGAGAAGGATGTCCAGCAGATCCTTCAAAGTAGAGGGGGCAGCGGCCTTGGAGCTCCTGTGCTTGGGGACAGTCTCAGGAGTTTATAAATGTTCTGTCTTCCCGTTGAGATAACCTCACTCCCAGCCCAGCTCTGCTGTGACAACGCAGACGGTGGGCCCCTTCTGATTCCCTTGATCTGTCTACCAACTGATAGACATTTAGAGGATGTAATGGGCCGGCTGGTGTCCCCACAAAGTTCATCTCCACCAAGCACCTCAGAAGGCGACCTCATTTGGAAGCAAGGTCTTTGCAGATGTCATTATTAAGGTTGGGCTTCCCTGGTGGCTCAGCTGGTAAAGAATCTGCCTGAAAAGCGGGAGACCTGGGTTCAATCCCTGGGTTGGAAAAATCCCCTGGAGAAGGGAAAGGCTACCCACTCCAGTATTCTGGCCTGGAGAATTCATGTATAGTCCATGGGGGTCACAAAGAGTCAGACACGACTGAGCGACTTTCACTTTGCTTATTAAGGTTAGAGTTGAGATCACCTGAATCACAGGAGGCGCCGGTCCAGTGAGAGTGTCCTTACAAGAGTGACTGTCCACCCTGCAGACATGGGCCTCGCTTCCAGGCCAGGAACACCTCAACGTTGGATCACACAGGCCTCCAACCACCTGTTCCCTTCCTGGGCCCGTGAGGACCAGGATATCCCTAAGCCCATCCTCCTGCTCTTGGTAGACTGTGCCCCAAGTGCACCCCAAGTGGCAGCCAACAGTGTACCCCGCCTAGCAGTCAGCAAACCGGTACATCCCAGGAGACCTAAGGATAGGGCAAGGTTGTCAGCCGCCAGCACCCTTTCCAAGTCTTCACCAACTGAATACCTCTTAAAGCAAGGCTGAGAATTACTCTGCAGTCCTTCACTTCTCGAAGCATTTAGACTTCCTTGTTTTAATGAATTTATATGAAAATCTGGTCCTCCAAATCTGTGCACCCGCCTAAAAATAGTAATTCCGATCTCAGTGTGTTTTTCACATTGTCTCCCCTTTGACACTAGTGATATTCTAAGCTTCACAAATCCCTTTTGTAACATGACATTCAACAGTTAGGTGGGATGTGTGGAACCCACCGCCACGCCTGACACAAAATCAGCTCGTGAGAGGTTTTTCTTGTTAAGAGAGATGCAGTAAGGTGTGCTGTTCTCTTGTCTCTGCAGTTAGCGGAGCACAGTTCTGACTCTAACCACCTGGAGTTAGCAGAGATTTCACAGGTTCAAGGGCAGGGTCCCCAGCAAGACTGCCCCCACTTCAGACACCAGCCACACCCTTTGGCAGTCTCCAGCCCACCCACAATTCTGACCAACTGGTCACAAATCTTTAAGGTTTTCCCAACCCCCGTCAGTCTCAACAGTTAGCTGATAAGGGCCGTCCTTCTGGTTTTTGTTGTTGGTTAGTTGCTAAGTGACCCCATGAACAGTAGCCCTCAAGGCTCCTCTGTCCATGGGATTTCCAGGCAAGAGTACTGGAGTGGGCTGCCTTTTCCTTCTCCAGGGGATCTTCCTAACCCAGGGATCAAACCCATGTCTCCTGCATTGGCAGGCAGATTCTTTTACCACCAGGGACGCCCATCCTTCTGGTTACAGTTTTATTGTAAAGGGTGCAGGTCAGGCCCAGCCACATGAAGAGGCCCGGGCGCGAGGTTCTGGGAGGGTCTTCTGCGCCCTCTCGCCATAATCTGAACGTGTCAGCCTCCTGCATGGCCCTGGATTCAATTAGGGAGCTCCGCCAAGGTCAGGGGCCAGAGCTTTTATCGGGGTTTCATTGTGAGTCTGACTAGTTGAGTCACTGGCCACGTGATTGAACTCACTCTCCAATCCTCCTCCCCCACCCATCCCCAAAGTGCCGGTTGTGCCTGGCTCCATTCTTGCTACTGGAACAAAATACAGACTATATATATATATATATAAGCTGTAAATCTACATTTTGTTATAGACTGGGTGGCTGTAACAACAGTCTATAACACCATATACTGGGTGGCTTAGAAACAACAAACATTTACTTCTCACAGTTCTGGAGACTGGAAAGTGTGGGATCATGTCACCAAGCGATTCAGTGTCTGCTGAAAGCTCACTTCCTGGTTCACAGATGGCCAGCTTTTCACAGTGTCCTCATGTGGCCAGGGAGCCTAGGACGCACCCTGGGGCCTCTTATTTATAAGGGCTCAGTCCCATTCACGAGACCTCCACCCTCCTGACCTGATCACCTCCCAAAGGGCCCATCTCCTAATACCATCAGGTTAGGGGTTAGGATTTCAACATGTGAATTTGAGGGAAACACAAACATTCAGATTGAAACGTGTTGACATCGCCTGGCTCAAGGACCCAGCCTATGACTATAGGGTTGGTCTCTGTGGCGTGGCCACCCCCATCGTAAACCTAGGTGTGACCCTAGGGGCCCCTGAGAAATAACAGGCACTCCTATCATTCAGGAAGTTCCCAAGGTTTCCAAGCTCCCTGCCAGGAACCAGTCATATCCTTTATTACACAGAGCTCAGATCTTGAGTGATTATTTTAATAGGAGGTACAATTGAACACAACCCCTGAGTTCTCAAATTCTGATCGCCACTCTCCAAATGTATCCAAATTAAGGACTTCCCTGGCCATCCAGTGGTTAAGACTCTGCCTTCCAGTGCAGGACCTACGGGTCTATGGTTGGTTGGGGAGCTAAAATCCTGCATGCCTCTCAGCCAGAATAGCAAAACATAAAACAAAAGCAATATTGTAACAAATTCAACAAAGACTTTAAAAATGGTCCACAGCAAAAAAAAAAAAAAATTTAAACTTAAAAAAAAAGTATCTAAATTAATCCCATCATCCCACCTGGCAGCACATTCCAAGAAATAAACTATCAAAAGATATTCTGACCTTTGCTTGTGACCCTCAAAGAATGTCACACACGAATGCATCTTCATCTACCCTTTCCTGTGTTTCGACTTCAAGCCCTTCTCCCCAAGAGCTGTCCTGGCTCCTCTGAAAGAGTGGAAAGTGTTGGTCGCTCAGTCGTGTCCGTCTCTTTGCAACCCCAAGAAGGACTGTAGCCCGCTGGGTTGCTTTGTCCATGGGATTCTCCAGGCAAGAATACTGGAGCGGGTTGCCATTTCCTCCTCCAGGGGATCTTCCTGACCCTGGGATTGAACCTGGGTCTCCTCCATCGGAGGCAGATTTTTTCTTTTACCATCTGAGCCAGCAGGGAAGCTCCTCTTTCCACGCCTTACTCCAAGAATTCCGCCCTAACCTAGGCCCCAGCAGCTCTGTGTTTCCTCCCCTCCCCCAGGAAATAAACTGAGCTACCAAAGACCATGCCTCTAACTTCATGAATGAAAGGAAGAAAGCGGTGGTGGTTGTCTAATATGTCCACTTGACTGGCTCAGGAGATCCCCAGATTAAACACTCCTCCTGGGTGTTCCTGGATGAGGTTAGCACCTGGATTCCGTCCAGCCGATGGTCCTCCCCAGCGCAGGTGGGCCTCATCCAGTCCACTGAGGCCTGAACAAAACAAAAGACGGAGGGAGGAGGGAGCCCCCCCTTTTCAGTATGAATTTCCAAGGTTGAACCAAAAGGGCTGCTGCTGAGCTCTTGACTCCTAAGAACCAGACATCCCCTCCTCCCGCACCGCCTCCCCGGGCCCTCTGGATTTCAGGAGCAATTTGTCCAAATTCTTGTTTCTAACCACCTCTGTTTCCTGAATGTCTCAGCAACCCTGTCACCCACTACTTGGAATAGAGAGGAGAGTACGTGTGTCTGCCAGGCCTGATCATGAACCGTAGTCTTCGGGTGGAAGGCGATGCTTCTAGACATTCCCAGGTCACTCTCAACTGACCTCACCTGCGGACAGGTGCAGTGAAGGGCACCTCGCCCTGCCCAGGGACCTCCTCACTGACACCCCCAATCCTTGGTTTTCCAGCAGTTTGCCTTGGAAACAGGTCGACACACAGAGCCCCTGTCTGGGAAGCCGTGGTACAGAGGAAGGATGATAAGTTCCAGTGCGGCCTCCAGGCCGCACTGGGTGATCTTGGATGTGTTCCTGGACTTGCGGGGCCATCCCTCTGCCCACACACTGGGGGCAGGAGGGACTCCTTTGCTCAGGCGCCACGCAAGCTGCGTGAGAATCCAGATGTCACCCGCGCAGCAGAGGGGACGCCACTGGGCGCCCTTCCCCGCTCTGGCCTTTTTAAATTCATCTGTTTATTAACTTAATTTTGGCTGTGCTGGGCCTCGCTGCTCTCAGACTCTCCCCTGGCTGCGGAGCGGGGGCTCCCCTCGGCCGCTGGGCACAGGCTTCTCGCTGCAGTGGCTTTGCTGGTTGCGGAGCAGAGGCTCGAGGGCACGCGGGCTGCAGTACTGGCACACGGGCTCAGCTGCCCCGAGGCATGTGGGGTCTTTCCGGACCACGGGTTGATCCTGTGTCCCCTGCATTGGCAGGTGGATTCCTAACCGCTGGGCCACCAGGGAAGTCCTCTACCTCTTGCTTTTTCTTCAAGAAGTCTTTCTCAAGGCAGACTCCACGCCCCCCAACCCCAGAGTGTCAGCTTGCAGAGCCATGGACAGCCCTCCAAGCCCAGGGTCCCAGTGGGCTGAGCCCAGCCCTCTGTCATTGGTGACCATGTTCCCACCCACAGCTCAGGCCAGGGCAGCAGAGATAGACCCCTACACCTGTCTTTAGGGGGCGGAGGGAACATGGTGAAAGGGTCCCCAGGCTCTCTGGTTTCCTGGATCTTACAAGCCATCCTTGTTGCTTAACTGCCAAACGAGGGAGGAGAAACAAAGGATGCTTCTTCTCTTATCCCCAGCTTCTCAGAGCCTCGTGCTGGGCAGTCTGAGTGGAAACAGACCCCGTGGCCTGCCCTGCCAGGATCGATTTGACAGAACCCCACGGAGTGTGAGAAACCAATAAGACCCATTCAACTTGAAAGCTAGTCTTGTTCAACTGTGTCCATTTTTTCCCCAAGAAATTTCACACCTTGACACAAATGAGAAGATCTTAAGAAAGAATAATTTAATGCTAGGTAGCATTTCCAACCACGATCAGGTATGAGGAAATGTTCCCTCTTCTCTGTGGCCAGTGGCCTCCTGAGATACATGAAAGAAAGCCCACTCCCCCAAAAGGGTGTCCCTCCCACGACAGTGAAGCCCTAAACTGGCTCATCTCACAACAACCTCGTACATCTGATGGTGAAGGCAGGTCAACAAGATCGATACCTGAGCTGCAATTTAGCTGGTATTACCTGGGTGGCTCCGAAGGTAAAGAATCTGCCTGCGATGAAGGAGACCCAGGTTCAATCCCTGGGTTGAGAAGATCCTCTGCAGAAGGGAATGGCAACCCACTCCAGTATTCTTGGAGAATTCCATGGACAGAGGAGCCTGGCGGGCTACCTTCCATGGGGTCTCAAAGAGTCAGACATGACTGAGCAACTAACACCCACTTGGCATACAGTGGATGCCTAATAAATGTTGGATGGGTGGATGGATAGATAAACAAATGAGTTATTCAGCAGTCCCATCACAAGCCAACATTCATTAAAACCTTGCTATAACTATCCAGACACGGAAGAGTTGTTTATGGAAAAGCAAGAACTGAATTTGCAAACCCTCCTGTTGGCCTCACAATAATTCATGCTCATCTGCGTCTAATAAAATATGGAAGCAATTTTACAGGAACACTTTGTGGTTTAGCGATTCATTTAACTATTTCCTCTGGGGGCAAGTCATATATTCTCATCCAGATGTGTGGGGAATTCCGTGAATAAATCTGCAAATATCAAGATGAGATGCTCCCCATCCCCACCTCAAGCAACCCGAGCCTGGATAATGGGGGCATAAAAGTGGGGACCGACTGAAGTCGTTCTGGCCCCTGCTCCCAGTCATGGTCCCCAGACTCCCCGTGTCTGACCCCCTGCTGTGGGGACCTGAACAGGCTAAAGGGACTGAGCGCCTGGGTCACTTTCTTCAGGGAACTTTCCTCCACCAAGTCCATGCCCGGCGCTTGTCAGGGCCTCAGAGAGATGAGATCTTCTCCACCCCATGAGCCCCACCTCGAGAACAGAAGAGGGACACTCAGGAACCACAGCTGTCGCCCCTGTCCCCACAGACCCCCCTTTCAGCTGCGCCCCAGCTCCTTGCAGATTCAGGAGCCGATGAATACGAATGAGCAGCACCTGCCCGGAGCTGCCTGGCGGTCCGTCCTCCTCCTGATTTTCTGGGTCACCGATTTTTAATTAAACTTTTAATTTTGAGATAGTTGTAGATTCTTGCACAGTTAAGAAATGTTCCAGGAAGATCCCTAAGTCCCCTGTACTCAATACTTTCTCCCCTGCCCCCGTCCCCCATGGTAATAGCTTGCAAGCGGCAGTATTGAGCCACCATTTTTTTTTCTAATGTCATCTTTCTTTTTCTCCCCCAAATTGCCATTTCGATACTTGTATTTTGATGGTTTTATGTATTTCTTCGTCTTTGGCTGTGCCGGGTTGCGGTGCGAGGGTGTTTCTCTAGTTGCAGCGAATGGGGGCTGCTCTCTAGCTGCAGGGCCCGGGCTGCTCGTGGCGGGGGCTTCTCTCGCTGCGGAGCACAGGCTCCAGGGCGCGCGGGCTTCGGCAGCTGTGGCTCACGAGTTCTAGAGCACAGGCTCGGTGGCTGCGGTGCGTGGGCTTTGCTGTCCTGAGGCATGTCTGTTTCCTAATGTGTGGTAAGAAGAGTGAAAGTGAAAGTCGCTCAGTCGTGTCCGACTCTTTGCGACCCCATGGACTATACAGTCCATGGAATTCTCCAGGCCAGAATACTGGAGTGGGAAGCCTTTCCCTTCTCCAGGGGCTCTTCCCAACCCAGAGATCGAACCCAGGTCTCCCGCCTTGCAGGCGGATTCTTTACCAGCTGAGCCACCAGGGAAGCCTGATAAGAAGTATATTTTCACCGAATGGAGACTCTTGGCCCCCCTCTCCCACTCCCAAACCCGCTGGACCTCACCGCCCAATGTCTTCCCTTTTGATAAAGGGCACAGGGTACACAGCCCCAAACTCAGGGTGTCTCTCCCTCTTCCTTAAATTTGTCCACTTTTTCTTTGTTAGCCGAGGAAGTCCTGAACCCACCCACTTTTCATTCTCCCCCCGAGCGGCCCTGGCATCAGCCACCGTTAGCACTCTTCAGCAGAATCAGCTACAGGATTTTCAGGGTCCAGCGGAAAATGAACGTACAGACCCCCGTGTTCAAAACCAAGTAAGAATTTCAATAGGGCGGCAGCACAGCGTCACACCCAGCCCAGGGCGCTGAGCCCACACCCACAGAGCACCCTCTGCCCTTTAGCCAGAGACCACCAGGAGCGCCGCTGCGGATGAACCAGGTTGGCCTGGTTCCTGATTCGACACAGCAAGGCTGAACACGCCTGGGAACATGGGGCTTCTCAGTCAGGGCCCATCGCGCCACAGGACTTGGGCCTGGTGTATGATCTGGGGGAGGGCCCAGGGAAGCAAGGCTTCACCCTGAATTAGATGCTGTCAGGAGTCGGGGTAATGCTCTGACTGGGCATCTCAATAATTCTTATCTAGACTGTGAGACGGATGGGGAGAAGCTGGACTCGTGATTGGTTAAAACAGAGAGAGAGCTGGGATGGGGGATGTTTGATTGATTTTGCAGTTTGGATGGTGTCCATATTTTGTCTGTTTTGGATGTGATTTCGGAAGGGTCTTGCTGCCATCTTGACCCATCATGGTCACAGAGGGGCCTCATCTGAGGTTGGTGATCCATGAAATTGTTTATGTCCAACAGGAAAATGCCTTTTCTCCTGCTCACCCATCACCCCTGGCCATGCTGCCTGCAAGAGCCACCTCCCCCATAACTTGTCTCCCCATCTTTGTGCTCTTTTCGGCCAGCAGCCAGCACGACCCTGTTAAATCAGATGTCAGGTCGTATAGATCCCCTCTGCATAGACGTCCAGTGGCCTCTGAGTGAATTGAATTGTGTCCAAGTCCTTCCCAGGTGGCTCAGTGGTAAAGAATCCGCCTGACAAAAGCAGAAGACGCAGGTTCAAACCCTGGGTTGGAAAATCCCCTGGAGGAGGAGATGGTAACCTGCTCCAGTATTCTTGCCAGGATAATTGCATGGACAGGGGAGCCTGGCGGGTTGCAGTCCACAGGGTTGCAAAGAGTTGGACATGGCTGAGCACACACACACCCCTAACCTGGGCATCTGTGAATGTTAACTTAGTTGGAAATAGGGTCTTGCAGATGTACTTAAGTTAAAGACCTCAAGACGCTATCACATTGGATTTAGATCGTAACTCCGATGATTAGTGCCCTTACGCAAGGAAGACACAGAGACCCACACACACAGACCAGGTGAAGGTGGGGCCTGGAAGGAGGCACCCACAGCCCAGCAACACTTGGGCCCACCTTCAGAAGCTAGAATAGGAAAGGAAAGGCCCCCCACTGGACTCTGCAGAGAGACTGTGGCCAATATCCTGATTTTGGACTTCCGGCCTCCACAACTATGAGAGAACACATTCCTGTCTTAAATCACCAAGTTTGTGGTACTTTGTTGCTACAGCAACAGCCCGAATAAATGAATTGTTGTTTAGTCTAAATCATGTCTGACTCTTGTGCGGCCCCGTAGACTGTAGCCCGCCAGGCTCCTCTGTCCGTGGGATTTCCCAGGCAAGAGTACTGGAGTGGGTTGCCATTTCCTTCTCCAGGGGATCTTCCCGACCCAGAGGATCGAACCCAAGTCTCCTGCATTGGCAGGAGGATTCTTTACTGCTGAGCCACCAGGGAGGCCGAGGAAGTCAGCACAGTCTCCTACTGCAATTAGCGAAAACCCCAATCCCTTCCCAGGACCAACAGCCCCCACGGAACCTGCTTCTCCCAGCCTCTTTCACACGTAACTTCCCCCAGTGCCCGCTGGGCCTCAGCCACATCCGCCTGACTTTTCCCCATCGCACCGGCCCTTGAAATGTGCTGTGCCCGCTGCCTGGAATCCTACGCTCTGATCTCTGCACGGCCGGTCGCGCTCATCTTTTTGGCCTCCATGCAGCTGCCCCCTCCTCTGGAAGGCCTCCCTGGACTTCCTTGCTTGAAATAAGGCTCCACGACCTGCTACTCAGCCTCTGTCCTCTTGCTGATTTAATCTCCTCCTGCCGCTGCACTTCTATCACTTATCGGCTCACGTGTCTCTTGTTGGTCCCCATCCCCGACAAGAAGGCTGCATGGGGTCAGGGACATCCCTGGTCTCCCAGCTTCTTTACTGAACAAACATGCATACCGTATTTACTGTATGCCAGGCACTCAGCCAAATGCTTTACAAGCATTACCTCATTTAACCTTTACAGATGAGGAAACTGAGGCTCAGAGAGTTTAACTCACTCACCCAGGGTCACACAGCTTGTCAGTGGTGGAGGCACCCAGAGTCGGTGAGCCTAAACCCTCTGCTCGACCCCGAAGACTTCAGACAGCCTCTGCCGGGCGAGGGGGTGTCCCGTGAAGTGAGCACCAGCGGCATCCCGGGTGGGAGGGGAGATCCATGTCAGGACCTTATCCACCGCTCCCACCAGGGTCAGGGGTGAGTGTGGGAGAGAAGCACAGCCGTGAGGAGGGTTCTGGAGCAGCCCCGAGCCCCCGGCACCCTGGATGTGGGCTGCCCCCAGGGCGTCAGACTCCCTCTGTCCCCACGGCCCCCTCACCCCGATCTCTGCAAGGTGCCCTCTGCCCACCTGGGCCCTGCGCTTCTGGGGGAGGGGGGTCTGGCGGTCACCGGCGGGTCCTGCCCCGGGCCGCTCTGAACCCTCTGATTCCCGCCGCCGCTGACCCAGCCCAGTGCTCCCTGGAGCTGCCCCAACCCCCAGGCCCCATCCGGACCCAGGGCCGCAGCCCACCTTCCTTCAGCCACAGCACCTGGGGTTGCCAGTCTGGGGGCGGGGGTGTCGGCTTCTCTGTGCCCAGGCCCTTTCTGGCATGTTTTATGTGACATTATCACTTCGGTGCATCGGTCAACACTCCTAGGAAGCAGAAAGGAAGTGGGCGGATGGAGAAACACGTTTCGTAAAGAAGGAAAGGGCGCGGTCGAGGGAAGCATCGTCAGAAAGGAGGACGCGAGGCCCGCCAGGAAGAAGGTAGAGGTGGGCACAACTGGACATGGGCGAGACAGGAAGCTCCGCGTGCACCCCAAACAAGCCGGGGTCCCGGCGAGAAGAGAAACTGCCCCCCAGGCCCCGGCCGGTGCCTGCAGGCCCTCAGCGACCCTTCCGGCTGGAGGCCTCGTGGTCAGCCCGCTTTATGATTCAGTGGTGAGTTTTTATTTTCAGATAAAAAAAAAAAGAATAACTATCTGGTTCTTTCAGCAACTGATTTTTCTCAGCATTTCTCTTGGGCCCTCAAAGGCTGTAAACAGAGTTTATGGCTGCCCTGGTTTCCTTTAAGGTCTTAGGAGCTTCTGTTTCCTGCTGGTGTGAGGTGGAGTGGAAAGCAAGCTCTCGGCCGAGCTATCTCTGTCTCCAGGGCACCAGATGAGGCAATTCCACTGTAACCGGAGGCCCTTTCAGATAAAGGACTCTACCCGCCTGGTCTAGGAAAACCCGCTACAGAAATACCAACCTGCTTCTGCTAGACTGAAAGAAGTATTGTCCACATCTCCTAACCAGCATCCTCCACAGTCAGGATCCGGGCAAGAGAGATCTGATTCCGGAAACTTCCCTGGATTAAAGCCACAGTTCTCCTCCACCTCTCTTAAAATTATATCCTGTGAATATGTTGCACTTCATGATTTATACAACAGGGTTTTTTTTTGTTTGTTTTTTAAAGATTTTTTTTTTCTTTGATGTGGACTGTTTTAAAAGTCTTCATTGAATTTGTTACAATCTTGTTGACAATCTAGACAGAATATTAAAAAGCAGACATCACTTGGCCGACAAACGTCTGTCTAGTCAAAGCTATGGTTTTTGCAGTAGTCATGTACAGATGTGAGAGCTGGACCGTAAAAAAGGCTGAGCCCCGAAGGACTGATGCTTTCTAACTGTAGTGCTGGAGAACTCTTGGACTGCAGGGAGATCAAACCAGTCAATCCGAAAGGAAATCAACCCTGAATATTCATTGGAAGGACTGACGCTGAAGCTGAAGCTCCAGTACTTTGATCACCTGATGCAAAGAGCCGACACATTGGAAAAGGTCCCGATGCTGGGAGAGATTGAGGACAGGAGAAGAGGGTGACAGAGGATGAGATGGTTAGATACTCAATGGACATGAATTTGAGCAAACTCTGGAAGTTAGGGAAGGACAGAGGAGCCTGGCATGCTGTAATCCATGCGGTTGCCAAGAGTCAGACCTGACTTAGCAACTGAACAACAGCAATCTTGTTTCTGTTTTATGTTCTGGTTTTACGATGCCTCTGGCCTTGAGGCATCTTAGCTCCCTGACCAGGGATTGAACCTGCACCACCTGCATTGGAAGGCAAAGTCCTTATTAAGCAGTTTTGCAAACATATTCTTACCTGGCTTTTGTGTGTCTTCTGGGGCGAAAGCTCACTCAGGAAGCTCTCCTGCCTTGACCCCAGCCCCCATCTGTGAGCCAGGGAGGAGGGGTCAGAGTCCAGGGCCAGTTTGGAGCCCTTTCGCTAGTGGGAAGGTCACTGTCGTCTAAGGGCTCACACGTCGCCAGGACTTGCCTCTCTCCTTTGACCTGTGATGCCGGTGAACCTAGGGAGCACTGAGACTCAGCGAGGCAACCCGGCCAGCACTCCTCCTTGGCCCCGCCCTCCTCCTCCCAGTTGGATGTAACAGGCAGAGCACAGGGCCGGCCACTCTCTCTTCTCTCATGAGGCAACCAGGCGCTCAGTCCGGGCCAGCTGGGTCTTAGGCTCGGGAATTGACGTGGTCTGTCTTATTTCCTGCCTGTCTCCGGTTGCATCTTCTGGGGCTGGGGGATGTGGACAATTGGTCTTTTGTCCCAAATCCTTGCAAAGCAGCCCACCACTTGGGTCATTAGGCCCAGATGGGATGGGCCAGGTCCTGCCATAGCGCCTGTGAGGCCTGGACCCCGGGGTGGAGGTGAGTCTGACCCCGGCCTCAGAAGCAGTTTCTTCCATGGGGTCTGTGTAGGCAGCATTTGGCCTCATATGGGAAGAAGAACCCCAAAATGCGGGTCCCCCACCTTGGCCTGGCCTGAGTTTCCACCATGAGCCAACACAAGGCTGGCTATTCATGGTCAGCCCATTAGAAAGGATTTAAAATAATATTAATATTACCACTGGTGGCTACAAATTATTACTAAATGAACTGCTATGTAAATAAACCCTGGGAAACATCTTAAATATCAACTTAATAAAAACCAAACATTTCTGCTTTCTGATTCTATCAGAATCCCAGCAAAGCATGCTATGTGCTTTCCAATGCAAAGCTGTGCTAGACCATAGGTTGACAGGAACAGTTCCTAGAAGGTTCTAGAAGGACCCACTTGGTCCATACCCAGAATTCCTCCTGTGTAGCCACTCGAGGTACCCAGGCTCGGCACCCAGAGGTCCCTTATCATCTGTGTCTGCTCCTTTTAAAAGAGCATCTTGTCTTTCTTAGCAGGTAGGAAGGAGGTTTCCGTGATGGTTAATTATATGTATCAACTCCACTGGATCACAGGGTATATATATATATATATATATATGTTCTGTTTCTCTGGAGAACCTTAATTAATACAGTTTCCTTTTTGTGCTTAAAAACATCTCTTTTTTAAGAGGTTATTTTTCTCTCCTTCCCCCTCAGCTCGTCATCCCTATTCTGTAAATAATACAGGATGAGAAGCAACTAATGCACCTGCAAGAGACAGGAGATCAGACTTCTGCCTTCTTTTTTAAAAAAAAATTTATTGAAGTATAGTTGATTTACAAGGTTGTATTAATTTCTGCTGTACAACAAAGTGACTCAGTTATACACATATATATATATAATCTTTTTCATATTCTTTTCCACTGTGGTTTTTCACAGGATATTGGTACTACGCTCTACAGCAGGACCTTGTTTTTTTTTAATCCATTCTATATATAACAGTTTGCATCTGCTCACCCCAAACTCCCACTCCATCCCTCCCCTGCCCCCTTGGCAACTTGCCTTCCTTTTCAACTGCAAGTTTCTGTAGAGGGAACCTTTTGAGCTTTGTACAAAAGNCCTTGTTTTTTTTTAATCCATTCTATATATAACAGTTTGCATCTGCTCACCCCAAACTCCCACTCCATCCCTCCCCTGCCCCCTTGGCAACTTGCCTTCCTTTTCAACTGCAAGTTTCTGTAGAGGGAACCTTTTGAGCTTTGTACAAAAGTGAGAGCGATCTTCCAAATTCCTGATTCACTCCGTGAAAAGGTGGGATGTGTGTCCCACCCACGGCCATGAATGTGGAAGTTCTTACCTGCAAACTGGCGTCTGTGTAAACGACATTCTCATGAGAAAGTCCAATCTGGGGGTACTTCTGCATAAAAGAAGAGCAACCCTCCTGCGTACTCACAAGGGACAAGAGGACAGGTCTGCCTTCAGTGAGGGCCCCTCCACTGTGACACGCCCCCGGCTCCTCGGCTGACCCTCGCTCCACCTTTGGGGCCCTGTCCCCTCCTGCTGCCTTTGGCAGGTCATGGGCAGTGGGGTGGCCCTACCAGGCCCTCGAGAGCCCCCTGACCATGTGCGTCTCTTTCCAACTCCTGGCTCACCCCAGTAGCTCTGGAATCAGTCACCCTGCAGACAGGAGGGATCAGGACTCCCCCAGGTCCCCCAGTCCCAGCTCACCATTGTCGGGACTCCCGGCCTTAAGAGACCAGCCCCTCAGGCCCCCTCGTGTCCCAGGCAGGAGGGCCGATACCGTCCCTCAAGGTGTCCCTAACACACACGGCACACACAGCGTGTGCAGCTCCCCAAGGCTGGGCCGGCCAGACCCCAGGAGCTTGAGGGCCAGACAGGGTCCTAAGTGTCACTGGGAATGGGAATGCGCCAGCAGGTGGTGCATACTGGAGCCTCTTGTTTTCCAATGGTTGGGACTTCAGTTAGGGTCCCAGCAAGGAGTGGCCTCTCGGCTTTTACCAACAGACACGTGTTTCTGAGGGGCTATGCAGCCCAGGAGAGTGTGGATCTGTGGGCTGCACCCGGGTGCGGACTGTGTAGGGGAGACTGGAGCCAGAGGCACAGGTGAGGTCACCTTGCTGGGTTAGGTGTAGGGGGTTCAGCCGAGAGGACTGAGGGTACCCCACTCTCCAACCCACCGCCCACATCAGCACTTGTCTCCCTGCGTCTGTCATCCCCACGTCCCACTTCCACATATACCCTTTATGACGGGTACCACACGCACACCGGAATTCACACGTGTTCTGAAACGCCTGCATTGTTTTGGGTGCAGGTGTTTTAATGGACACAAATACAAGCCCTGTGGGTCCCACGGTGTTCCTGTTTCCAGGCAACTCCTGGCTTTAAAAACGCTGTTGTGGGTCCATCTAACCTGTTACCCCCACACCCCCAACACCGGCTGGGGGATATTCTGCAGGTTTTCTGGTCACCTGCCCTGCCCCCTCTGCAAGCGAGGACACCCAGGGGCCTCCGCCTCCCCAGGGGCAGTGATGGTGGAGAGCATCTGCAGGCGTGCCCTCTACACACCTGTGAGGACCGTCCCAGGGTAGTGAGCATCACCAGAGTGCCAGGAGCTCTGGCTGAGTTATCTCGGGTATGTCCCCTGTGGACACAGGGGTGTCTCTTTCCTCATCTGCCAGGGGCAGGGCAGGGAATATCAGGACCAGGTCGGGGCAGGGGTGGGCAGATGAGGACATGCCTGGCTGGGAGAGCTTTGAGATGCTGTTCTGCGTGAGAGTTCATTCATTCCAGGAAGACAACCCGAGAGGGACTCGCGCGGACCGAAGACCACGGCCACCGGAAAGACCGTGCGTGGGGACGAGGCCCCGCACCCGGCCTGAGCCAGGCGGCGCGTCGAAAACGCCAGTGCCGTTTGGGTCCCCAGCTCTGGGGCCAGCTCTCCACCCTCTAGCGAAAACTTCCTGCTAACTAGAAAACAGGGATCGAATAAGAGTGACAGGCTTGAGCAGCGAGAAGGGGTGGGCCCCGGAGCGGGGGCAGCCGGCTTCCCGGAGGAGAAGGCGCGATCCGCGGGCAGACGGTGGGAGGACGGTGACGGAGCTCCGCGCTGGCTCCCGGTTTCCTGGCGAAGGTGGAGACGTGGGTGTCGCTCAGCCGCGGGGGGGACGCAGGCGGGACCGCGGGCAGCCCACCCGCGAGAGAGGAGGAGGCGTGAAGTCACGGCAGAGGGTAGGGGAGCATCCTGCCGGCGTGTGTCAGCCACGCTGGGGTCTGCCCGGGGCGGGGGTGGGGGGCGACGAGTAGGGTAGGGAGCCGTTCCCTGAGACCAGGCCAGCTCAGGATGAGGCTGGGGGGCGGCGCTAGAGCCCGGGGAGGTGGGGGTGCTTGGGTCTCTTTCCCAGATGAAGGCAGGGGTCCCGGATGTGAGTACAGGAAGGGGGGCTGGGTGGGAGTGTTGGAAAGGTCACTGGAGGTGAGGCAAGCAAGGCAGCGAGAGACCAGGGGCTCAGATGGTCCGTCCACGTGGGTCACGAACACTAAGACGGGAGGAGGAGGAAACTGAGCCAGCAGCCTGCGTCCTCAGCGAAGGAGCTGACCAGCAGGAAGGCCACACGGCTGTTTGAATAAGGACGAGAAATGCCTCGGAGGCAGAAAGGATCCTGAGCCCTTCGGGATTCTGCACTGCCAGGGTGTGAGGGGCGGAGAAAGAGCACCCAGGGAGGGCCCAGGGGAGACGGCGAGCCGGGACAGCAGGAGGACGTCCCCGGAAGAGGTGACACTCGAGGGGCTTTGCTGGCCACGGATCCCACGGTGAAATCGGCCAAGTTGGAGGACAAGGGGAGCGGGGAGGTGTGTTGAGTCAGCGAGCGTGCAGATCTGGAAGGAGCGCCCATGGCCCGCAGGCTCAGTCCCCTGGGAGCGATGGGTTAACAGGGGAAGCGAGGCATGGTGGGAGCAGCCCTGTGATCCCCTCGGGGGACACCGAGAAGCACTCCCAGCGGGGCTCCAACAGTGCGAGCGCTTCCGAAACTGCTGGGATGACAGCTCCGCCTGGTGGTGGAAGCAAGTAGACGCTCTGCAGAGAGGGCCCCCGTCCTGTGCCCGGAGAACAGGGGGCGGCCGCGGGGGGCCCCCATGCCTGCAGCTGAAAGGCGGGGCAGTTCTGACGCAGTGACGCCCAGGTGCACCGCCTACGCCTTTCACATTCTCATTACCTGTTGGAAGATTCCAGCCCAGTAAATTCATCGTCAGGCATAAAAAGCCCAACAATCTCCCCATGTGTCACCGCTTCCCCAGAATGTCCACGTGATCCACTTAAAAACTGCTACCTTGTAGGTAAAACTGATTCACTTTGCTGAACGCCTGAAACTAACATAAAGCTGTAAATCAGCTATGCTCAAAAAAATTTTAAACTGTTACCTTGGACAAAGAAACGTACGTCTCTCCAATGAGAGAAGTTTTAGCCTAGGAAGGATACTGATTTAATCAATTTAAGCATAAAATACCAGCATCGGGATTTTCCCTCCCACATTTTATGATAAAAATTGTCAAACTTAATGAATAATTGAAAGAACTTTGCAGTGAATACCCATATAGCCACCATCTGGATTCTCCAACTCACATTTTATTATACTCTTTTTGTCTACATACCTGTTCAGACAGCCATTTCTCTGTCCAGTCAGCAGGCCATCTTATATTCTGATGTATTTCAGAATGAATTGGGATGTCACTGCATTTCACCCCTCAACACTTCAGCATGTAAACTATTAACTGGAGTCCAATATTTGTTTCAGCCCTTTTGTTTTTCTTTTGGGGTAAAACATGCAGATAATAAGACGTGCACATCTTCAGCATACCACTTAATACATTTTTGACACCTTTGACCCATATTCCCATTGAGACAGAATGTCACCATCAACCCAGAAAGTTCCCTCCTGCCCCTCCCCAGCCAATCGCCCCTCCCATCTCCCCCAAACAACCACTGTTCCGATTGTTACAGATTTGGTTTTGCTTGTTCCTGACCTTAGCATAAACAGAATGATAAAGTACAGTCACCCCCTTGGTATCAGAGGGGGATTCTAGGACCCTGAGAATTCTAAAATCCAAGGGTGTTCAAATCCCTTATATGAAATGGTGTAGTATTTGCATAAAACCTAGGCCCACCCTCCCGCAAACTTTAAATCATCTTTACTTATAATACTGTGTTGTTGTTAGTCACTAAGTCGTGTCTGACTCTTTTGCAACCCCGTGGACTGTAGCCCACCAGGCTCCTCTGTCCATGGGGATCCTCCAGGCAAGAATACTGGAGTGGGTTGCCATTTCCTCCTCCAGGGGATCTTCCCCACCCAGGGATCAAATCCACAGCTCCTGTGTTGCAGGTAGATTCTTTACCACTGAGCCACCAGGGAAGCCCCTTTAATACCTAATACAGTGTAAATGTTATATAAATAGTTGTAAATATTATGTAAATAGTTGTAAATACTATGTAAATCCAAGGTCGATTGGATACGGATGTGGAACCCATGGATACGGAGGGCTGACTGTATAGCAGCCTCTGGTGTATGGCAACACATTTGAGAAGCTGCTTAGATGTTTCTAATGTACCTCTGGGCTGGGAACCTCTGCTCAGGACCAGGCATTTCCTCACGCTATGGATGAGGAAACGGAGTCTGTGAGCATTTTGACATTGCGGCACAGCTAGCTGGGGCTTCCCAGGTAGCGCTCGTGGTAGAGAACCCACCTGCCAAAGCAGGAGATAGATGCGGGGTCAATCCCGGGGTCAGGAAGATCCTCTCGAGAAGGAAAGGGCAACCCACTCCAGTATTCTTGCCTGGAAAATCCCATGGATGAAGGAGCCTGGTCTGGGTCGCTAACAGTTGGACACGACTGAGCGAATTCACTTTCACTTTTTATTTTCATGCATTGGAGAAGGAAATGGCAACCACTCCAGTGTTCTTGCCTGGAGAATCCCCGGGACAGGGGAGCCTGGTGGGCTGCCGTCTATGGGGTCGCACAGAGTCGGACACGACTGAAGCGACTTAGCAGCAGCAGTAGTAGTAACATTTCCTTACTGGTGTATCTTCTGTGCCCCCCGCTCCTGCTCCCCCATCGCCACTTCATCCTTTCTGTTTCTCTCCCTTCCTCCTTTCTGACTTTTCTAATAGACATCTGAAACTCAGCACGGACCCAGCTCCTGATCTTCCCCCGGAAGTGCCCCATCGGTTCCTCCCCTCCCTCAGCCGGTAGCCATCCCATCCTCCTATTTGCTGAGGCCAAAAGCCCTCCCTCCGACCCCTCATGCTGTCCCTCAGGAAATCTCACAGTTCCGTCTTCAAAACATATCCAGGATCTGCCCCTCTGACCACTTCTCGCCACCCCACGTGAGCCACCCACAGCTGCCACCTGAAATATGCATAGCCCCTCCCTAGGCCCCCCATCTGCATCCTGCCCCCCAGGACTACTGCCCATAGTCTCAGCGCAGATGCCAGGCTGGACCCTTTGAAATCGTCGGTTCTGTCATGTCGGGTGTGGGCTCGAGCCCCTCTGATGGTTCCCTCTTTCACTCAAAGAACACGGCAGGGTCCTTCATGGCCAGAGGGCTCCCCCTGAGAGGCCCTGTTACTTCTCGGGCCCCACCCCACACTTTTCTCCAATCATATCACCCTTTGCTGTTTCTTGAACCACCAAACCGCTCCAGCCTTTACCCTGGCTGTTTCCCCGGGCTGTCCCAGGAACAGCCTGGGACACACTTTTTCTTCCCAGATACCTGCAAGGTTCACTTCCTTTTCAAAGATCTCTTTCTCAATGAAGCCTCCTAACCTGATTGCACCCTTAAAAGGGGGTGCAGGGGACTTCCCTGGTGGCCTAGTGGTTAAGAATCCTTATTATTGCATCAATCAGAATAGACTGGGTTATGTTACAGTAACAAAGACCCTCAAAAGTTCAGTGACTTAAAGAAACAAATCTTGTCTGTCCTGCTCTAGAGTCTCAGGGACCTAGGCTGACTACACAGCCTCCATCTGAAATGTGTCCAATTTCCACATCAGAGGGGAGGGAAAGCTCTGGGGGGGTCTCACGTCAGCAACTAGTGCTCTGGCCGGGAAGTAACATCACGTCTCACGATTAACTGGCAAGCCGGCCGCATGGTCTCACTCAACCACAAGACCAAGGAGCAGAATCTTACCGCGTGCCCAGAAGAGGGAGAACTAGGACCGTTTAGAGCAGGGTCCCCAGCCTCCAGGACCTAACACCTGATGAGCTGAGATGGAGCTGATGTAACAGGAACAGAAATAAAGTGCACAGTAAGTGTAAGGCCCTTGAATCATCCCCAAACCTGCCCCTCTGTCCGTGGGAAAACTGCCTTCCACAAAACCCTTCCCTGGTGCCAAAAAGGTTGGGGTGATTCATTTATAGCATTAGTAATCGCTACAACTTTGCCTCTTTTTATCATTTGTTCCACACCACCCCGCCTGCCGCCCCAGAATGTCAGCTTCACAAAGACAAGCATCTCTAGCACCTGGAACAGTGGTTTTCACGTAGGAGGTGCTTAATGAATATTTCTCGAAGGAATGGATGGATTACATGGTTCGATGCTATCTGAAACAGAGTATATAACTATAAATCCCGCATCACATGCATATACTGCAAACATGCAGGAAAAGGGTTCTTAATCTATGTCTGGCCCTGTTCTGGAAGCCCATGAAATTCTTTTCAAATTTTTTTCCAAGGAAGGGTCCTGTGGCTTTCACCAGGTTGGCAAAGGTGCCTTTAACACAGACCACGAACAGATGGTCCAGAAAGAAGGGGTTTGGGGTATGTCAGGTACAAAGCCAGACCCCAGGGCCAATGTTAGTATGTTAAAGGCAGCAGGTGGGTCACCTCACCTCTCTGAGCCTGTCTCCTCTGTGCTTTGGGCCCACAGTGGGGATCAGCCGAACAGGTGGTCTCCACACTGGCCAGCAATTCACGAAAGCTGGGCCCTGGGAGGAGGGGAGGAGGGGGCACCACGCTCACCCGCGCGGTCAGTGCGCCATCTAGTGGACAGAGTGGGCGTAAGGGCCGCTGGCACACTCCTGGCCCTCCTGGGTCGCAAGAGCCAGCTGGCGCTCGGGAAGGTTTGATGATGAGATGCTTGGGCTCAGTAGTGCCCGACTCTTTGCGACCCCATGGACTGCAGCCCACCTGTCTCCTCTGTCCATGGGATTTTCCGGCAGGAATACACAAGAAGGTTCATCTATGCAAATCGTACAGGAAGACAGGCCTTTTGACTTTCCCTGCAGGGCAGGCTGAAACTCCAGGACTGGGCAGCCTGGGGCAATCATCTCCTCTCTCTCTGATTCATGGGCAGCAATGGGAGATCGTGCAGGGAGAACAGGACTGGACGAGTGAGGCAAAGGAGGCAGCTGACTTATTATCAACCTGAAGGCAGCACCAAGTGACTCAGTGATTGAGATTTCTTAATGCAGCATTTTAGAAAAATTTATACTCTGAAAGTCACAAAGCATTGTTTAAAGAAAAGAAGAAAAACCTAAATAAATGGTAGGACACTCCATGTTCATGGATCAGAAAATGTAATGTGGTTAAGATAGTAATGCTTCCCAAACTGATTGATAGAATCAATAAAAATCCTTATTAAAATCCTCAATGCTTTTCCTGCATAAACTGTCAAGCAAATCCTAAAACTGATATGGAAGTACAAGACACCCAGATAGGGCTTCCCTAGTGGTCTGTTGGTTAAGAATCCACCTGTCAATGCAGGCGCCACAGGTTCAATCCCCTGTCTCTTATACACATCTAGATGTGTATAAGAGACAGCGCTATGGATGAGGAAACGGAGTCTGTGAGCATTTTGACATTGCGGCACAGCTAGCTGGGGCTTCCCAGGTAGCGCTCGTGGTAGAGAACCCACCTGCCAAAGCAGGAGATAGATGCGGGGTCAATCCCGGGGTCAGGAAGATCCTCTCGAGAAGGAAAGGGCAACCCACTCCAGTATTCTTGCCTGGAAAATCCCATGGATGAAGGAGCCTGGTCTGGGTCGCTAACAGTTGGACACGACTGAGCGAATTCACTTTCACTTTTTATTTTCATGCATTGGAGAAGGAAATGGCAACCACTCCAGTGTTCTTGCCTGGAGAATCCCCGGGACAGGGGAGCCTGGTGGGCTGCCGTCTATGGGGTCGCACAGAGTCGGACACGACTGAAGCGACTTAGCAGCAGCAGTAGTAGTAACATTTCCTTACTGGTGTATCTTCTGTGCCCCCCGCTCCTGCTCCCCCATCGCCACTTCATCCTTTCTGTTTCTCTCCCTTCCTCCTTTCTGACTTTTCTAATAGACATCTGAAACTCAGCACGGACCCAGCTCCTGATCTTCCCCCGGAAGTGCCCCATCGGTTCCTCCCCTCCCTCAGCCGGTAGCCATCCCATCCTCCTATTTGCTGAGGCCAAAAGCCCTCCCTCCGACCCCTCATGCTGTCCCTCAGGAAATCTCACAGTTCCGTCTTCAAAACATATCCAGGATCTGCCCCTCTGACCACTTCTCGCCACCCCACGTGAGCCACCCACAGCTGCCACCTGAAATATGCATAGCCCCTCCCTAGGCCCCCCATCTGCATCCTGCCCCCCAGGACTACTGCCCATAGTCTCAGCGCAGATGCCAGGCTGGACCCTTTGAAATCGTCGGTTCTGTCATGTCGGGTGTGGGCTCGAGCCCCTCTGATGGTTCCCTCTTTCACTCAAAGAACACGGCAGGGTCCTTCATGGCCAGAGGGCTCCCCCTGAGAGGCCCTGTTACTTCTCGGGCCCCACCCCACACTTTTCTCCAATCATATCACCCTTTGCTGTTTCTTGAACCACCAAACCGCTCCAGCCTTTACCCTGGCTGTTTCCCCGGGCTGTCCCAGGAACAGCCTGGGAC
The DNA here is from genome assembly GCA_006410635.1 of Cephalophus harveyi. NCBI lineage: Eukaryota > Metazoa > Chordata > Mammalia > Artiodactyla > Bovidae > Cephalophus > Cephalophus harveyi. Next base: position 34,557 of record SJYT01062810.1, read on the forward strand.
ACACTTTTTCTTCCCAGATACCTGCAAGGTTCACTTCCTTTTCAAAGATCTCTTTCTCAATGAAGCCTCCTAATCTGATTGCACCCTTAAAAGGGGGTGCAGGGGACTTCCCTGGTGGCCTAGTGGTTAAGAATCCTTATTATTGCATCAATCAGAATAGACTGGGTTATGTTACAGTAACAAAGACCCTCAAAAGTTCAGTGACTTAAAGAAACAAATCTTGTCTGTCCTGCTCTAGAGTCTCAGGGACCTAGGCTGACTACACAGCCTCCATCTGAAATGTGTCCAATTTCCACATCAGAGGGGAGGGAAAGCTCTGGGGGGGTCTCACGTCAGCAGCTAGTGCTCTGGCCGGGAAGTAACATCACGTCTCACGATTAACTGGCAAGCCGGCCGCATGGTCTCACTCAACCACAAGACCAAGGAGCAGAATCTTACCGCGTGCCCAGAAGAGGGAGAACTAGGACCGTTTAGAGCAGGGTCCCCAGCCTCCAGGACCTAACACCTGATGAGCTGAGATGGAGCTGATGTAACAGGAACAGAAATAAAGTGCACAGTAAGTGTAAGGCCCTTGAATCATCCCCAAACCTGCCCCTCTGTCCGTGGGAAAACTGCCTTCCACAAAACCCTTCCCTGGTGCCAAAAAGGTTGGGGTGATTCATTTATAGCATTAGTAATCGCTACAACTTTGCCTCTTTTTATCATTTGTTCCACACCACCCCGCCTGCCGCCCCAGAATGTCAGCTTCACAAAGACAAGCATCTCTAGCACCTGGAACAGTGGTTTTCACGTAGGAGGTGCTTAATGAATATTTCTCGAAGGAATGGATGGATTACATGGTTCGATGCTATCTGAAACAGAGTATATAACTATAAATCCCGCATCACATGCATATACTGCAAACATGCAGGAAAAGGGTTCTTAATCTATGTCTGGCCCTGTTCTGGAAGCCCATGAAATTCTTTTCAAATTTTTTTCCAAGGAAGGGTCCTGTGGCTTTCACCAGGTTGGCAAAGGTGCCTTTAACACAGACCACGAACAGATGGTCCAGAAAGAAGGGGTTTGGGGTATGTCAGGTACAAAGCCAGACCCCAGGGCCAATGTTAGTATGTTAAAGGCAGCAGGTGGGTCACCTCACCTCTCTGAGCCTGTCTCCTCTGTGCTTTGGGCCCACAGTGGGGATCAGCCGAACAGGTGGTCTCCACACTGGCCAGCAATTCACGAAAGCTGGGCCCTGGGAGGAGGGGAGGAGGGGGCACCACGCTCACCCGCGCGGTCAGTGCGCCATCTAGTGGACAGAGTGGGCGTAAGGGCCGCTGGCACACTCCTGGCCCTCCTGGGTCGCAAGAGCCAGCTGGCGCTCGGGAAGGTTTGATGATGAGATGCTTGGGCTCAGTAGTGCCCGACTCTTTGCGACCCCATGGACTGCAGCCCACCTGTCTCCTCTGTCCATGGGATTTTCCGGCAGGAATACACAAGAAGGTTCATCTATGCAAATCGTACAGGAAGACAGGCCTTTTGACTTTCCCTGCAGGGCAGGCTGAAACTCCAGGACTGGGCAGCCTGGGGCAATCATCTCCTCTCTCTCTGATTCATGGGCAGCAATGGGAGATCGTGCAGGGAGAACAGGACTGGACGAGTGAGGCAAAGGAGGCAGCTGACTTATTATCAACCTGAAGGCAGCACCAAGTGACTCAGTGATTGAGATTTCTTAATGCAGCATTTTAGAAAATCAAAATTACTGAAAAAAAAAATCTATGATGAACAAATCAGGAAATCCTCAAATAAAGACAGGATCTGTTCTGATCTTTCCATCCGCCTCGGGCTCCAGGAGGGCTCACAGGGCATGTGACGAGTCCTGTGCCTCACCAGTCTGGCCCCGAGGAGAGCCCCGGAGCTGACCCAGCGGCACCGGCCACATCAGCCCGGGGCTGGGCGGGACCAGAGCCCGGGGTCCAGAAGCAGAATTCCACCAAGAATTCCATGGCCCTGAGGAAAACGGCAAACTCCAGTCCCAACTGTGACTCCTTTAACCCGGGGGAGAAGACCGGCACACGCACGTTCTCTGTCGTGATGGAGGCGGGCACTGGGCTGGGAACCCACCCTGCCCTCAAGGGGCCACCATCTTTGAGCTGAGATCCATATGGACAGGAACGAGGGATTAGGGGATTCTCTGGTTGGACTTCAAAGAAAAACAGTGACGTCAGGGGAGACTAGAGCTCAGCTTCAGAGCAGTGAATCAGCTGAAACAGGCCTGGCTGCTCCTGGGTGTCCTTTCCCCACACAGCCAAGGATGCAACTTCCTGCCTCTTGATTCCTGAGCAAAGTGACAGGACGCCTCCTGAGGATGTCTCCCACCCTGAGATGCTGGGGTCCCTCCACAGACATGTCATTGCACCAAGCTGACACCCAGGGCTTGGCGTCCTTCACCTCGTCCACGGAAGCCCAGCTGGGGTGGTGGCGTTTATCTCCAAGGCAAACAGAGCCACCCCCATTATCCATGACTGGCTGTGTTTACTGATGATGTCACATCCATCCCGGGCTTCCTGGTGGTGACTCAAGGGTGAGCTGCTGGTCAAGATGAGTCTTGCTGGGACCCACCCAAACAGGCAAGCATCTGGAGTCACCCAACCGGAGTGAAACCCTACAGGTGAGACACGGCTGCTGATGTAAGGAAGGTCAGAGAAGGGGCATCTCAGAACACCCACCCCTCACTCAGCACTTCGTGGCAGCTTCTGTCCATGCCCCGGGGATAAAACTCATAGCGTCTCATTCCCCTGTCTCAAATGAGAGAGAGAGAAAAAAAAAGGCTCACAGTGGGGAAGTGGCCTGCCCAAAGACACAGCCAGCAGGTGACAGGAGGGTTTGCTCACTAGCTGATAGCAGAGGCAGCCAAATATGGCCTGGAGAAATAATTTCAAAAGGCAGAGAGGTATTGCACAGAGAGGTGGGCAAACCAGGTTGGAATAAATCCATCTGGGAACCGAGATCTCTTACATGTGGGTTCAAATTCCAGCAGGCTCCCAGCTTCTTCCAAAGAAGGCTTCTCCAAACAGAGGCCCCGGAATGACTGCTTTCAGCCTGGTCATCCGGCCGCTCTGTAGCTCGTCCCTTTCTCTCCCATCACAACTGCTAAATGTCACTGACTCAGATGGGTGGGCCATCGAAAAACCTAATAAATCTACAAGCGTTCACTCTCCTGAAAGTAATGATAACAATAATTAAACTTAAAATGTGTCTGTAGGGTAGTTGCACAATCTGTGAGGGGTGTGGAAATTCCTTGTGATTCGACCAACCAGGCTCGGGGCCTGAAGGTGAAGGGAAAGAACAGGCCAGCAGGTCTCTGTTGACAGTGGAGCCAAAGCACGCTGGAGATCAAAGGCAGCCTGGCAGGGGAGGGGCGGGGAGAGGCGGCTGCAGCCCCAGCATGTGAACCCGTGACCTTCCTGCAGCCTGGGGGGGCCGGCAGTCCCCGGACAGGGCCACGGCCAGCCCCACACAGCTGCTTCTGACCCCTGCATATTTCGAGGGGGAGCCTGGCCGGATAGCTGCCTCCCTGGAGAAATGCCGTGAAAGAGGGCCCTTGCTACCCTGGGGGTCGTCTGCAGGACTGTCCACCCTCCTTCCAATCGATCAGGACCTGGAGGCCCCGGGACAGAATGTGACTTGCTCCGGATCACCCAGGGGCTGTCATCACTAAACAGAAACGAAATTCACCAGGCCTGCTGTCCAACGCCCTTCCCTCCAGGTCAGGCACACTCTGTTCGCTTTCAAGGGCAGCAGAAGACTCCTGTCACTAAGCCACCGTGGGGACAGGGCCTAGGAGCCTAGTGGGGCCCAGGAGCCTAGGGGAGACCGCAGCCTGGAAACATCACAAGGCACCATGCCGTTACTTTTCCCCAGCTGTATGGAGGAAGAATTCCACTGAGGCTACACCCAACATCTATCTCAGTCAGAAGGAAATACGCCCAAATATTTGGTCTGCTTAATATCAAAGGTCTGAATGACCTCAGGAGCTCTGATATTTCGTTCCGAAATCTCACCTCCTTTCATTTTTTGAAGAAAGCTGCAACTATAGGTCGGAGAAGGCAATGGCACCCCACCCCAGTACTCTTGCCTGGAAAATCCCATGGACGGAGGAGCCTGGTGGGCTGCAGTCCATGGGGTCGCTAGGAGTCGGACACGACTGAGAGACTTCACTTTGACTTTTCACTTTCATACATTGGAGAAGGAAATGGCAACCCACTCCAGTGTTCTTGCCTGGAGAATCCCAGGGAGGAGCCTGGTGGGCTGCCGTCTATGGGGTCGCACAGAGTCGGACACGACTGAGGCGACTTAGCAGCAGCAGCAGCTACTATAGGTGAAATCTTCCAAGAATGATGAACTCAATTACAGGCCCAGAGATGGATCTATTATTTTAGCTAATAATACTGCAGGAACACTTTCTACTCAGGGCCCCTGGGACAGTGTCATTGTTTTTGTTTTTGTGGGAATGATGACTGACTCAGAAGCAAAGCAGGTGATTTATCTCGACGAGGTTTTTATTTGCCAACTTTGAAAAATGATTCAGAAATATATTTCTTGGGGAAAAAAGTGAGTATAAAATTGTGTTTTGATTTAAGTAAAATAAAAATGCTCTGGGAAAGTGGCTTAAGGATATAAACTCACAATAGGGGATTTTCCAAGAGAGTCCTAATTTTAATAACATTCTCCTCTTTGGTCTCCATAATCACGTTCTTATTTGACAGTTCATGGGTCTTTTTCATTGTATCTCCGAAATCTGCTCGTTCTCCAGATGAAGAAATGTAAATATACTTAAAGTTTCCAGAAGCCCTTTTTCACCATTTGGATTTTTCATCTGAAGATACAATGACTTCAACACAATCCCAAATTCTCCCAAATTTTAATGACAATATATATGTCACTTAGGAATGCTTTCAGCTGCAAAGATTAGAAAATCCAGTGCTTGCTGCCGGGGTCCCATTCACTCTCTCTCCATCATTTGCTGATGTCACTCTTGTTTCCCACGTTGAGCTTGCAAGATGGCAGCGCTGATGTCACACCTGCTTTCTGGGGGAGTTATTTGGGCGCCAAGCAAGTGGCTTCCTAAACCCCCAACTGCTTTGTCTCTTCCCTCACCCCCAGTAGATCTTTGTTCACTTCATTTCTTCGGCCAGAACTGTGTCCCAACTCCAGCCTGCATGGTAGAAACCTCGCCGTTGCGCGCCTGCTCGGTGCCGTCCCAAGGTGATAGCGACTGTGGACTTTGTTCGCTCATCTATTTGGCGGCGCTGAGTGTCAGCTGCCGCGTGTACAATCTAGCTCCCTGACCAGGGATGGAACTCAAGCCCCCTCCCTTGGGAGTGGGGAGTTTTAGCCACTGGACCAGCAGGGACTCTGTGTGTGTGTGTGTGTGGGCTCAGTCGTGTCCGACTCTCTGCAGCCCCGTGGAACGTAGCCCGCCAGGCTCCTCTGTGGAATTTTCCAGGCAAGGATACGGGGGCGGGTTGCCATTTTCTGCTCCAAAACCCAGGGACGGAACTCAGGTCTCTTACATCTCCTGCATTGGCAGGTGGGTTCTTTACCACTAGCACCACCTGGGAAACCCACCAAGGACCTCAAATACCTCTAAATATTAATACAACAGAGAAAGCCTAGAATGCAAGCTTTGAATTGGTAAGTGCATCCTATGGAGAGTATTAAAATAGCAAAGCTCTTTCCACCATGAATTTGGGCCTCAGGTACTGCCTGACATCATAGCCAACGCATCCTAAAAGTTTTATAGTCGTGGGGTACTCAGGGGACATTACAAACCGGCTTACGTGGCAAAGTCAGCCTTTAGGGCTCAGCAGGGTTTCCATTGATCGTCAAGTTTTCTTGTACTTCCTGGTCAATGTCAATAGGTTGGGGACATTTTTAACGAAACACATAAATTACTACTCAAGGTCTTTGCTAAATTATTTATCGTTGTATGCATTTGCCTAATGGAAAATTTCACTTTGTGCTGAATTTCAAGATCCCCGGGGCTAATACTTCCCCTTTTAGTAAAAGGTTGCATTCTCTCATTGTTTATTGCGCTCATAGACCCATGGAAATTCAGAGTCAGAGCAGACGCTCCATGTAGACAGAGGGAAATGTTACAGAAGGTCTGAGTTGTTCTGGAAACAAATTACTGAAAATGTCAGGGACCAGCGCGGAAGGGGCCTGCATGGTGAGGTGGCACCTCGCAGGCGCATGGATACAAACACGGGTGTGTGGCAAGTGGGCATGCAGAAAAAGAAAAGTTCATCAGAGACAGGCTTCTGCTCTTCGTGAAAGAGAATTAAAACGTTGAAAGATATCATCCTCGTGGAAAAGAATAGTCCATTATATCACACCCCTCAGCGCCCCCTGCTGATCACATTGAGGAACTGCTTGGCAATCCAGGTGTTCTCGTGGCTTCCCTGCTCACTCAGTCGTATCCGACTCTTTCGCGACCCCATATACTGTAGCCCGCCAGGCTCTTCTGTCCGTACGATTTCCTAGGCAAGAATACTGGAGTGGGTTGCCAAGGACAGAAAAGGAAATGAGAATTGCTTATCTGGCTTCGTAGACTTCTGTAAAAGCATCTCAGAGCATCTTTCTCCAAGTTTTCTCTCTCAGAAAAAGCCCTCGGTGAAGGTAAAGTTGTTCTAGAATTTATTGCACTTGTTTAGCAAGGGGAAATATCGGGTATACAGGGCAATGCTTTATTAAGTCCGGAGAGGAAGTCTGCAGTTGTGGTCGATGTCTGGAATTTGCTAAACACAGAAAACAAATCTGCTTAGGAAAAGACAGTCTGGAACTTTCTCTGCTGATACTTTCCCATGGAAAAAAAATAAAGACAAGCAGAAGACAGGCCAGGCAGATCCACCTCCATAGACTCGCCATTTGCCCGTGATGCCAACTCACGGTGGTGTCTTCAGGACAACAGACCGCCGTGTCCCTTTCTGCCCTGGGCTTTCTCGAGTAAGGAATGCTCAAGTTATCTTGGCCTCTGGCAGAGTCTCTCTTTACACAGGCCAGCCGCACCTAGAGACATCTAGACATCTGGACAGAAGTTTAAAAAAAAAAAAAAATCAGACAATTTTAGAACTAAAAGTAACTTGAAGACCAACTACCCTATTTCAGAGGTGGAAAAAAACAGGCCGAGAAGTGAAAACTGCCTTGCCGGGCCCCGCACAGGGACAGACAGACTGGTACAGAATCCTTCCTCCTCCCCCAGCCCTTATCTCTCCAGGAGCAGACTCACAAGGAAACTACAAAGGCGCTTTTAGGTTTCCAGCTGACTAGACCACCCAGAATTTCTCCAGTCACAAATTCCTTAAAGGATAGATAAACGGAACAAGGATATATAATACATAGCTGAGTTTGCAAGAAAAGAGACACCAAAAACGCAAAGGGGAGGAAACCAAGCCCTGGGACAGAGGGTATGGCCGTCCTTAGGGGTGTGCATGGACGTGCGGGAGCTGGAAATGCACCCAGGTGTTTCAAATGTGAGGTGTTTTATCTGTACGCTTCCAGGCTAAGTTGATTCAGTCGTGTCCGACTTTTTGCGACCCCAAAAGGTTCCTTTGTCCATGGGATTCTCTACACTAGAATACTGGAGTGGATTGCCATTTCCTCCTGCAGGGGATCTTCCCCACCCAGGGGTTGAACTCGCGTCTCCTGCATTGCAGGGGGATTCCTCACCGCTGAGTCACCGGGGAAGCCCACTTATCTTATAAAGATTGTGCAAGAAGGAGAGCAGACGCTGAGACCCATTCAGACAGTGGGACCCTCCAAAGACCACATGTCAGTAAGAGGGGCGTTCGAAAATACTCATTGGCCCCGGTAAGGAGGCCAGAGGAGTGTTACTTAGTTGGGGTCTTTTTAAATTGATGGTATTGATGAATATAGAGTGAGTGTTCTTTCCTTTGTATTCTGTTACGTGTGTCCTTGGCCGTGCCGGCTCTTATTAATAGCTGCAGCACTTGGAATCTTTGGTCTTCACTGTGGCACGCAGGTCTTTTAGTTGCGGCACGTGGGGTCTAGTTCCCAGACCAGGGATCTAACTGGGACCCTTGGCATTGGCAGCGCAGAGACTTGGCTACTGGACCACAAGGGAAGTGCCTTAAATAGGGTCTTAAAGAGAAAGAAATATCCTAAGAGAAATCAACAGCACAGGCCTGCGACATTGGGCAGCTGCAGAGCCTGAATTTTACCTTCTTCAGTGGTGAGCTGCTTAGAGTGCCTAGTAGGAACATATACACAATTTTCCTGGAGGAGTACTTTACAACTCATGCCACATGGCTTCTTAATGACAAAATGGATCATTATTGAAGATGACCCCATAATAAAAAATTACCAAAATAGATAAGGAATTGGTGGAGCCTCAATGATAGACAATCAGCAGATACAACCGTGGCTGAATGAAACCAAAACAACCAAACCAGGCAAGATTAAACAAACGAAAACCACACGGAACTATCTGCTGAGACTATAAAGTAATACTGTAAATGATTAAGAGAGGAAGGAACAGAAACCTAAGGAAATAACACTCTGCAAAAAAACACTGAAAGATCTATGGCAAGAGATTGGATTAGTAATTTTTAAAATTCCCACAAAGCAAAGTTCAGGCCTCAGTGGTTTCACTGGTAAATTCTACTAAACATTCAAAGAAAAAATAAATACCAATTCTTCATAAATTCTTCCAAAAAATAGAAGATGAGCGAACACTTCCCAACTCCCTCTATATGCTGGTATTATCAAAATCAGTCTAAGACATCAGAAGAAAACAATACACCAATATCCCCCATGAATGCAGATGGAAGAGCCATCAACAAAATACTAGCAAACTGAATCCAGCCACAGAAAAAAAGTGTTATATAGCATGACTAGTGGGAAATTTCCCAGGAATGCAAGGTGGAGTCAACACGTAAAAATCAACCATTGTTGATTATTTCCCAGAATAAAGGTCAAAAAACACACGATCATCTCAGTGGACACAGAAAAATCATTTGACAAAATCCAATGCCCTTTCATGAGAGTAACTTCCAACAGACTAGGAATAAAAGGGAATTTCCTCCATCTGATCACTACTAGAACTAAAGAACAAGTTCAACAATATAGGGAGTTATAACATCAAATAACAAGAATCAGTTACAGTTCTGTATACTTACAATGAACGGTCTGAAAATGAAAAAGCAATTCCATTTACAATAGCAGCCAAAAGAAAATACTTAAGGAGTAAACTGAGCAAAGGAAGTAGATTTATACTCTGAAAGTCACAAAGCATTGTTTAAAGAAAAGAAGAAAAACCTAAATAAATGGTAGGACACTCCATGTTCATGGATCAGAAAATGTAATGTGGTTAAGATAGTAATGCTTCCCAAACTGATTGATAGAATCAATAAAAATCCTTATTAAAATCCTCAATGCTTTTCCTGCATAAACTGTCAAGCAAATCCTAAAACTGATATGGAAGTACAAGACACCCAGATAGGGCTTCCCTAGTGGTCTGTTGGTTAAGAATCCACCTGTCAATGCAGGCGCCACAGGTTCAATCCCTAGTCCAGGAAGATCCCACAGGCCACGGTGCAACTAAGCGGCAGTGCCACAACCACTGAGCCAGCGCTCTCAACCCCAAGAGCTGCAGCTACTGAAGCCCGTGCACCCAGAGCTCACGCGCCACAACAAGAGAAGCCACCGCAATAAGAAGCCCACGCACTGCGATGAAGAGTAGCCCCCGCTCACTGCAGCAGGAGAAAGTCCGCTTGCAGCCACAGAGACCCAGCGCAGCCAGAAGTTAAATAAATAAGCCTTTAAAAGAAAAAGACACCCAGAATAGCCAAAACCATCTTGAAAAAGATTTTAAAAAGAAAAGCATAGACAAAGTTAGAGGACTCACACTTCCTGATTTCAAAACTTACTACAAAGCTACAATAAGATAGTGTGGCAGTATAGTGGTAGGATAGAGCAATTGCACAGAACTGAAGTCAAGCCATAAACCCTTACCTTGGTGGCCAAGTGATTTTTTTACATGAGTGCCAAGGCAAGCCAATGGGGGAAAGAGTCATCTTTTCAGCAAATGGTGCTAGAATAACTGGACGTCCACAGGCTAAAGGATGAGGTTGGACCCTTTCGCTACACCTCAGAAATTAACTCAAAATGAATCCGCAGACCTGAAACTATAAAACTCTTAGAAGAAAATATTGGGGTAAATCTTTGTGACCTTGGTTAGGCAATGGTTCCTTAGATATGATACCATAATCAAAAGCAACAAAAGGAAAAAATAGGTAAGTCTTAAAATTTTTTTCGTGTTTCAAAGGACAATATCCAGGAAGCTAAAAGACAACCCACAGAATAGTGGAATATAATTGTAAATCCATATAGCTGACAAGGGACTTGTACCCACGATATATAAAGAATGGTGACAACTCAGTAAGAAGCCAAAATACATTCTGTTCGTGCCAATGCTTTGTTACCTATTGATAGCTGCTGAATCTAGAATCTGTATATTCCCTTCTAGACTTCAGACCCATGATTTGTTTTGCAGTGGTCTATTTTATTGTTTTTTTTTTTAAGAAAGCCAAAAAGAAAGCCAACCCCTGATGCAGCTGATTTCTCACAAAATGAAAAGCATCTTGGCTTTTTCATAAATTCATCCTCCTAACATTTCTTGAGCAAAACTGTGTGCCAGGGACTGGGCAGCCTGCAGTGAACAAGTCAAAAATCAGCCTGCCCTTGGGATGCTGAAGGGTGTCCTAAATTCCTCAGATGGGTTGTGGGTGGGAAGAGACAATCATCAGCAAAAAGATGAACAAGAAAAGGATTAGCTAGTGTCTTCGCTTCCCTTTTTTGCTCAGTTGCTCAGTCGTGTCCAACTCTTTGTGACCACGTGGACTGCAGCACACCAGACTTCCGGGTCCTTCAACAACTCCCGGAGCTTGCTCAAATTCACGTCCTTTGAGTAGATAATGCCATCCAACTATCTCATCCTAGGTTACAACCTTCTCCTCCTGCCCTCAATCTTTTCCAGCATCAGGGTCTTTTCCAATGAGTCAACTCTTCACATCAGGTGGCCAAAATATTGGACCTTCAACTTCGGTATCAGTCTTTCCAATGTATATTCAGGGTTGATTTCCTTTAGGATTGACTGGTTTGCAGTCCAGGGGAACTCTCAAGAGTGTTCTCTAGCACCACAGCTTGGAAACATCAGTTCTTCGGTGCTCAGCCTTTTTTTTGATCCAACTCTCACATCCATACATGACTACTAGCTATTGTAAAAAATTACTACAAATTCAGTGGCCTAACACTGTACACAGTTATTCTCCTGCAGTTCTGGGCAGATGTCTGAAAAGTCTTGGCTGAAATCAAGATGTCAGCAGGGCTATTGCCTTCTGGCCCTAGTTCCCCTAAAGGGAGAACCCACATACTTGCCTTTTCCAACGTCTCGTGGCCTCCTGTGTTTCTCAGCTGGTAGCCTCTTCGTCCCTCTTTAAAGTACATCACTCCAGTCTCTGACATCATATTTCCTCCTCCTCCAGCTTCTCCTGTGTCCCTCCTGTAAGGAATTTTGTGATGCTAACTGGTCCATCCAGAAATCCCGAACAATCCCCTCCTCTCCAAATCCTTACCTTGATCACATTTGCAGAGTCCCATTTGTCCTATAAAGTAGCACTGACCCATTCCTCGGAGGATTAGGGCTTGGACATCTTGTAGCAAGCAACAGGGCTTCCCCACTGGCTTGCACTAAGTCGCTTCAGTTGTGTCTGACTCTTTGTGAGTCCACAAAATGTAGCCCACCAGGCTCCTCTGAACAGAGGAGATTCTCTAGGTAGGAATACTGGAGTGGGTTGCCATTTCCTTCTCCAGGGGATCTGCCTGGCCCAGGGATGGAACCCGCTTCTCCTGCATTGGCAGGTAGGTTCTTTACCACTAGCACCACCTTGGAAGCCCCTGTGGCTCAATGGTAAAGAATCCACCCGCAGTGCCGGAGATGCAGGAGGCACAGGTTCGACCCCTGGGTGAGGAAGATCCCCTGGAAGAGGGCATGGCAACCTATTCCAGTGTCCTTGCCTGGAGAATCCCATGGACAGAGGAGCCTGGCGGGCTACAGTCCACAGGCTTGCACGGAGTCAGCCACGACTGAAGCGACAGCACAGCGTGTAGCGGTAAGCCCTGTTAGAATTAACATAGAATGCTATGTTAGATATGGCTTGGAATACTACCTCAGGTCAAGGAAGGTCCCTCTAGGCTGAGCTTCACATTCCCAGGAAATACTGTAGTGGGGAGAACATTCTAGACCGAGGAAACAGCAAGTGAAAAACTCTACAGCAGGGGAATTCCCCAGCAATCCAACGGTTAGGACTCTGTCATTTCACTGCAAACGACAGGGTTCAGTCTCTGGTTGGGGAACGAAGGGGAAAAATAAAAAACTAAGGAAAAAACTCTGAGATGAATAGATTTGGAATGGGGGAGGAGTCAGCGCTGTTTGCGTTGGAAAGGTAAGGGAATTTTCAAGTCACATTTGCTTTTTCAAATAAGAACATTTAAAGCCTCATCCCCTCTCTTGGTCTTTATCACACACGTGTGTGTGTGTGTGTGTGTGTGTTCTTTCTTGCATTTTTTATTTTTAATTGAGGATAAATGCTTTACAATGCTGTGTTGGTTTCTGTCACACATCAGCATGAGTCAGCCACAGGTATACATATGCCCCTCCCTATTGAACCTCCCTCCCACCCCGACCCATTTATCACACACGTGTGTGTGTGTGTGTGTGTGTGTTCTTTCTTGCATTTTTTATTTTTAATTGAGGATAAATGCTTTACAATGCTGTGTTGGTTTCTGTCACACATCAGCATGAGTCAGCCACAGGTATACATATGCCCCTCCCTATTGAACCTCCCTCCCACCCCGACCCCGTCCCATCCCTCTAGGTTGTCACAGAATGTTGGGTTGAGCTCCCTGCATCATACAGCAAATTCTCTTGGTCTTTAAATGGGAATTTGCCCCAAACTGCTGTTATTGGCAGGGACCTGTTTGGTCACAAAACACAGTACATCCTCGTGGACGCCCCAGAGCGCTTACCAAGCAAGACAGCCCGTGGGCAGGCTGTAAGCTCAGCCACAGGAAGTTCAGAAGAAGGCAGACACCCCAACACAAGACCCTGTTTGGATTGTGGCTTTCAGAATCTCATTGATACTGTCACTAGCAATTGCATCTTCCAACTTTCACTAACGTAAACAGGATTTTTGGTTATTTAAACTCAAGTAGGAGCTAAGAGCAGAGAAGGCAATGGCATCCCACTCCAGTACTCTTGCCTGGAAAATCCCATAGACGGAGGAGCCTGGTAGGCTTCAGTCCATGGGGTCGCACAGAGTCAGATGTGATTGAAGTGACCTAGCGACAGCAGCAGCAGTAGCTAAGAGAGGAAACCTTGGTTGTCTGCCCCTGGGGAGGTGTGGAGCTGATTTCCAGCGAGGCCAGGCCTGCTCTTCAGGCCTGGGTTCTGGGCAATTGGAGAGCAGCTACAGTGCTTTCTCAGCAGTTACATCCGGCTTCCCACCTTCTCCTGTGTCATCCCTTTCCATTGATTCACTTCACTTCACACTGAGCATCATTAAACCTCAGAACAGCTAAGACTGCGGGTTTTCAAGTTTGCATGAAACCAACACACACACCTGAAGAGCCTAACACGTGGATTTTCTCGTCTTTTTAGACTTACAGCACGTTTGACTGTACTACAGCTTTCATTGCAGTCCTCCTTAAATTCTGCTTCCTGCACTTGTTTTAAGGTCTTGAGTCAAGGCCAGTACACTTTGTACTTCACTACGGCCCTCAGCAGGGTGCCTGGCACAGAGCAGATAATCAATACTCATTTGTTCTTGAGGACTCAGCGGCACCAGTCCTAATATTGATACAGACCAAGAGCTGACCGTTCTCTAAGACTTCTAAAGGAGCAACCAGGAAATTATTTCCATAAGGGAGATTTCATTAATATAGATATCTGTTAGAAGGTCTGCCTACACTTGTGAACCTGGCCCTTCGATTAGATTCCAGTCTCAACAAACAAACTGGGCCATCTGAGATGTGCTGGATTTAAAGCAGTTTGTTAATTGCGATCTCTTCCTGGCTGAGCTGTGGGGTGTTAAAGGTTAAGCCTCTGCTCTTTCTGGCTCCTCGGTTGACTGCCTTGCAGCAGAGGGTGAAACGATCCCATTCATCAGAAGGCCTGCAGGGAGGTTCTAACACAAAAGGTGACCGACCTGCAAAGTTAAGGAACCGATTTTCAAGTTTAAATGAAAGCTGACAGACATCCTTGAAGAGCCCAATATGAAAAGCTGATAATGGTAAAGTCATCAGTTCACTCAGTATGGCAGAGAAGACCCACCAGGTAAATCTTAGGAGTCAGATGCTAGAAATCTGTTAAGGAGAGGTAGCTGCTTCCACTGCCTGAAACCTAAGGGCTCCAACACCCAAGGATCCATTACCTTTTGGTTCTCAATCACAGTACGCTTTATAGCTTGCAAAACACGATAACCTTGTCCCGGAATCCAAGTGGTTGATTCTGTCCTAAATCTAGCTGCACCTCATGATTTTATATCCCCATCTAGGCCAACACAGGGCTTTCTTTGGGTATGTTTCCCAGTGAATTTTATAACGGGAGCAGTTTAGAAGCTTCATAATAGCCCATAAAAGATGAAATTGCACCCAGATAGAAGTTTTTTAGATACAGAATAAGATCTCCTGCTCTGGCTGGCTGAGAATTTCAGATACCAAGCAGTGTTTCAGGCTGGGAGAAGCCTGTTTGGGGTCCTCAGGCTGGGGTTGAGGTGGAGAAAGAACAGGGAGCTTCAGGAGCCACGCTAAGGAAGAGCATTACCTCCACTATACCTGCGTTCACTATGGGCTTCTAAATCTTGTAAGGATCTTGTGACTAGCACGGTTATATTGCACTGAATTAAAAGTCCTTCTTAAATCTAAGTTTGAAAACGTACTGCCATTTCTGTAACCAGGCCGTGGCATTTATTGATTTTTTTTCACATTATCAGGAACTGCCAAAAAGGGTTGCAAGAGGCTGCCCCTTTCCCCCACCTATGAGAGCCTTGGTCCTGAGGTCCCTCAGCTCTCTGAGGTCGGGGATACGGGAGGGCAGGAAGGGGTCAAGCAGGGAAATGAGTACAGCTGGGGATCACAGCACCCGCGGAGAACGTGGGCGTCAGGGCCCCTGTCGCCAGCACTGCGAGGGGCACTAGAGAGCTCTAGGACCACAGAGGTGTGACCGCCTCCGGTGCGGGCTGAAAGCAGAACGGCGTCGCGAGCCCGCCCTGGACCCCTCGCGCGGTCGGGGTCCCCGCTTTCCAGCGCCTCAGGTGGAGACGCCCCGCCCACTTGGCGCGGCGCGCCTCCGCCCCGCCCACAGGGGCCTCGCGGCCCCGCCCCCCAGGGCTCGGCCCGCCTCCGCCCGGCCGCCCCGGCCGCCTCAGGTGGGGCCGCCCCGCCCGCCCGGCCGCCC
>SJYT01062810.1:50613-122542 GCA_006410635.1 Cephalophus harveyi
CCAGGGCTCGAGGCTGGGGGTGCGGGGAGAGGTCGGGAGCCGGGGCTCGAGGCCGGGGAAGCGGGGCGCCCCGCCGGCGGCCGGCAGTCCTCGCCCGCGGGGACGGTCGGGATCCTTCACCCTCGAGGAGAGGAGGGGACTTGAGGCGGGAATGTCCTCCCCTCCCCCCCTTTCTTTACCCGGCCGCCGCCTCTGCCTCCCGGCGCAGGAGACGCCGGCAAATTACACATTTCACCGCCGAACGTCTTCGGGGCGGGAGGGTCCTGTGTCGCCCCTGGGGCGCGTCCCCCCCATCTTCGCCTCGGGGTCGGTGGCCTCGCCGGCGCGGCTGCGGCGCCGGAGTTCTCGGAGAGCCGAGCTTGAGTTTCCTCCGAGAATGTAAGGGGGAAACTCCCAGGTAACTAGCCAGCGCCAGGTGAGCGGGGCTCGGCCCTGGCGCCTGCGGGGGCGCCCCCGGCCCCAGGACTTCACTGGGAAGGTTTGAGACTCGCCCACCGCCCCCCGCCAGACCCTGCCTCACGCAGCTTTACGTTCAATTTGGCTTTCAGATATCGATTATTTGGGGGAGGTTAATGGGAGTCTAAGAACGTCCGAAGTTTGAATAAAGTTGGCCCAGCCTTAACCAATGCGTTGATGGTCATTCTCTTAATTTGCACTTATTACGAGAGAATGTTTCCAGAAACATAGATTTAGGATTAGTGGCCAGTTTAGTAAGTTTAAGTACGTATAAATGAATTCCAGTTTGAAATAAGATATGTGTTTAATCATCTGCTATTAATAGAACACAAAACAACTTTTGTTTTAATTCGGCTTAGGCTCATGGAACCCAAGTTCTCCAAATGCATTTGTAGCCAATTTTAAGACCCACAGTTGGGTCATTTGTATAGATTACTTTTTTTTTTAACCCTAAAATTTAGTTTCTAGATTTGCAATTGAATTTGCAAGTGAATTCCTGAAATCAGAGTTTATTGACGTTTGTTGAGTAAGAATAAAAGCATGAAAATAGGTTCATAATCCTTTGTTCAAAAGACTGGTTCCCTTTGTCTGAATACACAAATCCTGTCACATGTGGACTATACTGCATTCACACTAAACACAGTAGATACAGTTGTCATAGCATTCTCAGTAAGCTCAGTAAGTGACTGTGACCAAAATCTGGTCCTTATTCATGTTTCCTTAGAAGAGGGCAGGTTTTAGAAATCCCAGAAATTTGAATGTTAAGGTTTTGCCTTTCTGTTGAGATTGTTTAGATGATCCTGAAGATGGTGGGGGTAGGAATGTATGAGCTGTTGACTGTGTTAATATCACGTTGTTACTCTTCAACTTGGGAGTTGTGGCTACTCTGATGACTGTCAATTAAGGACAGTAAAACTGTACATTATTGAGGAATGGAGATCATTGCTAATTTGAGTAGAATTGTGCACACACACACTCACTCACTCACTCACTCCCTCCTCCACCCCCCGCGCCTCCAAGAACAGGCTGGTATATCTTTCCAATCTGAGATGAGATATGACTCAGGCATCTAATCCTAAAGTCACTCTTCTCTGCTTTTTCTCCCAGTTCTTCCTGTCACTTTTAGTGGTGACTCAGCAGAGGGGCTGTGCTCAAGTGAATTACAATCCCACAGATATCAATTTTGCATTACCCAAAGAACTGAGGCAGGAGGAAAAAGGTGTGGATTTCATAGTTTGGGTTATGTGTGTTTATCGACACTGTTGTTTAGTTGCTAAGTTTTGTTCAAGTCTTTGTGACCCCATGGACTGTAGCCCACAGGCTCCTCTGTCCATAGGATTCCCCAGGCAAGAATAAGGAAATGGGTTGCCATTTCCTTCTCCATAAAACATTGTAAATCATTTTCGTATTTTGAAAGGCTGTGATACCCTGACGATCAGAGACCTTTACCTTTGCTTTCCATTCCCAGGTGTCTTAAAACATACTAAAAGCTCACAGATGTTTATTGACTGACTTTAATCACCATTTCCTCGTTAATGTTTTAGGGTCAGGTTTAAGTTGGGATGGTGGGATAATAATTCACAGCCCCAGACAGCAAGTTTATATATAATCTATAAAGTGAATGCCACTAGCTCATGCTTTGACTATGATAGAAATGCACAGTGAAATTTCACAGATCTGATTGAAAGCCCAGCATCTTTTCACCACCTCCTCTTCAGGTTCTTCCTCCCCCAACCCCCTCAAAACCAAACCTGAAAACAATTTAAGTTTAATACGGTAAGAGTCTTCCAGCAGTGTGGATGAACCTGGAAAAGAGATCTCCTTGATGTTACCTGGCAAGTTAGAATGTTTTACTAATAGAAATTCAGCCTAACCAGGTGCATTTACAAAAGCCGCCTGCAAATGAGATTTTATGACTCATATGGGTTTTGATATTTTTTAATACTCAAATTTCTCTAACTTTGAAATAAAGGAATAAATTCTTTAGAGAAAAAGGTGGATTATGAAGTAGTGTGATCCTCTGTATGCAGTATCAAATATCTTTAAATATTTATTTAAACATTTGCTGAGTTTTTTTCAATGTGTACTTAGACAAATGGTTACCAGAGAGCCATACTAAATCCCAGGAGGATGTGTGTTTTACGACTTTACGAGCAAATGGCATGACAGTAAGCCCCAAAATGTCAGGTAGTGTCACTGTTGCTAATTAGAATTAAGCCAAAGATCCCTCCCCACACTTCAGCCTATACGACACCCATAATTTCCCTCAGCAGCTTGCTTGTGATTTTGCATGGGTTTTCTGATGAGTGCATGCTTTAGTGGTACAAGGAAGAAGTAAAGTTAAAAAAAAAAAAAACAAAAAACCCTTAATTAAAAGTAACCACACACACACAGAAGTAACCACAACCTTGCTGGAAGTTAGACTTGTTGGTCTGAGGAAGTTGAGGGCTGGATGTGATGTCACCCCTGCATTAATCTTGCTGAAGCAGCAGTGATGGGGGAAGGGACACAGAGGTCTTTGTTTAAATGTCACCTCCTCCGAGTCCCACTCAGACAGCTTTAAAATTGAAGACAGCCCCATTCGTCTCCCAGCACTCTCCACACTCACACCTGTAGTGCTCACTACCTTAGCATATATTGTTGTTCCGTCACTAAGGCTTGTCTGACTCTTTTGTGACCCCATGGACTGTAGGCCACCAGGCTCCTCTGTCCACGGGATTTCTCAGGCACGAATAATACTAGAGTGGGTAGCCATTTCCTTCTCCAGGTCATCTTCCTGACCCTGGGATCAAACCCAAGTCTCCTGCATTGGCAGACAGATTCTTTCCCACTGAGCCCCCAGGGAAACCCTTAGCATATAATATAAACAGGTGTACATTCTTGATGAAGAAATGAGCCTTTAATTAATTTAGTAGGCTCCTGTCCTGTGCCAGCCTCCCCTCTCCCTCCCTCGACACTTCATAGAGCGTTTGTTTCATTCTAATTACACATCAGCCCTCAAGGTGGGCCTGTTTATTTACTGTTGAGAAAGTGAGGCCCAAAGTCTGAGATATCAGTGCCCAGAGGTCAGTTCCCCTGCCAGCCTCCATCTCCATTCCTTGGTGTAGGAATTTAGTTTGTGGTAGCCAACAAACATGCAAACCAATTACATTTTCATACTTTGGTACCTAAGCTGTCACCCAAAGTTTGTTATTGCTAACTCATCATCATCAGCATGTTGTGAACAAACCTTCAAGTAAGAAAATGAGAGACTTTCATTCTTTCACTGGGTAAAGCAAACAGTCTACACCTGTGTGCTCAATTTTGCTTGTGTAACGGTGGTTTATTTTCTCAGCTTGGGTTTAAGTGGAGATGTTTCAGTGAAAATCCTGCCTGGTTGACTTCCAGTGTGGCCTGTGGCATATAGGTCTAGGCTTTGAAGCTGGTGGCTCACACAGTAAAGAATCTGCCTTCAATTCAGGAGACCCAGGTTCGATCCCTGGGTCGGGAAGATCCCCTGGAGAAGGAAATGGCTACCCACTCCAGTATTCTTGCCTGGAGAATCCCATAGACCAGAGCCTGGTGGGCTATGGTCCACGGGGTCGCGAAGTTGGACACGACTGAGCAACTAACACTTTCACTTTTTGGGGGGGGGAAGCTTTTGGTCGCTGCTTATGTTGATTGCTATTGCTGTGTTGGCTACTTGATATCTTCATCTGTTCCCATAACACTGCTTTCTTTAGGTATGCTGAAGATAAAAGAGCATCTGCAGAAGCTCAGACAATTTGGGCTCCATGATGACTAAAAAAGGGAATTGTAAGAATCAAGTGCCAGGTAGCAGAAAGGGTTGCCAGGTATCAAATATTAAACTGCACAGCCCAGTGTTATAACATTTTGTCTGTAAACACAAAGCCAAATAATGAGTGTCTTTTCCTGTCATAACATCTCTTCTTGATTGGAAAGAGGTTTTAGAACTATGATAACATTACTATGAAGACAGAGCAGCATCCTTCATTAACAAGGCTGGGGCCACTCAAACTTGTGACACCATTCACAAGTTCCAGGTTGCCTCTGACTTTGCATGTGTGACATTATTCCAGGCTCGGGCATTAATTCCTGCACTTCTGTCGTAATGAACTGCAGGGAGACCTGCAGGGGAAACATGAGTGTGCAGTTGCAACCGTGTGGATTGTTTTTCCCTCAGAATTCCACACAGCTATTTATTCTGCAGTTCAATGTAAAACTCATTATAGAAGCAACACAGATATTTGTTGAACTTGCCTGTTAACGTTTGCAAATACATTTTTATTTCTAAAACTTTTATTTTTACTGAAATACAGTTAAAGATTTACAGTGCGTTAATTTCTACTGTATAGCAGTGATTCAGTTATATATGTACATTCTTTTTAAAGATCCTTTTCCATTATGGTTCACAGGATATTGAACATAGTCCCCTATGCTATACAGTAGAACCTTGTTGTTTAGTAGGACCTAAAACTTTTTATTGAACTTTAATCTACATATTGAAAGGTTTGCTTAGCCCTTTATAGCTCACTAAATTGTCACAAATTGAACCCACATGTGTAACCAGCACCCAGATCAAGAAGTAGACCGTGACCAGCCCCCGAAGCCCCTCTCACGCCCCCTTCCAGGCACTGTACCCACTCCAGGATAGCTGCTCTCCTCACTTACAGCAGCACAGGCTAGTTTGGCTTATCTGGTCTGCCTCATTTCACTTGATATGTTTTTTGCATCCGTCCATCCATATTGCAGCAGTAGTTGCCATTAGTTCTTCTTTCACTGTGTAGTAGTACAAGGTGTGACTGTACCACAGTCTGTTCTTTGAGGGGCGTTTGGATTGTTTTCAGACAACTCAAGGGTATTATGAATAGTATGAGTCTGGTGGGCATAGGCCCTCATTTCTCTTGGGTGTCTACACAGAGGAGTGGAGTTCCCAGATTATCAGGTATTTAAATATTTATTCAGCTTTGGCAGAAACTGCTAAGCTGTCTGCCAAAGTGGTTGCATCCGTTTACATTCCCACCAGAAGTGTGTGAGAGTTCCGGTTGGTTGCTCTACAACCTCACCAACAGTTGATATTTTCCTTCCTTTGCATTTTGGCGGCTCTGATGGGTGTATGCAAAAGTTAAAAAAAAATCAAAGTGAAACAGTTTGCCCCAGGCTTGCTGGTTGGAGGTCTGTAACCGCAGCAGGAATGCCATCTCCCTGGGGGATTCGAAGACAGATTCAAAGACAGAATAGAGACATAGGGATCAGATGCCTGAGAGAGGCATAAGTGGTAGTGTTCAGTAGAATAAAAAATAAATTTCAGTTTATTGGACTCTCAGACTCTCATAGGTGAACACATCAAAAGGTGTTCTTGTGGGCTCAGGCCCGTGGCGCCGGCGGAAGGGACAAGTGTTGCAGTCTTCATACAGCCGAGAAGCTCCGTAGTCACTGACGAGACCAGAAGTGGTATGATAAACAGTACAAGAAAGCCCATTTGGGCACAGCCCTGAAGGCCAGCGCTTTTGGTGGCACTTCTCATGCCAAGGGAATCGTGCTCGAAAAAGTAGGAGTTGAAACCAAGCAACCAAATTCTTCCATCAAGAAGTGTGTCAGGGTTCAGCTAATCAAGAATGGCCCCCCAAAAAATCACTGCTTTTGTACCCAGTGATGGTTGCTTGAATTTTATTGAGGAAAATGATGAAGTTCTGATTGCTGGATTTGGTTGCAAATATCATGTTGGTGACATTTATGGAATCCTCTTTAAGGTTGTCAAAGTAGCCAACATCTCACTTTTGCCTTTATACAAAGGCAAGAAGGAAAGACCAAGATCATAAATTTTGATGATGAAAGCACGGTAGTAATAAATTCTCATATACCAAAAAAAAAAGGTTTTTTTGTGTAAGAGGTTTGGGGGGCATAGGTGAACCATAATTAAATGAACTAGACTGCTGGGGGTGTAGAATCAGAGTTATTTGAACTTTCTAGTTAATTGAGTATTAAGGAGAGTTATGACCAACCTAGACAGTGCATTAGAAAGCAGAGACATTACTTTGCCAACAAAAGTCCGTCTAGTCAAGGCTATGGTTTTTTCAGTAGTCATGTATGGATGTGAGAGTTGGACTGTAAAGAAAGCTGAACGCCAAAGAATTGATGCTTTTGAACTGTGGTGTTGGAGAAGACTCTGGAGAGTCCCTTGAACTGCAAGGAGATCCAACCAGTCCATCCTAAAGGAGATCAGTCCTGGGTGTTCATTGGAAGGACTGATGTTGAAGCTGAAACTCCAGTACTTTGGCCACCTCATGTGAAAAGCTGACTCATTTGAAAAGACCCTGATGTTGGGAAAGATTGGGGGCAGGAGGAGAAGGGGATGACAGAGGATGAGATGGTTGGATAGCATCACCGACTCAATGGACATGAGTTTGGGTAAACTCTGGTAGTTGGTGATGGACAGGGAGGCCTGGCGTGCTGCGGTTCATGGGGTCGCAAAGAGTCGGACATGACTGAGCGACTGAATCGAACTGAACTGAACTTTTCCTTTCTGTGTGACTTTTCTTAAAAACATACTTTACTGTTACAGGCACAATAGACTAGTTTTTAAAAGCATTTAAGTGAGTTACAGTTAAATCAAGAGGCTTCAAGACTAGTACTTTTTTCTAAAGGAAATGTTATTTTTAATTTGGGTCTTCTCCACACTTAGATTGTTCATGCTTGAGAACAAGTCCCCCAGATTATACATCTCTGCATTTCCCACAGTTTCCCATGTTTTATTTATTTGTGTGTGCTGGTTTTAATCTTAGAGGCTCTTGAAAACTGATATTTTTATATAGATATTTATAGAAATAATATAGAAAATATAGGAAAAAAACTATTTTTTACTGAGACCAGAGAATTTCCAAAATTTCTGTGGATATTTACACTGAAAGTAAAAGTTACCCAGAATCCCACACTACTCACTCGTACTGTCACTCTTTCAGATATTTTTCAATACATCTTTCCATGTCTGTCAGTATTGTGTGCTTCATCATTTGGATGCCTCTCCATCCACCCGCCTCTTCTTGGACGTTAGGTCGTTGCCAATACCTTGCTATTAAAGTACTGCTATGAACACCATTGTAGGTGAAACTTACACAAATCTGGGATCTTTTCCTTAAGCTAAATCCCCTGCAGGAGTTCTGGGGGAGAGGTAGTCAACATATTTGCTATACATTGCAAAACGCCCTCCAGAAAACACACCCCAGGCCATGCTGTAATCTGATTGTGTGAGAATGTACCTTTCCTGAACCTCAACCAATTCAGTAGATGTTTTAAAATGGCTTCCTTTATATATATATATATCTCATATATATAGATATGATATGTATATATCCAATAGAGAGTTTTTTAAAAAATAATAAAACATGTATAAAACCTATAACAGGGTAGTTTGTGGACATTGGCCGGGAAAACACCCGAAATTTCATGTCTGGCAGTCGGGTGTAATTTCCCCTATAAACTTTGTGCTTGATATGTCTGCAGTAATTAGGGCTCTGCAGCCCTTGAGGCCTGTATACTTTTGTTCTTACTTTCCTCACCCTTGATTTTATCATTCTCTTTATGTTTTCCAGACATTGAGTCTGTCTTTCTGGTTTATCATTATTTTAAGGACTGTGTTCTGGTTATAACTCAAATCTTTGTGGATAAAGTTGAGACTTGTGGAAATGAGATGAAATGTTGTGGTTTCTCTTTCAAAAATAAATGAAAAATATCATGAGAATGTGTTCCCAATCCAGGGAGCAAACTTTTTTTTTTTTTTAAAGCACCCCTCGGAGATGTAAGGGATTGCTCATAGCCTTCCAGAGCTATGTGCTGAGAAAGAACAGCTGGTGAGTGAGGGTGCCCTTGGGTTTGTTGCTTAAAATGGTTTTATTTGTGTGGTTCTTTGGAGGTTAAAAGTCCCTAAACAGTAGTAATCTTCACTAAAATACGAAAGGATAGCTGTGGTTAACTCTAGGGTAGAGAAAGAGGGACTTTTATGTCTGTCTTACACTCTGCCCTCTGGAGTGTTTATATTTTATGTGAGTGGATTATGTTTATAGTATTTAAGCTAAAAAAAAACCCCTAGAAATTGATAAATCTACTCCATATTAATGGATAAAAAATTTTAAAAACTATCCTAAAATGTGTCACTTCCTCTGTTTTGCAAACTGACTTTCTAAGGGTAAACCTAATTTTAAATCTTACCATTTTCTCTTAATTTTTCCTTATGGGGGGCACATGTTTAACTTTTAGTAACCTGAAACTATGAATGCAGCAGAAGAAAAATTCAACAACTAGAAAAATTCTAGTTCTTACATCTTTTCAAGCTCTTATACCTGATGTTGCAAGCACGCAGCTGATCCCCTTCAAGGTGCAGCTGTATCCGTGAACAGTACAAACGCAGGAAGATGTGTGCCAGTAAGAAAAGGCACAAAAGTGGGATTCACACCTGCCAACGTTAGAAGGGATGGAAGTTCAGATGATAATATATTGCCTGTAATAAACATGTACAAGACTTGGACTGGAGGTCAGGACAGGTCTCAGCTAATGAGTCCAGCTATAAGCCACCCCTGGGTGCTTCCTTTTCATCTTCTGGACAGAGTGGCCCCTCCTGAGTTACAGGGAGGGAAGCCCTGGTCTCTAGGGAGAGGGAGACCAGAGACCACCCTAGCCACCTGTTGGATGTAGATGTCTGTGGCCTAAGCTAGCCAATCCCTTTCTGGCCACAGAAGTTCAAAGGACGGAAGAAAATCAAGAAAATCACAATGATAATTCTTTATATTTAAGTGCTGCAATTAAAAAAACAATTAAAACTTTAATTGTTTTAATGGACCAAACGTTTCTATTTTTCCATGGCTTCATCTTACACTTGGAGTCCCAGACACAACCATGTCTGATGGTACAATCTATTTCTAAGTGCATAGACACTTTAAACACACAAAAGACTTGTTCTTACATGACATTCAGTCCCACTGTTGCGCCCCTGAGACTGACAACTTCTTCAGCAAGCCGACCCATCCTTCGTTACCCCAGAGTCCTGTGTGTACTCGATGATGTATTCCTCCGTTTGACCTTGCCTTCAGTTTTCACCCACCTCATATGATTGTTGTGTCGATTATATGGATGCAGAAGTTGTTAGGACAGTGTTAACTGCGAGCAGTAGTATTTTTTGTTTGCTAGCCCATAGCCGGAGAAGGCAATGGCACTCCACTCCAGTACTCTTGCCTGGAAAATCCCATGGACGGAGGAGCCTGGTGGGCTGCAGTCCATGGGGTTGCTAGGAGTTGGACACGACTGAGCAACTTCACTTTCACTTTTTGCTTTCATGCATTGGAGAAGGAAATGGCAACCCACTCCAGTGTTCTTGCCTGGAGAATCCCCACACAGAGTCGGACACGACTGAAGCGACTTAGCAGCAGCAGCCCATAGCCTACGTGAGTTGATTTTCATCTGTCTTGTTTACTGCTTATCCTCAGCATCTAGCAGAGTGACCAACACATAAAAGAATAGTATTAATATTATTGGCACAAATTTTTCTCTTGGTCAATGAGAAAAATTTGGTCAGCTCTATACTCCTTGAGGATTTTTTGAAATCTCTCATTGTGCTGATGGCACAGTAAGAACTTAAAAATATTTGTTGGGTAAACACAGAAGCTGTGTGCTCATCACACAGTTGTAACGAAACCCTCACCTGCTCCGTGGTGGGTGGAACTGCAGTTGTACTGACAATCCCAGCTACTGTGTTCCAAGCAACTGTTAGGGATGCGCCAGCTTCCCACTTACATTCATTCCTTCAGCGGCTCTGTCCTTGTGCACCAGGCTGCGCCAAGCACAGAGGTCACCCATGGGAACCACCCTGGGGAAGAGACAGAGCCTGTGCTGCTCCGAGTTTATAGTTGATGACAGGACAGCAGTGCCCTTCCCTTGCGCCTCAGCCTGCGCGGGGTCATCAGTTCCGCCGCCTCGCCCCTTCTGCACTTGCAGTCCTGGAGGTGGCCTACTTTTACCACTTCTGTTCTTTGGACTTGTTTACTTTGTCCTAGTGTTAGGAGAAAGGAGGAAAAGAGGGATGTATGAGCAAGTTAAGTTCAAGAGGAGTTTCTTAGGTAGTTTGTAAGCAGTCTTTGTAAAGTTGGCTGTATGAGAGAAGCAGATGAGAAATAAACCATAGCAAAAGTTTCAGAAGGTTTGATTCCCCTTAANTAGTGTTGGGAGAAAGGAGGAAAAGAGGGATGTATGAGCAAGTTAAGTTCAAGAGGAGTTTCTTAGGTAGTTTGTAAGCAGTCTTTGTAAAGTTGGCTGTATGAGAGAAGCAGATGAGAAATAAACCATAGCAAAAGTTTCAGAAGGTTTGATTCCCCTTAACAGCAACAGAACGATATTTAAAACAAGCAACCTTTTTTTTACATTATTTTGAGTTTTTGAACTATATTTCTGATTGCAAGGGCTTGGATTTTAATGCAAAGCAGAATGACCCATCTCATGGGCTGTGATTGAGGGACGTTTGTTAGAATTGTTCCAGATATCATGTAAGAGTGGTGTTTGGAAAGAACTAGTAAACTAAAAAAAGGAATATCGCTGGATATTTGAAATCAGTAATTTACCGCTGACCATTGAACAACATGGGTTTGAATTTTCTCAGGTTCACTCATACTTGGATTTTTCTCAGTAGTAAAGTCAGTAATGCTGTATTGATGGAATCTGTGGATATAGAGGGCCGACTGTACTCACATTTTCAACTGTGGAGAGAACGGGTGCCCCTAACCCTCTCATTGTTCAAGAGTCAACTGGACTTTGATCTGGTTAAGTTCCTGTTGCTCGTTACATATCAATACCTGGGGACTTTCTAAATAAACACAACTTAGCACACAAGACGTTCTTCCTGTAGTTTCATTGCTTTTAACTCCATGACACACGTTTTCAAATTAATAACTGGGCAGACAGGAACACTTAACCAAATGGTCTAGCGCACCCTATAGCCTTCAAAGTATGTGTCTGTTGACAGCTATTTTAAACCTAGTAACTAATTAGTCACTGTTTCCTTAATAAATACCATCTATCTTGGTAAAGTCATATACTTATAAGTGATATTCAAGTTATATTAAAGATATTTGCATTTATTTTTATGATGTCAATCTAGATTGCCTGGGTATTTTTTTTCATACCCATCTCCCTTAGACTCTGCATTTTCAAAGTCTAAGGGAGCCCTTCCCTCAATCACCTTTGGGTCCTGTACGTCGAGTGTAGGGCCAGGCTCACTGTATGTGGGTCGTAAGGATTGAACAAGGCTATTGTCGTTTCACAGGCCCAAACATGAGGACTTTACAAAGCTGTGTGCGTGTTAAGTCGCTTCAGTTCTGTCCAGCTCTTTGTGACCCCATGGACTGTAGCCCAGTGCTCCTCTATCCGTGGGCTTCTCCAGGCAAGAATACTGGAGTGTGTTGCCATTTCCTCCTCCAGGGGCTCTTTCCGACCCAGGGATTAAACCCACATCTCTTACGTCTCCTGCATTGGCAAGCAGGTTCACTACCACTAGCACCACTTGGGAAGCCCCTGAGAGTGGGTCAGTCGTTCAGCTATGTCCAACTCTGTGCCACCCCGTGGACTGTAGCCTGTCAGGCCCCTCTGTCAGTAGGATTTCCCAGGCAAAGTGAAGTGATCCATAAGTCCACATTATCTAGTATCTATCTGTCATTGCCATGATAGATTGATCTCCCCCCTCCCCGCCGCACACACGAATACCAGAAAAGAAGGTGGTCTCCAGCTTCTGATTGAAAGTTATGCCATAGTTGTCCTGGCACTGTGGCTATAGGAAGGATTATTTCCCTTCCTTCAAATAAGAACGTGGACCTCTAGGAACCAAGCAAAAATGGGTACTAGTTTATCATAGCTGGAATTTCAAGAAATAATTCTTTTTTAACTTCTGACGCTCAGGTATTACTTCCTTTGAAGTTAAAGGTCCAAAAGTTGCTTAAATTCTGGTGCAGTGTCCCTGGATCCCCTTGCTGATAGAAGCCAGTATGGGCCAGGCATTGCTTCCACGTCCGATAACACTGGCAGTTGGCAAACTGGGATTGCTTGCTCTCGGTGCTGCCCTGAAATTCATGCAGCTGTGTGGAGTCACAGTACTGGCTGGACCTTGGACCCAGTATAATCATCTACATTTAAAACCACAAGGAAAAGTGGTTTCAGGTGATTCCACTCACAGACAGATGTGAAACTTTTGTCTGGTATTTAAAGTAAAATGAAACTTTATAGTGTTCAATAGGGTTCAGGCCTTTGGGTTTTTTTTTTCCAAATTATGTTACCAGAGGATTGCGAACACTGATTGCCTATAACATGATTCTCCCTCCACAATTTTCTTAAAAGAACAACCATTGAAACCTAGTGCAGTAGTTTACTGGGTGGGATAGCCCTGGGATATCATTTTCTTGACAGGTTTGATTTTTGTCCAAAAGACTTGAACAGTTACAGAACACACTTCTTTCTCACCCCAGTGTGTTGGGACCTTTTTATTCTGCTTAATTGTGCTTGGCTTCAGAGCAGTTTTGGTGGCCTAAATGAGTAGAGAAAGTGGAGTTTTGTTACAGAACTCTATGTCTTTAAACAATGAAATAAAAGATCCTGGAGATGTGACTGCTTCTAGTTAACGAATCTTAAAGAGGCAGCAGTACATACCTTTCTGGTTCAGGTCACTCTGCTTCTCATCACTTGATTGGTTCTTAAGGAGCTTAGAACCCACCAGGTTCTCAGAACTCTCTCAGAATGTTCTAGGAGAGGCTAAGCCCAGAGAGCTGGCCCTGTGCTTTACTAACCACTGGCCCAGTGGCTTCTTGGGCAGAGGCCATGTGGCGGGGGCGGAGCCTGGGACCCTTGGCACCTCATGGCATCATTTCTAGCATGCCTTTTGCCCTCTGAATGAAGGACCAGCTTGGCAGAAATAATTATCTATAAGCCAAAGCCTGGTTATGGATGAAGAAAGGAAAGGAAAAAGGAAGGCAAAACAATGTTTAAGTCAAAGTTTCTAAAGTGGGGTTGTGGGGGTCCTCTCCTAGGAAACTGTCCTTCAAGAGGGACACAATAAGGATTTTTTTTTGCCTGGAGAAGCTTTGCCAACCTCCTTCCTCAATTGTGGCTGGAGAGACAACCGCTAATCCAGCAGGAGATTCATCTCCAAATGGCTGGGTTTTCTTTTTCTACTAATGGATCAGATTGATTGAGCTGCTGCTAAAGAAGTTGCTGCTAAAGCTACATGGCTTAAGTGCTCTTCAGACCAGAAGTATCGTTCTGTCTGGCCTGGACCAGTGTTCACAGAGGACAGTAGATGGCCTGCGTCTGAGCACATCTGACTTTTCAGTGGGCAGCAGGCTAGTCAGAAATCACAGCTCTGTAGCCTTGATGAAGGTTACAGTCTTTCCAGGTGTAAGGACAGAAGTCTTCCCAGGTTGCTCAGTGGTAAAGAATTGCCTGCCGGTGTAGGAGACAAAGGAAATGTGAGTTCAATCCCTGGGTCAGGAAAGATCCTCTGGAGAAGGAAATGGCAACCCACTCCAGTATTCTTGCCTGAAAAATTCCATAGACAGAGAAGACAAGTGGGCTACAGTCCATGGGCTCACAAAGAATCGGACAGAACCGAGCGATTAAGCATGCACGTACACCCTGAGCAGCCTGGGATGTTGAGAAGAGGTGTCAAGGATTTTTGTTGTTACTGTCTGTTTTTTGTGGTTTTGTTTAAACATCTTTATTGCAGTGTAACTTATAAACTATAAAATTCACTCATTTTAAATGTACAATTCAATAAATTTTTAGTAAATTTACAGAATTGTGCAGCTATTACCACAAGCCGATTTACAACATTTCTGTCATCCCACAAAGGTCCTTTGTACCCATTTGCTGTCATTTCTCATTCTCAACCCCAGCCCCGGGCAATCACTAATATATTTTTTTTTGTCTTTTCTAGATATTTCATAGGAATGGAATCATACAAAAATAGGTAGTCTTTTGTGACCAGCTCCTTTCACTTTTGGATAATGGAGTTTATCCATATTGTGCTTTACTCACTTTTTATGGCATTTTTATTCCATTTATGGATGTACATTGTACTCTTGCCTGGAAAATCCCATGGATGGAGGAGCCTGGTAGGCTGTGGTCCATGGGGTCGCTAAGAGTTGGACACGACTGAGCAACTTAACTTTCACTTTTCACTTTCACACATTGGAGAAGGCAATGGCAGCCCGCTCCAGCACTCTTGCCTGGAGAATCCCAGGGACGGGGAGCCTGGTGGGCTGCCGTCTGTGGGGTCGCGCAGAGTCGGACACGACTGAAGCGACTCAGCAGCAGCATGTTTCTTCACCTGTTCACCAGTTAATGGACATTTGAATTGTTGCCAGCAAGATATTTTTTAAAGAACTATATTATCACCTAAATATTTTTAAAGTAATTTAAATGTCAACTTGGAGAAACGTAGAGTTGGGAAGCAAAATTCACAAGGAAAGAATGGCATTTATAGGCTTTGTAAGCCTGTTATGGGGCTTCCCTGGTGGCTCAGTGATAAAGAATCCACCTACCAATCAATGCAGGAGACATGGGTTCAATCCCTGGATTAGGAAGACCCCCTGGAGGAGGGAGTGGCAACCCACTCCAGTCTTCTTGCCTGGGAAGTCCCGTGGACAGAAGCTTGGCGGACGCCAGTCAGGTGAGACTTAGTGCCTAAACAGCAGCAAAGCCTGCTGTGACTCCGTAGGTAAAGGGCAGAGTCTTGCAGCTTCCAGGAGCCTCCGGTTGAGCTAATGAAGCCGCGAGCAGTGCATTCCTTCACCCTGGAGATCCTGGGTGTGGCTGATCAGCCCGCCTAGTCGTTGAGTCTGTGTGCCCATCAGATGAGCTGAAGGCACTGCGTGCAGCTGGTTCATCCAGGAGCACGCACAGCTCTTACATCATTCTAAAAGAATTCAAGAACTGCCACTGTGAGGACAGCTCGGGCATTAGACGGCTCAAGCCCACGCTTGGTGCTGGAAGTGCAGTGATCCTTGACCTTAGTTCATTTCCTTAGTTTTTACTAGGGAGACAGAGTACACAGGTAGTAGCCTGTGAGGTAGAGGAAAGCCTTTTGAGGAAAGAAGCAAGAAACAGACCTGGAAAGAAGACGAGGAGGAAGGTCGAGGAAGCATCTCTGAGACCGAGGTGGCCGGGTGTCCAGGAGAAAAGCCTGCAGGCAGGAGAGCAGGATCCTCGCATTGGCCTGTTGAGAGCACAGCCCAGAGGCCACTGTGTCTGGAGCACAGCGATGGGGGTGGGGAGGGGTGGCGGCAGCCCTCGACTGGGGGCCGAGGCCATGCTCTCGGTGCCTGGTCCTACCCTGTGGTGGAAAGGACAGAAGTCACTGTTGACTTTCCTCCATGGTAGACGCGGGCTGTGTGTGTTCTCTATGCTTAGTCATGTCTGACCCTTTGCGACCCCATGGACTGTAGCCCTCCAGGCTGCTGTGTCCATGGGGATTCTCCAGGCAAGAATACTAGAGTGGGTTGCCATTCCCTTCTCCAGGGGATCTTCCCAACCCAGGGATCAAACCCAGGTCTCCCACATTGCAGGCAGATTCTTTACCAGATGAGCCACCAGGGAGCTACCTTTATCTCTCTTCCCCTGCTTAGATAGTTCAGTCCCAGGTCCTTTTTTAATGCTGACAAGGGAAACAGTTTATGGTACTTAAACAGTACTTTTCACCTATCAGGCAAAAAAGTGTGATAACACCAAGTGTTGGTGATCGTGGCAGAATAGTGTGGTGGTTGTAGGAACCACAGAGTGCTGCAGCCACTTTGGAGAAAGTGTTTGACAATATCGAACAAAAATGAAAAATCTATCATGTACTCTGTGCCCCAGCGATTCTATTTCTCAGTAAATTCTTCCCCGTGTGCACAGAATCCAGGCAAGAATACTAGAGTGGGTTGCCATTCCCTTCTCCAGGGGATCTTCCCAACCCAGGGATCAAACCCAAGTCTCCCACATTGCAGGCGGATTCTTTACCAGATGAGCCACCAGGGAGCTACCTTTATCTCTCTTCCCCTGCTTAGATAGTTCAGTCCCGGGTCCTTTTTTAATGCTGACAAGGGAAACAGTTTATGGTACTTAAACCGTACTTTTCACCTATCAGGCAAAAAAGTGTGATAACACCAAGTGTTGGTGATCGTGGCAGAATAGTGTGGTGGTTATAGGAACCACAGAGTGCTGCAGCCACTTTGGAGAAAGTGTTTGACAATATCAAACAAAAATGAAAAATCTATCATGTACTCTGTGCCCCAGCGATTCTATTTCTCAGTAAATTCTTCCCCGTGTGCACAGACATGGACAGCTTCTTGCCAAACAGTTGGTATTAGCAGTAACTTGTAAGCCCTCTAAATGTCATTTAGACGAGGAAGTCAAGAAATTGGCTTATGTGGTTGTGGGGGTCTGGAAAGTCTGAAATTACAGGGTAAGCCAGCAGCTGGAAGTCCATGAGCCGAGTGTCTTCTTCCTCAGGGAAACCTCAGTTTTATTCTTAAAGCCTTTTAATGGATTGAGTGAAGCCCACTCAGATTATGGAGGATAATTTCCTAAAGGCTACTCGTTGTTAACCACATCTTCAGAAGTCCTGCACAGCAACACCTAAATTAGTATTCAGTCAACTAACTAGGTACGGTAGCAGACACACAAAATTAGCCATCACAAAGGGATACAGAAAGAAGTTAAATAGGAATAAACTCAGTTAACACATATCAAGGTCAACAGGTCTCTGAAGTATAACATTGAATTTTAAAAAAAGATGTGACAGTAAAATTTATTATATGATACTATTTATTTAATTAAATGCTCAAGCAAAATTACCAATCCTGACTAAATATATGTGTGTATAAAATGAGTTAGAAAGTTTCTAGTCAATTAGTGGTTCCCTGTGGGGAGGAAAAAAAGATATGAGAGTTGAATGGGGTGGTTAAAACACCTTGTGGTTTTTGCCATGTAGTTCTGTAACGTTTTAATTCCTTTTCAACAAAGGAAATCAACATAACAGTGTTAACCGTTATTAATTCCCCAAAGGACTACAGGTAGTTGGAGAATCTTCTTTTTCTCCCCTACTCTTTTCCTTTTTTTAAGGGAAGGAAAAGGAGAAAGTCAGAAATATTTGTTTGTCTGGGTAGAACTTTTCCATGCTGCTTCTGCTGCTGCTAAGTCGCTTCAGTCATGTCCGACTCTGTGCTACCCCATAGATGGCAGCCCACCAGGCTCCCCCATCCCTGGGGTTCTCCAGGCAAGAACACTGGAGTGGGTTGCCATGTCCTTCTCCAGAACTTGTCCATGTTGTGTAACTATTAGAAGATTAATTATACTCATCTAACGTCAACATTCAGAAAACTAAGATCATGGCATCTGGTCCCATCACTTCATGGGAAATAGATGGGGAAACAGTGGAAACAGTGTCAGACTTTATTTTGGGGGGCTCCAAAATCACTGCAGATGGTGACTGCAGCCATGAAATTAAAAGACACTTACTCCTTGGAAGGAAAGTAATGACCAACCTAGATAGCATATTCAAAAGCAGAGACATTACTTTACCAACAAAGGTCCATCTAGTCAAGGCTATGGTTTTTCCAGTGGTCATATGGTTGTGAGAGTTGGACTGTGAAGAAAGCTGAGCGCTGAAGAATTGATGCTTTTGAACTGTGGTGTTGGAGAAAACTCTTGAGAGTCCCTTGGACTGTCAGATCCAACGAGTCCATTCTGAAGGAGATCAGCCCTAGGATTTCTTTGGAAGGAATGATGCTAAAGCTGAAACTCCAGTACTTTGGCCACCTCATGCGAAGAGTTGACTCACTGGAAAAGACTCTGATGCTGGGAGGGATTGGGGGCAGGAGGAAAAGGGAACGGCAGAGGATGAGATGGCTGGATGGCATCACCGACTCGATGGACGTGAGTCTGAGTGAACTCCGGGAGTTGGTGATGGACAGGGAGGCCTGGCATGCTGCAATTCATGGGGTCGCAAAGACGACTGAGCGACTCAACTGAACATCAAGAGGAGTTTCCCTGGTGGCTCAGCAGTAAAAGAATCTGCCTACCAATGCAGGAGATGTGGGTTCAATCCCTGGTTGGGAAGATCCCCTGAAGAAGGAAATGGCAACTCACCCAGTATTCTGGCCTGGGAAATCCCATGGACAGGGGAGCCTGGTGGGCTACAGTTCATGAGGTTGCAAAGAGTTGGACATGACACAGCAACTAAGCAACAGCAACAAATCAGG
This sequence comes from Cephalophus harveyi, assembly GCA_006410635.1. Classification (NCBI taxonomy): domain Eukaryota; kingdom Metazoa; phylum Chordata; class Mammalia; order Artiodactyla; family Bovidae; genus Cephalophus; species Cephalophus harveyi. The sequence continues at coordinate 69,339 of SJYT01062810.1, forward strand.
GGTAAGATTACTAGAAACGTTCCCCAAAGAAAATATTGTAGAAACTTGCGTAATTTCTTACCCTAAAATAGTGATCTTTGTCATAAAAGCATTTTTATCTCACTTTATTGCATAATCCTACTCAAAGAACTTACCTGGAGGCCTGAGGGGTGAGTGCAAAGGTTAGTGCCCGGGCCTGACTCTACCTGTTGGACCTTCAGGGAGGTTTTTATATTTCACATCTCAAAGTTTCATGTCTCATCTGCAAAATGGGGGTGATAACTGTTGCATTGTTAGGGTCTGAAGAGAGAACCCAAGTGAGGTGCCAGGCCTGGAGCCTGAAATATAGACTCTGGAGCATCAAAATGCATCTCAGCAAGAAAAAAGGAATCGGGTTTCCAACTGGATAGAGCAGATAATAATTACATCTCCAGTTTTCTTGGTACCACTTCTGGAGGTTTTTGTACTCATGGTCTCTCTCACCCTGACATAACACTTTGAGGCAGGAGAGCTCGGATCATTTGTTTTCACCTTACTGAGAGGAAGCGGTGGTGCCTGGAGACTTGTATGTAAATAAGAGTGCTCATCCCTCTGAAGAGCAGACTAATACTTCCGAGCTCCTGTCTTGCAACGTTAATTACTGTAGTTGATTCAGTGCACTAAGAGTCAGGTGCCCTGAAGAGCACACAGTAAGTGTTCCATAAATGTTAGTTATTATTTCATGGAATCCTCATACCCCTCATAAGGTAAAAATGAGTTTTTGCCATACAGAGGAGGAGACTGGGGCTCAGCAAGGATAGATGTGATTTGCCCAAGGATTCGAGGCCATGGTGTTTTTATGCCATATTCTCCCGCCCTTCATGTTCATTGCTACTGGGACAGCATGTTACAAAGTATCTGTTGCTGATCGCTCACTGAGTCTTGTCTGACTCTTTGCAGCCCTGTGGACTGCAGTATACCAGGCTTCCCTGTCCTCCACTATCTCCTGGAGTTTGCTCAAATTCATGTCCATTGAGTCTGTAATGCTACCTAACCATCTCATTCTCTGCCACCCCCTCTCCTGCCTTCAATTTTTCCCAGCATCAGGGTCTTTTCCAATGAGTCAGCTCTTCCCATCAGGTGGCCAATATATTGAAGCTTCAGCTTCAGCAACAGTCCTTCCAATGAGAATTCAGGGTTGATTTTCTTTAGGATTGACTGATTTGATCTTCTTGCTGTCCAAGGGACTCTCTAGAGTCTTCTCCAGCATCACAATTTGAAAGCATCAGTTCTTCGGCACTCAGATGATACAAATTGATCTGTAATACAAGTTGATAGCTGGTAGCCTAGACAGATCATACAGACTGTTCACATTCAACTGGTGGGAAGCATTTTTGTGTATTTATATCTTCGAATATGAGTACTTTTGTTCTAACTTAATATTTCAAACAAAAACATCTCAGTTGTGTAATTTTCTTGGCTTCTGCTCCCCATTCAAGGTGGGCATGAACACATGGCTCTTCAGACCATCAGTTAGTCCACAGGCATCTGCCCTTTTGCCAGATTTACTCACCATTACTTTCCCTAAGGGCTCCCCAAGGTGGCTCAGTGGTAAAGAACCCACCTGCCAATGCAGGAGATGAGGGTTTGATCCCTGGGTCGGAAAGAGCCCCTGGAGAAAGAAATGGCAACCCACTCCAGTATTGTTGCCTGGGAAATCCCATGGACAGAAGAGCCTGGGAGGCTATAGTCCATTGGGTCACAAAAGAGTTGGACACGACTTAGCAGCTAAACAACAACAGCTTTCTCTAAAGGCAGGGGACGTAATCACATACTGATGATGTCAGTCTAGAAACTGCAGCTTCCAACAACACCTGGAAGAAGGAAGTGAGATTTTCTGTTAATACAAATGACTTCTAGCTAGAAGTAATCTCAGTTAGCCCTGTTGTTGGTCAGTCACTCAGTCGTGTCCAACTCTTAGCGACCCCATGGACTGCAGCATCTCAGGCTTCCCGACTTCACCATCTCCTAGAGCTTGCTCAAATTCATGTCCATTGAGTTGGTGATGCCATCCAACCATCTCATCCTCTGTCATCCCCTTCTCCTGCCTTCAATCATCCCCAGGATCAGCATCTTTTCTAATAAGCAGCTCTTCACATCAGGTGGCCAAAGTATTGGAGCTTCAGCATCAGCATCTGTCCTTCCAATGAATATTCAGGATTGATGTCCTTTAGGATTGATTTGTTTGATCTTACAGTCCAAGGGACTCTCAAGAGTCTTCTCCAACACCACAGTTCAAAAGCATCAATTCTTCAGTGCTCACCCTTCTTTATGGTCCATCTCTCACATCCATGCATGACTACTGGAAACTATAGTTAGCCCTTATGAACAAGATTTTTGTCACATGAAATTAAAGGGTGCCTTATTTAAAATTTGTGACATTGCTAGATTAATTCACATGAGATTGTTTATCAAAAATTTTGAAGATACAGTACCTGAATCAAGTTATAAAATACCCCATATTAGAGACTCTTAAATCACTTTTAAAGCTTATTCTAGTGTAACTATAATCTACACTTTTCAACTGAGAAAAGTTAAACAGCTGAAATATCAAATAATTTGTCCTTGGTCTTGTAGAGAATTGACAAAAGAAATGGAAAGAGAAACTACTGCTTAGGAATTTGAGATCAGCTGAGTTTAACTATCTGTCTCGTCATATTTGTATTTATACTTTATAAATACCCTGTAGTTTCATACTGGTAAAGGTAATAATTTTCCATAATGAAAGAAAAATCTAAATGGTGAGAAAGTTAAAGCCATCATAAGATTGTGTAATACCTTTTAAAATTATGATCTGTAACTATGCATGAGGCAGAGGAATTGTATGAGCTAAACAGAGCAACTAGAAATCTGGTGGGATGTGCCTGTAGGTTTTCAGTGGCCTTTTCCTCAGCTGTCTGGGGACTCAGTTCAGTTCAGTTGCTCAGTCGTGTCCAACTCTTTGTGACCCCATGAATTGCAGCACGCCAGGCCTCCCTGTCCATCACCATCTCCCGGAGTTCACTCAGACTCACGTTCGTCAAGTCTGTGATGCCATCCAGCCATCTCATCCTTTGTCGTCCCCTTCTCCTCCTGCCCCCAGTCCTTCCCACCATCAGAGTCTTTTCCAATGAGTCAACTCTTCGCATGAGGTGGCCAAAGTACTGGAGTTTCAGCTTTAGCATCATTCCTTCCAAAGAAATCCCAGGGCTGATCTCCTTCAGAACGGACTGGTTGGATCTCCTTGCAGTCCAAGGGACTCCAAGAGTCTTCTCCAACACCACAGTTCAAAAGCATCAATTCTTCGGCGCTCATCCTTCTTCACAGTCCAACTCTCACATCCATACATGACCACAGGAAAAACCATAGCCTCGACCAGACGGACTAGCTAGGGACAAATTCCCTAGGGCCCAGAGCCCCTGTGGCAGGACCAGCCCTCTTCACCATGAGGTATGAGGTGCCGCACAGGTGCAACAGAGATGTTGCCAGTCATCTTTTTTAGCCTGGAAGATCCATGTCCTTCCCTGAATGGAAAGGAAACTCATTTTGGTTCAGACTGTTTTGACACATTATCCCCCTCGCTGAGCAGTAACGTTGGAATACTTCCTAGGCTTTTGTTATTGGTGGTAACAAAATAGTGATTCTTGGCCCAATAATGCCTTTTATAATGTATTTTGTTTTTATACTTGGAATCTTAAGCCTTTTATTCTTCGTGCCAAACTTAAAATGGCTTTGTTCATTACTGCTCTTGATTCTAAATTTGAGTCTCTATAAACAATTCAGGTCTTGGCGAGCCTTGACACAGCGTGGCCTTTGACCCAACTGCTGCCCTCCCCCTCAAAATTTAGGACCTGTCCAATTCACAAGGACATCCATTGCTATGATTAAAATTTTGCAAATTGTGAATTATGACAGCCACACTGCATTTCTGTTCCTGAGTTTAAAAATACATGTACTTCAGCTAAAATAGCTAGATTAATGGCCAACAGCCAGTGGAGAAGTGGATTTTCCACTATTCAAAGAGGCCAGAATTTCCAGGGGAACCATTTCTGTAGCAAAACCTAAAATAAAGAATTGAAGTATATGTTGATCTTCCAAGCTTATAAATTCTTGTATTGTTTTCTCTGAAGTCAATGGTGGTGTTTTGTCTTAGTTGAACTTTTTCCAGTTGAATCTTTTGGATAGTGGTTTATGCTTGGTATTAACTTTGGAAGTTCTCATGAATTCATTGTTTTTGAAATTTTAAGAGAGGAGTTATATGTAAACAGTCCAAGAATTCTATCAAGAAATCAAATTCTATTTTCCCATTATTTGAGTAAAGCTGATGGCTGGATGGCATCGCTGACTCGATGGACGTGAGTCTGAGTGAACTCCAGGAGTTGGTGATGGACAGGGAGGCCTGGCGTGCTGCAATTCATGGGGTCACAAAGAGTCGGACAAGACTGAGCAACTGAACTGAACTAAGAATAATCTTAGGAAAGAACACAGAGCTTAGCTTCTTTTTGTGGCTGCTTGTCTGCTAGAAGGCAGGCTGCTCTGTATTGGTATCGTTGTACATATTACCTAGACTCAGGCACGTAAGAGTATAGTAAGAATTTTAAATGATGTTTCAAAATAGTTTTATCTTTTTGTTGGAAAGCAACCATTTTCTAAAGAAGTTATTACATTTTAAAACTGAAATCTCATCTATTGCCTATGGGAATGTAAAACAGAACAGCCAACTCTGGAAAACTGCTTGGCAGTTTGCTATGAAGTTAAACATCCACCTGCTGTATGATGCAGCAGTTAACTACCAGGTGTTTATTCTAGAGATAGGAACACTCATGTTCACACACAAGTCTGTACGTGATTGTCCATATCAGGTTTATTTGTAATTGCTAAAAACTGAAAACGACCCAGATGGTTGACGGTGCAATGGATAGACTGATACATCCGTACCCTGGACCACTGACAGAAGAGAAAGGAATAAGCTGTTGACACACCCAACAACTTGGGTGGTTCTTAAGGACATTGTGCTGAGTGGAAAAATCAGTCTCTAAAGGCCACATACTGTACCACTCCACCTATGTTACATCCTCACAGTGACAAAATTATGATGATTGAGATCAGCGGTTGCCAGGGGTTAGGGTGGTTGGGCTATAAAGGGGTAGCATCCTGGAGACCTTTGTGTTACTGGAAGAGTTCTGTATCATAATTGTGGTGACGGTTATACAAATCTATACATGTGATAAAATTTCCTAGAAACAAGGCACACACCCTGCAAATTAGAGGTGTAACAACTGGTAAGTCCAAATAAGGTCTGTAGTTTAACTGTGTTGTACCAGTGTTGGTTTCCTGGTTTAGATGATGTGCTTTGGCCATCTAAGTTTCCATTGGCAGAAGCATACATGGGACCTTTTATACAGCTTTTATAACTAGTTGTGTGCCTTAAGCTATTTCACAATTAAAAACTTAAAAGAATTGAGGAAAGATGATAGAAATAGCAGCTATGGCGTCAGGTCCCCGTGATCAGGTACTAAGACTGACTGGCTTGCCAGGGGACTGGTGAGAGGTCAGCCTCGGCTCTGGGGCTTCATGGCTTCTGGCAGTGAATGAGCCTCAGCTGACTGGCTCCAGCAAGACAAGCTGAGTGGACTTACAGTTAAGCGTGGCCCATTGACCTCATATGTTTTTCTTCTCTTCCGAGAGTACATTAAAATGATGGCAAAGGAACTTAACACCCCTGTAAATCCATAGTGTAGACACCTGAGAAAGGAAATATTTATTGACTAAAAGCCTAAAGAAATTTGGGGTGAAGGAAATGGACGGAGGTGCGATAACTGCCTTACCCTGCAGAGAGGAGTGCCGCAGAGAACTGAGCCCTTCACCCCAGAGAGCCGCCCAGGGTGCGGAGCAGGCCCCTCAGGAGGAGGAAGCAGCAGGGCCGCGACAGGCGTGACGCAGCCGGCCGCCTCCAGGCCCCCTGCCTGCCCCAGCCACCACTGGCACAGCGGCTCCCTCTGCCTGGCAGCCGGGGTGCAGTCTCAGGATGCGTTACTCAGAGCTGCTCTCGACTTGGAAGCCCCAGCCAAGGAACTGAAACTCAGAAGTCAGCACAGTGAACTGTGGGATACCCAACCGCCTTCCAGACTCCCCGGTGACTGCCGTTCCCCCCACCCCCAGGGGATAGGAAGTTAGAAGTTTCTCTGGAGAGACCCAGTGGCCCTGGGTTACTGTCGCTTGTCCAGTTTCTTTACAGCTGACTTGCTGTCCAGTTGTTTAGAATGAAGCCACCTAGTCAATAGCCACCCTGAACGCACGTGCGCACACTGCCAGCCAGCGTTTTAGGGCTTGATTCCTAAATACAAACTGATAGTCAAGGATCAGCAGACATTTGAGGAATGCCTCCAACATGAAAGACAGTTAGATACCAAGCAGTGGGGGACTGGCAGATAATACCCCTCAAATTACAGTTTATTCAGATAAGAGATGATACCACATCCATAAAACAAGAATAGGATGCCTTTTAAAAGGAATAATCAAAAAACTGGAAAGAGCCCAAAAATATATCAAAAGTTTTAAAAACAGAAGAGTTGGAAAGGAAAGTTGAGGCTATCTGTCAGAGACAGAACAAAAAAACGAAGACTCAGAGGAAAAGGGTAAGATGATTAGAGAATAAATCCAGGTTATATAAAATCCTTCTCAGAGTTCCAGAGAATGAAGAGATGAGAATCAAACAGCAATGTTTTTCAGACCTGAAGGATGTAATTTTCTCTATGGATAGGGTCTGCTTGAGTGCCAGTAAAGCAAATTAAAAAATACCCACAGTGAGACAGACCACTGTAGTTTCAGAGCACAGGAATAAAGGGAAGGGTTCCAGAAATAAGCCCCTTCCCCTGCCCCATCTCATCAAAACAAAGAAAAAGTCATATACAAATGACAGCTGACTTCTCGGTAGCAAAACTGGATATTAAAGACAGTGGAGGCTCCCCTGGTGGCTCAGCGGTAAGGAGTCCTCCTGCCAGTGCAGGAGACACAGGTTTGCTCCCGGGATCCAGGAGGCCTCCCCCTCGCCTCAGAGCAACTAAGCTGGTGCGCCACAGCTGCCGAGCCTGTGCTCCTGAGCCCAGGAGCCTCGGCTGCTGGCACGCCCGAGAGCCTGTGCTTGCTGCAGCTGGAGAAAAGCCTGTGCAGCAACAAAGACCCAGCACAGCTGAAAACAAATACAATTATTTTTTTAAAAATACAGACAGTAATATATAAGGAGCTGCTGTTGCTAAGTCGCTTCAGTCGTGTCCGACTCTGTGCAACCCCATAGACAGCAGCCCACCAGGCTCCACCATGCATCTTTTAAATCCTATGGGAAAATCACTTATACTCTGCCCAGCGAAATACCAATCAAACATCAAGGTAAATATAATTTCAGATACATGGGGACTCACATCTACCTCCTATGTCATTTCTCAGGTCATTCTTTGAGAATGATCTTCAGCAAATAGGGATAAATGAAGAAAGAGGAAGATGTGGAATCCAGCTAATGAGACTTTCTCACATGGGGACCAAAAAGGGACGTGAGGGCAACAGCGTGGCAGGAAACAGTCAGGCCAGGCTGAGCAGGAGGACAGAGAGTCCTTGGGATGTTCTGGGAGAAAAAAAAAATTGAAGATTAACTGACAACTTCGGCTTGAAAAATATCAATAGGCTTCTGTTAGATTTCATGGAGTGTGAGGAAGATGCATGGAAAAATCTAAGGAAGCATTGGAATGAGACTTGTTAATCTCAGGAGAAACAAAAAGGTGTAGCAAGAAAGGAAGCACAATTCTTGGTACATTCCTTGCATTGTAGTGACCAGTATTTACAAAGTCATAATAAATATTGACTATTGATTTGCCAGGAAACTGCTGTTACGTAGGAAAGACTGGGAACAAGGAGAGTAGAGTTGTTTACCATAGCAGAAGGCCAGTGGTTATTGTCCAGAGTCAAGAAGTCAAGAAGATGAATCAAAACCATGGCAGTAAATACAAAAGAGCGCTTCCAGTGGAGCTGTTACATGGGAGTAAGGCCGGGGGGCGGCGGGAGGATACCTCAGGTTCCAGCTTCGGCTCCAGATGGGGACCTGTCTCTTATACACATCTAGATGTGTATAAGAGACAGTAATAATATTAAATAAAAGTTATAATGTTCTTTAATAAAGAAGTTATAATAAAAGTTATTATGTTCTTTCTCCCCTACAACATGTAATGGAGAACCTCTTTATCCCCAAGAATACATGTGTCATGTTTTTGCCTCTATGAAAGTTGTGTGGTTTTTTTATTCTTTGTTGCTTGGGCCCCTACAAACAAGGTACACATTTTGGTGGAGGCGGGCAGTAAAGAGATTTGACTGGACTACCTGGAAAGATTAATATTGTGAAGCTTATTGTTTGTAGGTGGGACAAATATATTCAGTCACCAAACATATTCAGAGCCTCATAGGAATGATTTCTTGTCTGTAAGATCAGATTTAGGATAGCATTTTAAATTTAGACCAATATTCTAAATAGTTGCCTGTCTTATACTTGTCATAGCGCTTCTCTTTCTGTTTATGACCTTCTATTGATGTAGAAATTACGCTTTTAAAAATGAAATCCGTGACATCTGCAGAGATAAGAGCATCATGAAGCCCAGAATGGGAAACCACATCTCCACTTCCACTGCTGTGAGCCCAGGGCCTGGTGCCCACTCCACAAATATGTAACTGAATGAGCTGATGGCCAGGAGAAAATGCCAGTGACCACCTACAAAGGACGTTCCCTGCTGTCCTGTGTCCTAGAGCCATCCACACCCATCCCTCTCCTAGTAATTAGAGCAAAAACAGCTCTGAGAAATGTCTGTTCTATTGCTCAAATTCCTGTCCATTGAGTCAGTGATGCTATCCAACCACCTCATCCTATGCCACCCCCTTCTCCCACCTTCAATCATTCCCAGCACCAGGGTCTTTTCCAGTGAGTTGCCTCTTGGCATCAGGTGAGGTGGCCAAAGTATTGGAGCTTCAACTTAAGCATCAGTCCTTACAGTGAATATTCAGGCTTGCTTTCCTTTAGGACTGATTGGTTTGATCTCCTTGCAGTCCAAGGGACTCTCAAGAGTCTTCTCCAACACCACAGTTTGAAAGCATCAATTCTTTGGCACTCAGCCTTCTTTATGGACCAAAAGTCTTCTTTATTGGTAGCCAAAGCACTGTCCATATACTTAAGTTCCTGTCATGCACCCGTGTTTCCTGTCACTAGTGTGACGGCCATTAACTTACCTAAACCCAAAAGGAGCACTGGCTTCTGGACTGATAGCCCCCTGCAGGGTGTGCCCTGTGGGGACTGGATGTCTGCTGCAGACTCCATTCACAGTCATGTCTAGGCAGCTCCAGGCCAGGCGTGGCCAGGGTCACGTGGCCGCACCAGTTCCCTCAGTCAGGATGGACGTGCTCTTTCCTGCTTTTGAATCAGCATCCATGACTTTGTGGACGGTACCACTGGGCACACATGGGGATCCTCGGCTATGCAGTGACGACCTCTAAAGGTTACTTGGTCTAGTGGTCACTTATTTTCTTAATTTGGTTTTTTGCTTATTTTTCAGAATGTAATGGAACAGTTCAATCCCGGGCTACGAAATTTAATAAACCTAGGGAAAAATTATGAAAAAGCTGTTAATGGTAAGTGTCTGTTTTCTAAATTTATAAATATAGAGGACATACAAAAGCCACTCATTAAATATTTTACTTAATTATTTTTAAATACTTGCTACTGAATTTCTAAAATATCTTTAAATTGGTACAGTTTATAATTAATCTACAGAACTTTGCAATGGTAGGATATTAGTTTATTTGAAATGAGTGAATTGAATAATAGACTACTATAAGTGACATATCTTAAATATGAGATTTTGCTTTTGAAACTGCTTAATCTTTTATATCATTAAAATATAAACATGTTTTCTACTTTATAAACCAAATTCTTTGTAAACCAATATATTAAAAAGGTAGTTAAAATGTTAGGATCCTAAAGCATAGGAATTACTCTCCTTTTATTTATATAGAAGAATTTCTGATCTTTGAGTGTATCATTGGTGGGGGGGTGGCGATGTATCACTTTTGCTGCTTTTGAACTGTGGTATTGGAGAAGACTCTTGAGAGTCCCTTGGACTGCAAGGAGATCCAACCAGTCCATTCTGAAGGAGATCAGCCCTGGAATTTCTTTGGAGGGAATGATGCTAAAGCTGAAACTCCAGTACTTTGGCCATCTCATGAGAAGAGTTGACTCACTGGAAAAGACTCTGATGCTGGGAGGAGTTGGAGGCAGGAGGAGAAGGGGACAACCGAGGATGAGATGGCTGGATGGCATCACAGACTCAATGCACGTGAATCTGAGTGACCTCCGGGAGATGGTGATGGACAGGGAGGCCTGGTGTGCTGCGATTCATGGGGTCGCAAAGAGTCGGACACGACTGAGCGAATGAACTGAACTGAACTGATGAGAAATAGATGTTTAGCCTGAATGGAAAAACATCTAAATTAAAAGTTGAACTTAGATTCTCATTTAAAATGGACTCAAGCATTGGCTTTTGTCTCTCTGTGAACTAGAGTCAGTTGCTGGTTTGAACAGATTTAGTTTGAGGAAGGTGATGAGCATCTACACGTGCATTCCCCTACCCAAGGCGGGTGTTGTCAGTGATCACCTTGAAAATAATCACCAAATTGTAACACGGTCAGAACCATTCTCCATATGTAGCACGTGTCACCCACCCACCAAACAGTCAGATCCCAGTTTCACCATCTACCCTGATTCACTAGGACCAAACTAGAAAGTTTAGTTTCCAACAGATTGAAATTTGAAGAAGCCTTCAGGTCAAGCTCTGTGTCTCTTCTTCCCATTTTGCTTCTGTCCTTTGCAATACCCCCACCTCCAGCTGCTCCCTGGTGATGTTTTGAAAATAAACCTGCGCCCTCACACCCTCAGCCTGGGCATGTGCCAGGAAAGGGGAGGTGCTGGTAAGACTTGGGACGTTGGGTGACAGGCGCTCTGCTGTTGCAGTCGCTGCCGCCGTGCACTGTTTGTTGACTTTCCTCTGGATCTTGGTGCTCTCGGCCAGTGTCCAGTGTCACGAAGTGCAGCAGGCCTGGCCTTTTCCTCCCTCACACCCCCGGCAGTATGGACGACTTCTGTGGGTGCCCCCTCCCTCTTTTAACAAGCTGGAGCCTTGTTTTGCAAGCTGATTCTCCCCTGATGAGGAGGTGGGGGCCTTCCCTGGTGGCTCAGAAGGTAAAGAATCCACCTGTAATGCTAGAGACCCCGGTGTGATCCCTGAGTCAGGAAGATCCCCTGGAGAAGGGAATGGCTACCCACTCCGGTGTTTTTGCCTGGAGAATTCCATGGACAGAAGAGCCTGGCAGGCTACAGTCCATGGGGTCACAAAGCGTTGAACATGACTGAATGACAAACACTTTCACTTTTTTCTCCCCTGATGATCACCTAGTCACAAGAACACAAAGTCGTTGCCTTATCCATCACCATGAAGGAGAGCACTCTGACCTGCGATTGTTTTTTTCCTTTCTAGCATGAGCTGCCTCTCTGAGACAGAGATTTATAAAGTGACGCAGTGCACAGCCTACAGCTTAGCCTCTTGCTAATAGGACTTCTCCCCAGAGGCCTCTTATCACTTTAATACCTCCGGAGGCCTATTTTGTACTTCATAAGGTGTTTCCAGAATTTCTGTAGGCCATCTGTTTTTAGCTGAAGCCACTGAGAAACTTCAATAAAACGTGTCAAGTCCTTGGTAAGAATCTCTGGTACAGTCAGGATGCCGCGTGTGCCGTCAGGCAGCAGGCCCTGCTCATGAAGAGCACAGTCAGGGGGTCTGAGCAGGAAGTCAGGAGAAGGGCAGGCAGGAGGCCGTGCGGGAGCTGAGTGGGCTGGCAGGGGGCAGCAGGCAGCCGCTGCTTTCTAGTGCTCCAGACAGAAGAGACAGCCTGCAAGCCGAGCCCCGGGGTCCACACTCACGTGGGTGCAGAGCATGCGGGAGTAGAAAACTTAAGGTGGAATGAGGTCCCGTTATTAGCGTATTTGGATGCAGCATTGGTTACCTGTTGCTATGTAACACGCTGCCCCTGAGTTTGATGGCTTCAGATGACAATAGTTCGCTATTTCCAATGGTCCTGTAAAGGCAGTACAGCTGTCTGCATGCCCGAGACTCTGCATTGCAGTCAGAATCAGCTGGGGCCAGGGATGGGCTCACCTCCTTTCTCAGGCCTGGCTGGCTGTCCCAAGAGTACAAGCCCCGTGGGAGTTACGCCTGCTTATACCCCATTGGCCAAAGCAAGTCACGTGACCAAACCACTCCTTTGTGCCCTAGACAACACCACCAGCTGGGAGGTGTGATTCACTGAAGGCCACAGTTGTAAAAATCCACGATGAACTCTGTGGAGTGAGACAGGCTCCCCCTGGGCAGTGGGAGGCCACTGAAGCTTTTTGAGCAGAACTTTAACCTAGTGAAAACATATTTTAAGGAAAATTTTTCTGGTGGAAGTGTGTAGTTTAGGTTGATGAAATAGCTGGTCAGCCACTAAATGAGAACTAATAAGCTTCATTCCTTAAAACAGTAGCTGATATAAAATCTCTAATATATTCACAAGAGAGAGCACAATTATGAAAATACCAGTTTCTGTTTTTTCTGGATAAATAATTTTTAAATTAATGCAGCTTTATCATAAAAGTAGGATATTTTACTAGACTAAGAAGGTTTAATAGTTTTTAAACATAAGTCAACAGTTAGTGAAACTGGAAAAATTTGAAACTGTTGAAATTGAAAAAATTTCAATGTAGTATGTGGATACAGACCAAAAATTTTGTGTTGTGTAATCCTGTATTACCCTTCTGCTAATTTGCTTTTCAGCTTATCAGTACCTCACAATTGTAAATCTTCCCACCAAAATATTACATATATTAACTTGACAGCTTACTGGCTCTAAGCCTTGCTTTTAGGTGGAGTCATCTCTTTTTCAGTGCTAGCTGAGACCACAGAGTCAAAAAGCACCGTGATTTGAACCGAGGAGGTGACCACGCCAGCTGGCCTCGCGTGCACTGCCTCTGTTTCTTCACTGACCTTGGGTCTGGCCCAGAATGTCTCTGCTCTGCTCCCCTCATGAAACAGGGTGGTAACATCAGCACCCTGTGATGCCGTCTGGTAGATGAATTAACTTAAGTGGTGATTTGGAGAGTCTACCTAAATGCTATTTGTTGTTGCTCTTTTTTTATAATGATGCTTTATGGTTATCCTCAGTTCAGTCACTCAGTCGTGTCCAACTCCCCGCGACCCCATGGACTGCAGCACACCAGACTTCCCTGTCCATCACCAACTCCTAGAGTTTACTCAAACTCACGTCCATCGAGTCGGTGACGCCACCCAACCATCTCATCCTCTGCCGTCACCTTGTCCTCTCGCCTTCAGTCTTTCCCAGCATCAGGGTCTTTTCAAATGAGTCTGTTCCTCACATCAGGTGGCCAGAGTATTGGGAGTTTCACCTTCAGCATCAGTCCTTCCAATGAATATTCAGGACTGATCTCCTTTAGGATGGACTGGTTTGATCTCTCTCAAGAGTCTTCTCCAACACCACAGTTCAAAAGCATCAATTCTTCAGCCCTCAGCTTTCTTTATAGTCCAACACTCACATCCACACATGATTACTGGAAAAATCATAGCTTTGACTAGATGGACCTTTGTTGGCAAAGTAATATCTCTGCTTTTTAATATGCTGTCTCGGTTGGTCATAACTTTTCTTCCAAGGAGCCAACATCTTTTAATTTCATGGCTGCAGTCACCATCTGCAGTGATTTTGGAGCCCCCCAAAGTAAAGTCTGACACTGTTTCCACTGTTTCCCCATCTATTTGCCATGAAGTGATGGGACCAGATGCCATGATCTTCGTTTTCTGAATGTTGAGTTTTAAGCCAACTTTTCCACTCTCCTCTTTCACTTTCATCAAGAGGCTCTTTAGTCCTTTGCTTTCTGCCATCCTCAGTCTTATGAAATAATACTGTGGTAGACCATTACAGTAATACTGTCGGACACGACTGAGCGACTTCCCTTTCACTTTTCACTTTCATGCATTGAAGAAGGAAATGGCAACCCACTCCAGTGTTCTTGCCTGGAGAATCCCAGGGACGGGGGAGCCTGGTGGGCTGCCGTCTATGGGGTCACACAGAGTTGAACACAACTGAAGTGACTTAGCAGCAGCAGCAGACCATTACATTTCCTAAACTTATTTGTATATGTATGTAGTAAAAGCTGTAACTTTTGTAATTTTTTAACTCTCAAGACCTGCAAAAATAGATTCATCTATTTGCCATGAAACTCCTACTTTTTTGGCAATTGCAACCCACTCCAGTGTTCTTGCCTGGAAAATCCCAGGGACGGAGGAGCCTGGTGGGCTGCCGTCTATGGGGTTGCACAGAGTTGGACATGACTGACGCGACTTAGCAGCAGCAGCAGCAGCATCTTCAACCAGACTTGTAGGTTAATTAACTCTATGACCTCTTCCACCTTTTTTCAACTTGAAATATCTTTTAAAATCCATCTTTGAAAACAATTCCTGCTCTACACTGGGGCAGAGTGGCTGGTGTGGCTTCAGATTTTCTTCTCAGTGAGAGGAGATTGCTTACGGCTCTTTTATCTCCAAAATCCTGTGATCACCAAGGCTCCCAGGCAAAGTGAGCTCTGTGTAAGAAGCCAGCCTTTGAGCAAGATAAAATATTTTCTCCAAAGTCATACTAAATAGCCTAGGTCTTCTTGAAAATCTTGCTTACTGCATACCGTCAGTCTCCTGAAACGCAGCCTGCTGTAAAGTAAAAGAAGGGATTGGTATTAGCAGCTTCGACTAGTTTGTCCAATACACATGCTATTATGGCATTTTTAGATTAACATCCTTTGTTTCCGAAAAGAAACTAACTTGCCTAACAAGGTCATGTTAGTTAGTTGGAAGTAATAGTGGAATTCAAACCCTGATTTGTCTTGCTTCTGACATGCTCTCCAACCACTGCCCACCCCCCCAAAAAAAGGAAAGAAAAAGTAAACCAAATCAAAAGCAGATTTCTATACCTTATAATGTAGTTTTCAGAATCTGTTTTAAAGGAGAAATGTGATTTTTAAGATAAGTTTTCCTGTCTCTGCCAAAAAGGAAGGGAAAGAAAAGCAGAGCATTCGGTTATTTTTCAGGTAATTGAGCTTCCTCCTTTCTGTGTGTAAGTGACTGTGTGCCACCTTCCCTCTCTAGCTATGATCCTGGCAGGAAGAGCCTACTACGATGGAGTGGCCAAGATTGGGGAGATTGCCACCGGGTCCCCCGTGTCAACAGAGCTGGGTGAGCTGACCGTCCATGACCTGTCCACCTAACTTGAGCCGCGGTTCCTGGGCTGCTGTCCTGGGAACCCGGAGAAGAGCACATGGGGAAGCGGCACAGATCCGGAGTAGAAAGGGGGCACTCGGGTTCCTTCGCCTCTGCGGTGATGGACTTCCCTGCGGTCTGTCCACGGTGGAGGCTTAGATGAGGGCAGGCCACTGGGAGCTGGGCTTCTTCCCCTGAGGTTTGGGCCCCAGGTCCCCCTTGAAGCGTGAAGCCCGGGAGCCTTGACCTAGATTCCTAACTGGAGGGGTGAGCACCGGGCCTCCCGCCACTGGCAGGGCGTTTCCTGTGAGTCACCCCGCAGAGTCCGGCTCCTTTACGCTCTGCTCTTGGCCGTCGCTGCTTCCCCAGTCGCCCTGGGTTGTGATTTTTCCGGCTTTGCTGGTATGAATGGATCCCCTGTGCACTCGCGGAGGGTGTGGGCAGCCACACCCGGGTGCGCCGAGGCTTCTCCATACAGAGCTCACTCACTGTGCCGTCTCCAGAGCCTCACACGGAAGCATCATTTTAAAAACTTGTTGAACACATCTTACTTGACAAAGGGTAACATTTCAGATTTCACAGTGTGTCAGAATTTGAAGGGTTCAGAAAACCAGAAGAAAGGATTGGTATAGTGCGTGTACTTCCTTTTTAAAGAAAAGTACGTCCCTCTCCAGTTAAAAAGTGGACCGGGAAGCAGAGGAGGGGCAAAGGAGCATGTGTTTCAGGTTCAGATAATGGGTTTCTGTGCTAAGTGTCTTGAGGGTTTTTTAGATCCAGTGCTTTTCCAAGATCGCTTGGAAAACGTCCCTCTCCATTTAAAAAGTGGACCGGGAAGCAGAGGAGGGGCAAAGGAGCATGTGTTTCAGGTTCAGATAATGGGTTTCTGTGCTAAGTGTCTTGAGGGTTTTTTAGATCCAGTGCTTTTCCAAGATCGCTTGGAAAGCTCTTAACTGACCCATAAAAGCCACGCAGCAGGCTCGAGGTGTGGTGACGGCTCTGGGGTTGGGGGCGGGGCTGCTGGGTAAGGCAGTGGATCTGGGCCCTTGTTAACATTCTCTGACAACTTTTGTACTTAAAGAGTTCATAGTCTTGAAACCTGTTAAGCCTGAAGTGATGCTAAATGATGAATAAGCCAATACTGCGATATTGTAATAGAATCGGTTACATGCAGAAAAATTTCAAAACCCTGAGTTGTCTTCTGTTGGTGCCATAACTTCTGCATGCTCTGGCAAGATCTGAATTCTAGTAACCCCATCCAAAGTGGATGAATTTAATAAAATACACAGTGTCCAAAAAAAATTACATGCTGTTATGTAGACAGAAGCAGTAAAACTTAGGATATTTGCAGGATGATTGGACTGATTATAGGGTTCCAAAAATAGAACTTAATTAAAAAGAAACATCCTATTTGTGTCAGGCATCAGGCAAAAAAAACGCCTGATCCTTAGGTTAAAACATATGGTGCTTTGACTCACCGTCATTCAGTGTGCCTTTTTAATGTTTTATGGTTCTTGCCACTGTTTGAATAAGACTTCTGTTCCACACCTTACTTGATTCAGCTGTGAGTTCATACTATTGAATCAACTGTTTCCACAGCAACCATGTTGTTATAAACATAGTCTTAAAACTTCAGCTTCAGTGAGGAAAGCGTTCGTGCGTATGTGTTTCATTCAGAGGGGATGGAAATAACTTGCTGTGTTTCATTTTTGTTCCAAGTTGTCCTTTTCACGTATATTCACTGTATCATGTACTTAATTTTCTACTCACAGCCATTTCATGAGAAATTTCTGTCCTTGTGGGAGTTGCTTTTGGAGGCCTGACATGTTCAGCTTTTGATTCACTTAGTTTATCTTGTTGTTAAAGTTTAGACTAAAATACTACCCTGTTTCTGTTTAAATTCCTGTATGGAAGAGCAGAGGACAATTCACAGGAAAAAGAGAAAGACCTGAAGTAGATTGTGTCTTTCTTGTTTTTCAAGAAGATTCTCTTGTCTGGTTTCTGACGTTGTGGTATTGGTGTTAAGACTTGCAGGGGAGTGTGTGCCTGGACCACACAGTGAGCAGGTGGTCCGACTTGAGAATCTGGGCTCCTCACCTCCGCACTTGACTATGCGTCCCTGGGGCCAAGGGAAAGGAAAGAGGTAGCCAGTCAGGTCGCTGAAGAGGAAGAAAATGGAAACCGCTCAGTGGGGACCTTTTCGAGAAGGAGATGACCAGGAGTCATTGGTGTCGGAGCATCCAAAGCCTGGGGAGGGGGGGCCAGGTGCTGTTTCGAGCTCAGTGGTCTAGGGGCCCACCCAGGAACACCAGGTGTCATGGGTTGAGGAAGATGGAAATACCAGAAGTGTTCAGACATAACGTTTGGCTTCTTAGGCCTGTTGCTTAACCTTTGGACTGCTGTGCTTCATGTAGAAACTCAGGTCTTAGTAGGTGCGTGCTGTGAGCACGTCGCCTCGTCTCATCCTCGGAAGTCCGGGCGGTGGATATGACCTCCCAGGTCTACCTCCCAGGGCGGGCGCTGAGCCCGCGTTTCCTCGGGGAGCCCATAGACTGGAAGAGTCAGCCTGGTGGTCACGGCCTCTGCACGGGCTGAGATAACCTCCGCGGGCAGCCACGTGCGCTGCCGCCAAGCAAGGCGGCAGGGGCTGTGAGGTCGTGACCTCTAGGCGAGTGTGGTGGGCAGCCCAGGTGCCGCCCAGGCGCGACCCTGTGAGCAGGCCGGGAGGCCGGCCAGGTCTCCTTTCCCCTGGGCTGCCCGTCACCTGAGAGAGGCTCAGCAAGGCTCGCGTCGCCACAGCGCCGCTGCCAGCCTGCACTGCCATGGCCCTCCTCGTGAGTGGGGCACGACCGAGGGAGCGGGCGCCGACACGTTCTGGGTGGCTGGGAGACGGGAGAGAGTGTGTTCTGAAGTCTCCTAGACCAGAAAAATGCCTCTCTCGTCACTTCATACGCTCTCAAGTGTTTGAGAACTCAAAAATCTGTGCCTCTTGTTTTCATTGGCATTATTCTCTTCCATCAAGTGGGTGATATATTCATAAGAAGATACATTTTGCCTTGATTATCCTTGATTGGCTTCCCTGGTGGCTCAGAGGTTAAAGCGTCTGCCTCTGATGCGGAAGACCCGGGTTCGATCCCTGGGTCGGGAAGATCCCCTGGAGAAGGAAATGGCAATCCACTCCAGTATTCTTGCCTGGAGAATCCCATGGGCGGAGAAGCCTAGTAGGTTACAGTCCACGGGGTCGCAAAGAGTCGGACACGACTGAGCGACTTCACCTCATCCTTGATTACTCCTGAACAGATTTTTTCAATTCTCTCTATTGTATCTTCACTTTCTATTTCATTAATCTCTACTCTTACCCTTATTTTCTTCCTTGTACCATCTTTGGGATTACTCTACTGTTCTTTTCTAATTTCTGAAATGATGCATTTAACTCATTAATTTTAAATATAGGCAAGACCACAAGATGGCCATACAAGTTAAAACTATGCAAAGCCATCTTAATCAGTGGGAGAAATTATGACTGTCCTGTGACCTTTAAAAATGTTTATCAGAAACACGAAAAACTCTCTTACTGTCAGTTATAAGTGTATAAGGAAATGGAAAATTGACTTGGAACTTTTAAAATTTCTGTTAGCACTGTTTTGTAGGTTCTTTTTTTGAAGTCTTACACATTTTTATACGTGCATTTTTAGATAGTGTTTTTGAAAGGCCTACTGTATATGGCATTTAGATTTTTTCTAGTCAATTCTGCTGTTTTCAATTTCATTCTTTCTCATTACTATCCAAATTAATTTTTTTATATTTTTATAATTGTTTTACTGAGATCTAATTAATACATAGTACAGTTCACCCATTAAAGTAATATAGTTTAGTGATTTTTAGTATATTCACAAAGTTTTAAATTATCATCAGAGTCAACTTCAGAATATTTTTCTCACTCCAAAAAGAAATCTCATACCCATTAGCAGTCACTTCCCATTCACCCCCAACTCCAGCCATATTTCACCATTAATATATTTTGTCTATTATAGGTATGGTTTTGCTAAACATTTCATATAAATGGAATATTGTATAGATCTACCACATTTAATTTTATCAGTTGATGGACATCTGGGTTTCTTCTCCCTATTAGCTACTAAAAATACTGCTACTATGAACATTTGTGTACAAATTTTGTGTTTACCTACATTTTTCCATCTCTTGGGTATACACTTAGGAGTGGAATTGCTGGTTCATATCGTAACTCTAAATATAACCCTTTGAGGAACTGCCAGATTGTTTTTCAAATGGAATGCACCATTATACATTCTACCAGACTTCCCAGATAGCACTAGTGGTAAAGAATCTGCCTACCAATGCAGGAGACACGATAGATAGGGGTTCAATCCCTGGGTCGGGAAGATCCACTGGAGTAGGAAATAGCAACCTACTCCAGTATTCTTGCCTGGAAAATTCCATGAACAGGAGGAGCCTGGAGAGCTTCAGTCCTTGGGGCCACAAAGAGCTGGACATGCCAGTGCACCTGAGCACATACATTCCACCAGCCGTGTATGAGGGGCCCAGTTTCTCTACATCTTTGCCAACACTTGTTACTGTCTTTTTGTTTGGTTGGTTGGTTTTTTATTATAGCCATCCTAGGAAGTATGAAGTACTACCTCATTTGGAATTTTTTTGATTCACATTTCCTTAGTAGCTAATGATATCAAGCATCTTTTCACATTCTTACTGGCCATTACATATCTTCTTTGGAGAAATGTCTATTCAAATCTTTGCCCATTTTTAATTGGGTTATTTGTCTTTTATTACATTTGCTGATCAACTTTTAAAAAAAGCTTTGTTTTCTGTTTTGATCCTTTTTATTATCTATGTAGTTTGGGGTTCTTGACAGTCTAATTCTGCTGATGCTTTGTAGTGCCTCTTAACATTCATGAGAGAGTCTTTCTGGAAGGTTTTTTTTTTTTTTTTCATCTCATTGTTCTTTTGCATATTGGGGTCACCTATGAAGGGATAAAAGTTTTGTCATTGAAAGTCACCAAGAAATAAAAGTAGAAATGCCAAGTAATAGTGGAGCTTCTCTGATTAAAATTATGTTTACTTCTTAGAAAATAAAAATAGTTGATATAATAGGACTTAGCATTTGGTAAAACTCTTGTAAGATATTTAGAACTTGCAAAGCAATAGAAATGCCCCTTTATTTTCTATCATATTCATATAAAGGTATTCTGCCAATTTTGTGGGGAAGTGACTCAGACTTTATAGAAAATACTTTAAATATCTAAAATTTATAAGCTATTCTAATTGTCTAAAACTTAAGAAATAACAGGAGGTTTTAATTTTCTATAGGTCAGTTATATATCCTTCTCCCAAGGAAGTAATTCCTGATGGTTTTCTTTTGAAACTTAAAAAGGTCCCTTATGAATAAAGTCTGCTCTCCTATTGTAGAAAATATTTAGAAAATGTGTCATTACTTTTTCTCAACTGTAATTGAAACTGATAGAAAAATATTTTAATGATTCAAGAGAAATGCCAAATTTTAATCATTTTTGTGCTAAATGCTATCACTTGAAGATTCTAATAAGAATTAGCATATATTTTGAAATTGCCTTCAACTTCATTTTACTGAAGCCTCACCTTTTATCAGTTGTATCTTCACTGAGCAGACTAGAGCCAAGGGGTGGCCAGCACCGACAGGTCACGGGAATGTGAGTGGGACCCGGCCGGGCCCGCTTGTTCGTAGCTGTCTGCAGCTGCTGTCAGGTGCAGCGGATTTCGGCCTCTGAGACCTGAACAGTTTGTGGCCTGGCCCCTGGCAGGCCCTTATCTGACAGTGGAAGGCCTATAGGGCCATCCCGTTGCTTAAGTCAAGACCAGCAACCGTGTGAGGGGTTTGATATTCTTCTCTCCAAAGAAAGAGCAGCTCCTTAACCACCTGGGTTTAGGACTGCACTTTCTGGGATTGCTCCTACAGTCTGCTACTAAGTGCTTGGGTTTCACACACATCACAGCACAGTCCCAGGAACCACAGCGGGCAAATAGCTCAGGGGCAAAACTGCCTTGCCCTGTCAGGAGGGAGGAACGAACAAACAAACGCAAAGCCAAAGAGTAGAGCTCTGCAGCCAGGATTTGGCAGGTAAAATATTTTAATCCACTGTGTTTGTCAAAGAGTAAGTCATATGAATAATGTTCATGTGACTCAGGTTGTCAGGGTGTGTACCTGGAACTGTGCACATAAATCTTTACCGCAGGTACACAGTTCCACTCTAGGAACAGTGCTTGTTTAAAAGAGGAAGCTGAAGTTTGTCTAAAACTTCCAGTTTTGTCCTTAAATCAAATGACGTTTATTTTTTAAAACTTAGAAAATATGGAAAAGGTTGGAAAGGGAAAACAGAAATGGTCAGGGGAAAATATTTTGGCAAAATATTCAAAAGAAACTTTGAATCCATTTTTTCATCTTTAAACCATAGAAAAATAAAGCTTGTTCTCATTTATTTCTCAAGGAATAAAAGGAAACTCTGCTTTGGGGAGCTGACAGATTTCCTGTGAGGTGTAAGAACCTCAAGGTTACATCTATTTAGACTATGTTACTTTATTCCAATTCAGCCAGCCATTACATTATTTTGAAGCATCTATTAAATTGTTTAGGCCAATTTCCTAAACTGAGCACAAAACAGAAGATTTTATCTCTTCAGCATCAGGGAACCTAGACAATCATAGATTTGCTTTTGCTATTGATATGCAGTTTAAAAAAAATGTTTATTACACTTCTGTCTTGTTGACACTCAAAATCCAACCTGACAGTCTTGGATCTTAAAAATAAGAGCTGGGGTGGGGGTGGGGGAACCTGAAATATTTTAAAAGAATGTTTATTCAGAGAAGTATCTCAAACAGATTCCTAAAATTTAGGTAAAATAGAATTAATACCAGAGGCAATGAGAAAGCTAAGTTGAGCCAAAGCAGTTGTTATTGATCAAAACCATTTATCTTTTAGTTGCAGGTAAGGCTCACTTTAAAGATATTAAACTCTTTCCCACAAAAATAGGAAAGAGTTAATAAGAAATTTATTTTATTTGCTTAACTTTGTGCCTGCCAAATGCATATGAACTCCTTTGCTCACTGTGATAATTCTCTAAAGCAGGTGCTGTTATTGTTTTCATTTTACAGATGAGGATACTGGTATTCACAGAGAGTTAGATAACTTGCTGAAGTCCCTCATCTGGTTAATGGCAGGTTAATTGGAGCCCAAGAAGTCTGCCAGTGGTGTAGCCTATGTAATTTTCTATGTACCGAAAAGAGGAGCTTTTTCTGACGTGATTAATTGTATGGTGTCAGATCATCCTGTCCATTATAGTTCAAATAAAAGGTTGTGTAAAATAGTAAAGCATCATACAATCTGAAACTGATTCTTCATGCAGGAAGTCTGTATTTTGTGTTTTCATCAGATATAATCAAGGCTTTGTATTTCATATTAGAAACACTTATTACATGACCATTTATTCCAACTTGGTAAATGACTTACCATTTCAATTTTTAAGTGGCAATTGCATCTCTTTTGAAGTAAAAAAGGTCTGACTATGGAGAAAGATGGGCTTACAATTTATGAATGTATAATTTATTACATCTATATAAACACATACCACGGAAGTCCATATATCATCTAGGCATACTGGTATGCTTAGTCGCTTCAGTCATGTCCAACTCTTTGTGACCCCATGGACTGCAGCTCACCAGGCTTCTCTTTTCATGGGATTTTCCAGGCAAGAATACTGGAATGGGATGCCATGCCCTCCTCCAGGGGATCTTCCCGACCCAGGGATTGAACCTGCGTCTGTATTGCAGGTGGGGTCTTTACTCTGAGCCACCTGGGAAGCCCCCAGGCATATTGATATAAGTATATATAAATTCCTAAAACTGTGAGAAGGTGTTCTGTATTGTAAATTGTACCTCTCTACAGAGAGGTTATAAGAAAGGTATTTCTTCTCCCAGCTTTGAAGTAACCTACCGTATGTGCAGTGATGTATTATAATTAGCAAAAACTACAGGTATGAAGCTTCCCTGGCTGCTCAGATGGTAAAGCGTCTGCTGCAGTGCGGGAGACCTAGGTTCAGTCCCTGGGTTGGCAAGATCCCCTGGAGAAGGAAATGGCACCCCGCTGCAGTACTCTTGCCTGGAGAATCCCATGGACCAGAGCCTGGTAGGCTGCAGTCCATGGGGTCACAAGAGTTGGACACAACTGAGGGACTTCGCTTTCACTTTTCACAGGTATGAAAGGGCTTCCCCGGTGGCTCAGCAGGAAAGAATCACCTGCCGTGCAGGAGATGCGGGTTCAGTCCCTGAGTCAGGAAGATCCCCTGGAGAAGGAGATGNCATGGACCAGAGCCTGGTAGGCTGCAGTCCATGGGGTCACAAGAGTTGGACACGACTGAGGGACTTCGCTTTCACTTTTCACAGGTATGAAAGGGCTTCCCCGGTGGCTCAGCAGGAAAGAATCACCTGCCGTGCAGGAGATGCGGGTTCAGTCCCTGAGTCAGGAAGATCCCCTGGAGAAGGAGATGTTGCAGGAGAGCAGCGGGTCGGGGGCGCCGCCATCGCCAGGTCTCCGCGAGGTGGGGCGGCCCCGGGGCCCCGTGACCGCCTCTTCCCTTTCACGAGAGCCACCTGCGCCCGCTCCCAAACCCTCGCAGGCGGCTTACTCTACTCGTGGCGCTACGCTTGGCCTGAAAGTAGGAGGCAGAAACAAAAACACGAAGTGCTAACGCAGAAAGAGGAGGCGGAGGGACTTGAGGGGAGGACCACAGATGTCAAGGGAGAGGGACGCGCCCCGGCCGGAGCGGCCTGCCCTGACGCTGCCGGACCCCGGTTCTCAAGCACACTGGGGGCGCCCTGGGGGTCGTGGGCAGTTCCTTGTGAGCCCAGGAGGGGTTCTGAACGTTTCTGGTCTTCAGCCATTTGGAAGTAAACGCACTTCCTCAGGTACTCTTTCCTGGTCTGAATGACTTAACAGATTATTAAAAGTAAGGAGGCCAGTGCAAATCAACTATCCCTCAATTTAAAAAAAAAAAAAAGGAAGAATGCCAAGGAGACATGAAAAGATGCTCAGCATCATTAGCCATTAGGGATCTGCACGTCATAACCACAGTGAGGTACCACTCCACACCCAACAGCGGCTGTAATTAAAGAGAGGCCAGCATGTGTTGGTAGAGAAAGGAGAAACTGCATTGGAAAAGAGTTTCTCGGTTCCTCAAAACAGGAACTTATGACCCAGCAACTCCACCCTTAAAGGTCTACTCAAGACAAACGTATGCCCACACAGAACTTTCACATTATTCCCAGCAGGCACAAGGTGGAAACCACCCAAACGCCCAGTGGCTGATGAATCGATAAACAAAATACTGTGTATCCACACTATGGAATGTCACTCACACATAAAAAAGAATGAAGTCTTGATGCTCACTAAAACATGGATGGAGCTTGAAAACATCCCAAGTGACAGAAACCAGATTAAAAGGCCACATATTTAAGATTCCACTCATTCAAAAATTCGAATCAGCAAGTCCTTAAGAGAAAAAGCAGATTGGTAGTTGCTGGGGGTTGAGGGAGGGGACATTGGGGAGTGACTGCTTAATAGGTACAGGGTTTCCTTTTCAGGTGGTGAATCGTTTTTGAACTGGAAAATTGATGGTTGTATGACATTGTGAATGTACTTAATGTCCCCATTGGTAAATTTAGGTTATGTGTATTCTATTGCCAAGAAACATAAGTATGCCACTTCTGTTAAGCCTTCAGTATATGGGGTGCCCTAACTAATTCACAGTAAAAACAATATAATAGACATTGTAATAATTTGAGAGGCTAGTTGCGCACATTTCCCAGCCCTCTGTGAAGGGTTTTAGTTGGCCCCACCCAATTCAGAATGAATAACATGGTAAATGAATTTTGAGGTGCACACTTTGAGTTGTAAAATGAATGAGTCATTGGGATGTAATGTACAGAAGATGACTGTAGTCAATAATATCATCATGTATATTTGAAAGTTGCCAAGAGAGTAAAACTTCTTAGCACATACACAGAATGTTTTGGTAGCGCTGTATGATAACAGGGTAACTGGACTTCTCGTGGTGATCGTTTTGCAGTGGATGCAGACACTGCATCAGCATGTTGTACACCTGAAACTGATGCAATGTGATGTGTCAGTTACACCTCAATAGAAAAAGTCTTTCATGAATTTTGTTGGCATTAATGGAAATACAAAATTCAGAAGTCTCACTGAATTCTCACAGCAGTCCTCTGAGGTGGGAGGTATCGTTCCCACTTTTTATAAACAAGACAATGAGAACTTAGGTTAAATAATTTCACATGGCTAGTTAGTAGTGAAGCTGGGGTTTAAATTCCAATTGGTTGATTCCCTGGTGAATGAAGTGTTTCCTATAGACTTCAAGTCTCAGCTTTAAGGCCTCTCAGTTTCATGACATCTTTAAAAACCCTGTTGGTAATTTTGAATTTGGAATTTTAAAGCAGATCCGACAAAAGTTGGATTTCTACGCAGAAAACGAATTACAAAAGTAGTCTTTAAAACCTGGAAGCCTGGGTGTGCAACAGAAGATGTACACATATTGTTCCTGAAATCCAGTGGAAGGAAGTCCCAGGAAGCCAGCACTTGGTGTTTTCTATATATTTGGCTGCCCCGGGTCTTAGTTGCAGCATGTAAACTCTTAGTTGTGGCATGTGGGATCTAGTTCCCTGACCAGGGATGGAACCCTGGCCACCTGCACTGGGAGCTCAGAGTCCTAGCCACTGGACCACCAGGGAAGTCCCGGAAGCCAGCGTTTTGGTCAGTGTAGAAAATGGCCTCGGCACAAGTCCTTCTGTAAAAGCCTGCTAAGGAGCTGTGAACAGCTGTGCTTACAGTAATGTCTCAGAGGATTCTGAGGCTGGGTATCCTGATGGTAGTCCAGTGGTGTCTGCTCCAGGGAAAGTCCAGAGAGGGAGGGATCAGCAGCTCCCGCAGGTGTGCCACCTCTGCCCCCACAGCGAGGCAAGGATGAGAGAAGTAGGCTCCAGGATGAGCTTGGAAATGTTTGTTGATGGACTGAATGAGTGTATCAGATAAGGGTGTTGGGCTCCTCCCTTCTGACTCTATGAATCAGGTTTCTCTAGGCTTTCTTGAAACCATGACTATCATTTACAAGCTTAGTAAACTTGATCCCCACCTTCAGGATATCTACAGCTTAGTATGGGAGATTATGAAAATACACACACGTAGCTTTAACACAGGAACAAGGGCCAAGAGTGAAAGGTACAAAGCTACAGGATTCCATGGGAGGGGGTGATCTTATCTGCTTGTGGAGGAGGTGCTGAGTCAGGGGGTGCTGTAATGCTATGGTCAGCCCAGATGGAAGAGGGTGTGTTCTACTGGAAGGAGCAGAGGGATGGGATGAGTTCAGCTTGCCTGGATTCAGGGCTCGTTGAGAGGATCATGGGAGATTTTGGATATATAGGTTAGAGTTATTATTTTGAGTGATAGGCTACAGGTTCTGTGTTTCTATGTCTCATTTCAAATTGAAACAAGAGCATTATTAGGACTGAAAGGTTTCTGCATGATGAAAAGCTGACTGATGTTTTAGGAGCATAAGTTCAAAGATTAAAAATTTTTAGATGACTAAAGAGGCAAATTAAACGACATCCTCTTTACAACTAAAAACTGGACTCTTGATGTCCAGAATAGGTCTGTTTCTGTAACTGTTGAGTGTAGTGAAGACAACACACATATATATATGACTCAGGTATTTATAACTCAGAGCCGTGGTTGATAGCAGCTTCCATTTTTATAACAATAGAAATTTGTGACATACTAAAGTAAGGTTTCTTTTTTTCTCTTCACATGTATATGATTGAATGTTTTAATATTATCTCTTATTCTCTACTTGATCTCGCCCAACTTTCCATTTCATATTAATATTTTAAAACAACTTATGAGTCCTCTAGGAAGTTTAGAAACCATTTGATAATGACTATGAAAATATACTTCAAGTTTTTAAAAAATTAATACTTTTACTGAAAAATGAACTTAAACAGTTTTGATCTTTATCATTTTCAAATAGCTGTTTTAACATAACTAAAGTCTGTGGTTATATAAACTATCTTGAGCACTGCTTTTTTTTTAATCGAAGTATAGTTGATTTACAATGTTGTATTTGTGGTGTACGGCAAAGTGAGTCAGTTTATATATTATATATATATTCCTTTTCAGATTCTTTTCCATTATAGTTTACTACAAGATATTGAATATAGTTCCCTATACTATACAGTAGGACCTTATTTATTTTATGTACAATAGTTTGTATCTGCTAATCCCAGACTCCTAATTTATCCCTCTCCCTGCTCTCCCCTTTGGTAACCATAAGTTTGTTTTCTGTGGCTGTAGTCTGTTTCTGTTTTGTAAATAAATTCATCGGTATCGTTTTTTTTTTTTAGATTCCACATATAAGCAGTACCATATGATGTTTGTCTTTGACTTACTCCACTTAGTATGTCGAGCTCCAGGTCCATCCACGTTGCTACAAATGGCATTGTTTCATTATTTTTAATGGCTGAGTAATATGCCATTGTGTATATGTGTATACATGACATCTTCTTTATCCTTTCATCCGTCGATGGACACTGAGGTTGCTTCCATGTCTTGGCTATTGTGAGTAGTGCTGCTGTGAATACTGAGGGGGCACTGCTGTTTTAATTGAGCCTTCCACGTGTATTTCTTTGAATTCATAAGTAATCCATGTAATCATCATTTTGATGGCTGCCTCCATCTCACTCCCTTCAGTTTTCCTCTGTTGGTACCGAGGTAGAGCCCCCGTGCTGGGGAGGAGGGTGAGCACGGTAGTATTGGGATGAGGACAGGATTTGTTTCTTCTTTGCTGTCATGAAAAATAGTCCTGTAACAACAGCAACAAAAAAAGCCCTTCTATGGTTTTCTGAAAAGTACATAAGACCCAGTATTCAGTAATCAAGGGATTGCAATAGTTTTTCTTTCCTCATTTAAATATCAGTATGTTCAATTCAGTGAGCATTCAATTGATAGGCGTTGTTCTGGTCCCTTAGGGATAAATCAACAGGTAAAGGTCCCTGCTCTTGGGAACTTGTGTCCTAGTGGGTGGTAAACAGGTCTGATTTGCCAGGTGGTAATAAGGTGAGGGGCCAGTGAGTGATGGAAAAGAGGGATGGGATGTAGCCAATTTGGGTAGGCGGTCAAGGAGGTATGGGAAGAGGGAGAGCGGCAGGCAGATGTCCAGGGAGAGTAGTCCCTTGGAGGCTGGAAGTGCAGCGTTCCCGAAGCCTTGTGAGCTTGGGTCGCAGTTTGGAAGCCAGTCGGTAGAGGTGCAGTTAAGGCTGGAGAGGGTGGGGGGTGGAGCTGAGGGCTGGAGAGGGGCTTACAGGGGTGGGACAGGTCCTGTCTCTTATACACATCTAGATGTGTATAAGAGACAGGAGATAACCTCCGCGGGCAGCCACGTGCGCTGCCGCCAAGCAAGGCGGCAGGGGCTGTGAGGTCGTGACCTCTAGGCGAGTGTGGTGGGCAGCCCAGGTGCCGCCCAGGCGCGACCCTGTGAGCAGGCCGGGAGGCCGGCCAGGTCTCCTTTCCCCTGGGCTGCCCGTCACCTGAGAGAGGCTCAGCAAGGCTCGCGTCGCCACAGCGCCGCTGCCAGCCTGCACTGCCATGGCCCTCCTCGTGAGTGGGGCACGACCGAGGGAGCGGGCGCCGACACGTTCTGGGTGGCTGGGAGACGGGAGAGAGTGTGTTCTGAAGTCTCCTAGACCAGAAAAATGCCTCTCTCGTCACTTCATACGCTCTCAAGTGTTTGAGAACTCAAAAATCTGTGCCTCTTGTTTTCATTGGCATTATTCTCTTCCATCAAGTGGGTGATATATTCATAAGAAGATACATTTTGCCTTGATTATCCTTGATTGGCTTCCCTGGTGGCTCAGAGGTTAAAGCGTCTGCCTCTGATGCGGAAGACCCGGGTTCGATCCCTGGGTCGGGAAGATCCCCTGGAGAAGGAAATGGCAATCCACTCCAGTATTCTTGCCTGGAGAATCCCATGGGCGGAGAAGCCTAGTAGGTTACAGTCCACGGGGTCGCAAAGAGTCGGACACGACTGAGCGACTTCACCTCAAGCGGAAGTGTGAGTCCAGAGTTCCCTGTGCGAATGTGTGGTTCTCCACCCCTGTGGACAAGACGGGCCCGCTCACTCCCCCAGGGTCCCTGAGACTCGACAGTGTGCCCTGTGGCTTCCCTCAGCTGGAAGGAAGCCAGCAGTTGTGAGCATCACAGCGTGCCAGATGCTTCACTTCTGTGTCCTCACCTGAGTCTCGCCGGGTTCTGTCAGGGGCTGTTTGTTTGCACGTCCACCTCACAGACGGTCCGGGGAGGCAGGGAGCAGCCCTCCCCAGCCCCGGAAAGCCTCACAGCCCCAGGAACTTGCCAGTGGGGACCCTGTCCAGCGCGCCCTTCTCCAGTGTGAGCTGGGCTGCAGGCGTGGGGTCCCTGCCATTTGCGATGGGTCATCATCTTTTGATGGCTCCTTCCCTAAAGCATTTTTTGTTTCAAAAAGTTCAGGTGCCAGAAGCAGGCTGGCCACTGGCCGCTCTGTTTGGCCACTGGGGCCCGTGTGTGTGTGTGTCTGGGCCGCGAGAGGTGCGGGAGGCCGGCGGCCACCTGTTGCCTTGGGGAGGCAGTCCTGCCACTTCAGCTTTACTTCCCGCACAACCGACACGCTGAGCTGAAACGGCTTCAAGCCAGCAGGCCATTCCACGCCCCCCCCAAGGGGGTCTGTGCCTCTGTGACGCCAGCCACACACTGCCCCCACCCACCCAGGCAGCTGTCCAATAAAAAAAGCCCTAGTAATTCAAGCATCCCAGCAGATGCTGGGAGACTTGCCTTTCCCTGTATTTCACACGTGCCGGGCATCATTCTGTCCTCGGGGCCCAGTAGGAAAATCCAGGTCCTTTCTCATGCTTGAGTGAGGATGCAAGGGGGTCAAGAGCGCAGCCTCGGGGTCAGACATGAGTCCAGATTCCAGCCCCACCGCCTTTAGGACTTGTGTCATTTGGGGGAAAGTCCTCCAAGGCCTCCGTCTGCGCTCCCGCCTCCGCTCAGCGGGTAACAGAGCTACTTCCTCTAAGGTGGTGAGGACTAAGTGAGGCCATTGCTGTGAGGCAGCCTGCGCGTGCTGACCCTACGGGTGTCAGAGATGTCCTCTCCCCTATGAGCTGGGGCAAGGTAAAGAATGCTCAACTGTGAGAGCACCGAGTTACTCTGCTTGTGCTTACTCTGTGTTCCGTTGTCCCTGTGGAGTAAGAGATAATGAAATGGATCCTGGATTTTGTGGAGTCTCCCTTAAATTCACATCATAATAGAACTAACCAACATGCACCGGGCGTGTGTGGCTTTAGATTCATGGCTTTCCACTGGGAGCAGAAGCTTTGTTTTATTTCGTGTTTTTAAACTTGCCTAATTAGAGCTAGTTGCTTTAAACCGAAACAACTGTAGTCTTTTGAAAAAATTCACTCAAAATTTTTAAGATGGTTTTTATCTATTAATACTTAATCGAAACTGTTTCTCAGTGACTTTTCTGTGTATTGTCCTCATCGTTGTGTTTTGGGGTCCTGTTTTAATTATTTTAAATAATTTAAAATTTTCAGGTGTAGCATTTTTAACGTTTAAATGAAAATGCCTACAGTTCATTAGTGACTCTGTAAAAATAACCGGTCGTCACCTTCATTCATTATTACTAATGAGCTTGCTTTCATTTTTATTGGCTTCAAAATGGTTCTTTTAGCCTTGATCTGCTAAGCGATGAAAAAGGAAAATGAATAATTAATGTTAATATATCTCACGTGATATAACTAATCTTTTAATGCTGTATTTTGCATTCACATGTAAGAAGGCAACTGCTTGCAATCTGTATATGGATGCAAAACTGATCAATTATCTGATATATAATATATACACTTGAATAACATTGTTCTTTTAGCTAAAATAAGAGTAGTGCATCAACATCCAACTTTTACTATCTTCATTACAAACCCTGTACTTTGTTTAGCTTGACAGCACTTATTTACAGCAGGTAGGCTAAATTCTTTTAATTGCTAATCAACAATGAAGTAGAAAATGAACATTCAGTTTGCTTCCTGAACCAATCTAATGACAGAATTATCACCTAAACCCCAAATCTCCACCCTACTTAAAATAATACTTAGTTAAAATCTTCTGAATGGACATCTTTACTAGGTATTACCTTAGGTATTTTAAGACTAGATCTCTGATATTGTAGGATTGCATTTGCTCTGTACCTACCTGAAAAGACTTGATTCTAAAATATCCAGAAGGGTTTCTAATGATAATTCCCATTGAGAGTTAAGTCCTGTTAGAATAATTAGTTGTTGTTCAGTCACTAAGTCGAGTCCGACTTTGTGACCCTGTGGGCTGCAGCACACCAGGCTCTTCTGTCTTCCACTATCTCCCAAGTTTGTTCCAATTCATGTCCATTGAGTCAGTGATGTTATCTAACCAGCTCATCCTCTGTCGTCCCCTTCTCCTTTTGCCTTCAGTCTTTCCCAGCATCAGGGTCTTTTCCAATGAGTCGGCTCCTCGCATCAGGTGGCCAAAGTATTGGAGCTTCAGCATCAGTCCTTCCAATGAATATTCAGAGTTGGTTTCCTTTAGGTTTGACTGGTTTGATCTCTTTGCTGTCCAAGGGATTCTGAAGAATCTTATCCAGCACCACAATTCAAAAGCATCAATTCTTCGGTGCTCAGCCTTCTCTGTGTTAGGATAATAGTAATATTTTATCTTTAAAAGCATTCTTACATAAGCTTAAAATTAATTCAGCATATCAGTCCTATGGGGTTTATTAGTTTCCATTTATTCTTTCTTCAGACCTTATTCAGAAAAATGTCTCTTAAAAAAAAAATGTTTTAATGTTTCTTTTTCTAGTACCTCAATCCACTTTTCTTTTACTGCCACACTTCCCAAACAAGTAGTTTATACCAGCTTCTCCCTCCCTTCATCATCTCTCCCTCCCTCTCTCAATCTTTACCAGAAGTCAGAAAGCTGGAAGGTGTCAAATACTAAGTGTCTAGTATGTGTCTTCACAGTCCAACTCTCACATCCATACATGACTACTGGAAAAACCATAGCCTTGATTAGACGGACCTTAGTCAGCAAAGTAATGTCTCTGCTTTTGAATATGCCATCTAGGTTGGTCATAACACCTGACAAATACATAAAGTGCACCCCTACCAACTTACGGCAGTCACTGATCCTTTTTTTTTTTTCCCATCAATATTTCTATAGTTGTGCCTTTTCCAGAATGTCATTTAGTTGGAATTGCATATTAGGCAGCCTTTTCAGACTGGCTTCTTTCACTAAGCAACATATATTTAAAATTCCTCCATCTTTTTGTGGTTTAACAGCTGGTTTCTTTTTAATCCCTGAAGAATATTCAGTTGTACACACGTGCCACAGTTTGTTTATCCACTGAGTTGGGTTGTTTCCAGGTTTTGGCAGTATGAATAAAGCTGCTTTAGGTATTCATATACAGGTTGTTCCACAGACGTAATATTTCTAGGCATTTGAGTAGACACCTAGGAGTACAATATAGAATAAGACTAGTTTTGAATAATTTGAATATAAGAATAGTTCGAATAAATTGAGTAAGACTGTTTACCTGGGTAAGAGACTGCCTAACTGTCCTGAAGCCGCAGGAAGGCTTTGCGTTCCCGCCCATCGTGAATGAGCGTTCCTCCTCCACAACGGCATTCGGTGTTGTCAGTGTTCTGGATTACAACCATTCTGATAGGTGTGTGCTGGTATCTTGTTTTAATTTGTAAGTCCCCATATGACATGGAGAGCATCTTGTCATATGCTTATTTGCCATCTATATAACTTACATTTTAATTGAGGTGTTTTTGTTATGTTTGAGCTTTAAGTGGTCTTTATATTATTTGGGATACAAGTCCTTTATCAGATATGTGTGTTGCGGATATTTCCTCCCAGTCTGTGAACTTGTCTTTTCATTCTACTAACAGTATTTTGTGCGGACCAGAAGTTTGTGATTTTAATGAAGTCCAGCTTGCCAGTTTTTTCTTTCACGGATCATGCTTTTGGCATGATAGCTAAAAACTCAGTGCTAAACCAAAGTCATGTGAATTTTCTCTGGCTTTATCTTCTTAAACTTGGCATTTTACATTTAGGTGTGTGCTCCATTTTGAGTTGCTTTTTATGAAAAATGTAAGGTCAGGCTCTAGATTTGTTTCTCTGCAAGTGGGTATCTAGTTGTTTAGCACCCTTTGCTGAAAGGACTGCCCTTTCTCCATTATTTTTGTCCCCCTCGTTGTCGTCGGTTGCTTTCGAAAATCCTCCTAAATGGAGTGTCAGTTATAACCCAGTGTTATTATCCTGGAGTCCTGTTGATGGGTGACGTGGTAAAGTATTGGAGAGGAGGAGCATCCTTTATAATCCCATGTTGAAATCTCCATTTTGATTGTTTTGTGGTGTATTACTGGTTTTTAGTGGGCCACAGTATGGGGGTCATGACCTTCCGAAGAGTTTCTCAGGCTTTTTTCCCTCTCCTTACTTGAGACAGGAAAGCAGAGGGGCTACAGGTAGCTAATTGTCCTTCCCCAGATCAGATAAGGCTTAGAAAAGTTTCCCTGGAGGGCTAGCCTTCCTTACTCAGAACAGAGCAAGAACGGGATAACTCTGGGCAAATTTCAAAACACTTTCCCCTCCCCACCATCAAAAGCCCCAGAGGCATTTTCTCCATTCCTTACTATACAAACCTGGTTGGGGGGTGGGGAGCCTCCTAGAGGTGAAACTCCTGAGAAGTGAGCCCGTGTTGTTTTTAACTTTCCACACAGAGCCTCCAGTGATTCCTCATTTACCCCTTGCGTTCCTGACAACCATGGCTCCAGCATCAGTTTCTGCTCCCTGTAAACTGATTTTCCACATCATTCTAATTCTCTGATGAATCTGAGAGTTGTTTTTCAGTGTGTTTAGCTTGTTTTTTGTTGTGAGTAAGGGAGTGACAACTTCGAAGCTTTTTACGCATTGCAGCAGAAGCCAGAAACGCCCTTACAGTTGGTTCTAACCAACAGCAGTCAGGTATGCCTGTTCTCATAATGGATGGATCCTGATGGAGTCCCTTTAACTACAGTATTGTGAAAGGCTGTGAGGCGGAGAAAAGTGGAATGTATTCTGTTTGATGGTGGGAGATTGAAAATTTTCCTTTGGGGACCCTGGGAATGAAGCGGGGTGGGTGTCGATGAGAGAGGAGATGAGCTTAGAAGAGTTTGGTGTCTATTTCTCTCATTCTGTAATTCTTAAGAGTTCTTCCAAAGCATTTAAAAGATATTTATATACATATATATATATAATGTATAAGGCTTACCAGGTGGCGCCAATGCTAAAGAATCTGCTGCTGATGCAGGAGACATAAGAGACACCGGTTCGATCCCTGAGTCAGGAAGATCCCCTGAAGGAGGAAATGGCAACCCACTCCAGTATTCCTTGCCTGGAAAATTCCATGGACAGAGGAACCTGGTGGACTACAGTCCATGGGTCACCAAGAGTCAGACACAGCCAAGCACACACGCCATATTTGTATAAGGAGCAAAAAATAATAAAACATGGTGACTAGTTACAGGTTGACAGCCTCGTACATGGATTTTATTTCGGGAAGATGAGTGCTCACCCAGAAAATGGCTTGTGGAGTGGGGGGTTCTCTTGGCGTGTGTCATGCATTATGGGGCTCACTTGCTCCTCTGCCTGGGCACGCACACTGTACCAGCCAGCATTTCTCTTCAGTGCTCAGGACAGAATCACACCCACCCAAGCCTGTGAAGAGCATGTTCTGGTTACCACCCGCTCACTCCTTTGGCATCGTGCCTGTCTGCACGTTGTTCATTTGCACGGTTTTCATACTGACGAGAGAGGAGCGCCTCCATCCACCTGCACCCAGGGACTTGGGTGGACAGCGCTGAGAGATGTTCTGAGACGCTGGCAGGTCGGGCCGCTCGCTGCTGGTTACTGGGTTCTGTGCTACCTCGGTGTTGATAACTCTAAGTGCATATCTGTTTGTTTGTTTTTTAACATCTCCCACCTGTGTATAATTTGCTTTTACTTTCATTGTATTTTTTCTGCATCACATTAGTTATTTGGAAAACTCTCAGGAAAAGTATAGCCTTTTTACAGTAACTTTTTTTTTTTAATCACTTTTCCTTTAATTCATATGGTATAACTTTAGGCCCATAGTCATTAGGCTTCCAACTTGTCATTTTATTGTCCGATTCCACTTGAAGTCACGTGGAGGAAATAGCGTGTGACTCAGTCATTGCTCTGCACTCTCCAGAAATAACAGACGTTGTGAGTATCCATGATCAAATATAAACGAGGAATACCACTTACGCCTGCATGTTCTGTGTCCCCGGAGCCTGCTAGTAGTTTCCCTCTGGCTCCCCTAAACTTACACCATGAACTGATGCATAATTATCTAGTTGAAAATGTATCAATAGTGCCATGACTAATCCACGTGTCAGATGAAAACCTTGTGTTCATACAGATAACACTTTTCCAAATTTTGTTTTTTACTTTTAAAGTCCATACTGCCTATTGGCTAAACATGTGTATCTTCATACAGTATTGTCCAAAATGTTAGATCTGTTCATGGTTCCTAGAATTAGAATGATAGCAGCAATTGCTATTATTTGTATGAATTTCAGAGAAAAAATTGATGGAAGACATTGACTTTTTTAGTTGTCTCAACGTCACGATTTTGAAAAATAGGTATATATTTCAATTCCTTTAGTACTGCCATTTAAGAATATAATTTATTCACACTGGATCACATTACGTACTATGAGTTTCTTCCCAAAATATTGACTCAAAACCTAAAAGGGACAAAAAGGACGTGATTGATCCCGTACATACGGCGCTGTAGTTCCTGGGACCGACACGCAGATTGCTGTTTGGGCGTTTATTTAGTTCTGCTCCACTGGATTCTAGGCTATGCTTTCTCAACTGCTCTTTCTTTTTTCAAAACAATTTTTTTCTTCCAAAATGTAATTTATGAAAAAGTAGTTTACGGAGCTAAGAGTAAAACGTGTGTGATTCCACATCTCAGACATAAAGTAACACTAGCTTTATTAAGAGTAAATTTCAGGATTGGGAGCACATATACACCCGTGATGGATTCATGTCAATGTACTGCAAAACCAATACGGTATTGTAAAGTAAAATAAAGTTAAAAAAAAAAAAAAGAGTAAACTTCTGTAGATTGAACATAAAGGCTGTTTTCATTTTCTGTTCCAAGATACTCTTTGGGCAGCTTGCATAATCACAGGAAAGATGTTTTTTAATCCTTTTTATGCCTGAGGACTCAGAAGTTGCTGCTCTGAGGTCAGCATTTAAATTCCACCAACAGTGAGGGACTTAGCAGGGGTAGGTTAGGCGTTCTGTTCCTGCTCACAGAGTGAATGGTCTGTTTCACTGGGCCCTTCCGTCAGGCTCTGCAGTGGGGAGGGGGCGCGGGCGGCCGGGGTTCTCAGGTCAGGCCGAGCACCCGCTTCAGCGGTGCTGGTGTTCTCACAAGCCCAGACTTATGGCAGCACGAATCTTGGAGGTTGATGTTATATAAGATTGCAGAAATTTAAAAATAAATGAATAAAATATTGTAGAAATACAGTTCTTGACAACATGGAAAAAAAAATTGTGAACACTTTCCTCCTAGCCTGAATCATTCTGACTGATTTAAGCAAAATTATTTTAAGTAGATCTGATTTGTTCGAAATAGAGTGTTTGATTTTCAAATAATTGGTTTTTGTTGTTGTTTATGATTCATCTCCAACCGGGAGTTATTTATGGGTTTAAAATAGATGTGGTTTATTAATATTTCACCTCATTATTTCAATACATAAAATGACATTAATGTAATTATATTCTTGGTCAGATAAAGGCTTCCTTTGTGAAGAGCTCTGGTTTGTGTATTTGTTTCATGTTGAGCTTTAGGAGAACTGAATCACAGGATAAATGGAGTCAGGATCACGGAAGATGTACAGGGGGTACCTTGATACCCTGGCGGGGGCCCTCACTTTCATGGTTATCCAGCGAGCAGTTCCTGGAATCACATGGTGCCTAGGGGCTTCCGTGCCTCTAACCTATTAACCCAGTTATATCCTTCCAGGAGATACTCTGTCCCCACCACCCACCATGGTCATTTTCAGCAACACCGTTCATGGTGGGCTTCAGCCTGAGGAGTTGGTTTATCTGGGACACCATGGGAGGGAGTGACATTTTACATGTAGAACTGGAGAGCTCCCTGGCACCGGGGAGGAAGAAGATCCAGAAGAGAACGGGCTGGGAGTCATGAGAAACAAGAGCTAGAAAGAGGGGGGCAGCTCCTCCGAAGTCCAGCTGGCAGGTTGGCACGTGTGGGGCAGGGCATCTGGGGAGACTCCCCCACCTCTGCTGGAGCGGGTCATCTAGTGAACACGGACGTCCCATGTCATCCCCACGGGCCGCCTCTGCTGGGCAGGGGAGGAGTGGCACATTCGTCACCCAAGGAAGCAGGATGAATCAGGGCACGGTTCCACCCCCAAGCTGGCCCAAGCGATGGCACCAAGGAGGGAGTCTTTGTCCATGAGTGTGACCCATGGGCGGGGCGTCAGCCCCTAGGACTGGCCGGCTGGCTGCCCGGAGGTGGGGTTAGAGAAGACGGTGAGTGCACTGGTAGGCATGCTGAACACGAGGTGCCCGAAGGGATGGCAGGTGGGCGTGTCCAGGACGGGCTGAATTTCTGAGTCTGAAGATGAGGGAAGAGCCTGGGCTGGCCCTCCTGGAGTCAGGTGTTCTCAGGTGTCCCCAGAGCTGGGCACTATAGAGTCCTTCGCACGGAGGTGCTCGCCGAAGCCTGAGTCCAGTCCGCAGCCTTTCCCTCTTTCCCCGCGCCTGCCGCAGTCACCCTCTTCATTCTGCCTCCTCAACAGCCGCTCAGTTTTGCCCAAAGAGCTCCTTTTCACCTGCCCACTGAACTGAAGGATGGTTCCCCCGGCACGTTGTGTGGTTGGTATGACTTGGTGGTGGTCCAGGTGACACTGTTGCTCCCAATTCTTGGATATCAGACCCATCTGGTCCCTGTAGAGACCTCCGTCGGCAGAGGGAGGCTCTTGTTCCCTTCTAGAAGCCGGGAGGCAGCACTCTGCCACACACCGCAAGAGATGCGCCTGGAGCATCTAGATGCTTTTTGGAGCAACAACTCCTTTGTCCTGGAATGTGTAGCCCCAGGAAACAGAACAAGGTCCCTGCTGCGGTTTCCCTTTTTTTTTTTTTTAGATTTTCCAGAGCGATAGGAGAACTAATATAAGAAAAAGAAAATAACCTTTATCTTTTATGCCTGACAAATAATCAGATTACCCAGGGGATTAGATCAAAAATGAGTCATTTGTTCCTATAATTAGTTACTATAATGACCAAGATAATCTTTTGTAAGAGAATTTAACAATTAAACCGGGTAAGTAGGATTCAGCTTAGGAAATGGGTAAATAGCAAGAGGACAAGGGGAGTTTGAAGACAGAGCTGGCGGGTGTTGTGGAGTGTTGTGTTGTTGTGAGCTGTGTCCATCGGGTGTCCACCCCTGCTGTTGGGCCATAGCCAGTGTTCCCAGTGCCCCGGGGCCTGGTGCCCACCTGCCCTGGGAGCAGCTGCGGACTAGACTAGCTGCGGACTAAACTAGTCTAGTTTACTTCCCAGTTTCTTCCCAGTTTACTTCCCCTCGTATCTTTACAACACACATACGGTAGCTTTTCGCCCTAACATCCCTGATTTTGTTCACAGGTCATGTTCTCATAGAGATTTCGAGTATCCACAAGAAACTCAACGAGAGTCTTGATGAAAATGTACGTGAACAGTTTTTCTATTTATCAGATATACTTATTTTATTTTGCTTCAAGTCTCAAACCTGGTCTCAATTTTTCACTTGTGTTCACAGTTCAAAAAATTCCATAAGGAGATTATCTATGAGCTGGAGAAGAAGACAGAGCTTGATGTAAAATATATGAATGTGAGTACCAGATTTTGCTTCACCCAACTTGGGTGGAGGGTGCCCGGGGCGGGGAGCCTAGTTTTCAGGGAGGCTGTGCTCGCCTGATGGCTGAGCCTAAGGAGAGCTTCCCCACGGTTGAGTTGGTGGCGGCAGCGAGTAAGAAGGCCGCAATACCCTGTTAAAACACAGCCAGAGTAGCTGCCTGCCAGTTTGCCTGGTGCTTCAGTAAAACAGGTGCCACGTTTACCTTACAGGCGACTCTCAAAAGATACCAAGCAGAACACAGGCATAGATTAGATTCTCTGGAGAAATCGCAAGCTGAATTGAAGAAGATAAGAAGGAAAAGTCAAGGAGGACGAAATCCATTCAAATATGAATGCAAAGAGATTGAGGTAAACTTTTCAGCACTGTGTTACTTTATTTTGGGGCGGATGGTTTATACAGTTAATGGGAGGCATGCTCATCTCAGTCAGCCTATACTTTACCCATCAGACGTGCTGCTGCTGAAAGTCAAAAATAAACATTTTGACTTGGTGAGAGCTGAAGGCTGCAGAGTTCCCCAGAGTTAAGAATAATTAGTCAAGAGCACTGGTGTTTTCTCCTGACTTCTGGAGAATGATAAGCATTGTGTCCCCATTTTACAGATGGGAAAAGTGAGGCTTCAGTTAACTCACATGGTTGGCACTTGTAAATGTGATTTGATCTTGAACTTTCTGGTTCCAAAACCCATTATTTTCCAGTGAAACATGATCCTGTCCCTGGAGTAAAAGTAATATTTTATGCAAATTGCCAAGTGGAATGTAGGGCCTTTGGCAATCTCTCTCCAGGCATGGATCGGGGACCTTAATGAGAATGTTGATATGTGCTCAGATCAGGTTAGGGCTCTGTTGGTCTGTCTAATGTTTATCTGCCTTCAGCATTCACTCCATTATCAAAATAAATCAGCTGTAAAGATAGCAGGAGATAAGTGTTAGGCTGGGTAGCTGTTTGGCTCCTCATGTCATACTTGTATAATTATTATTTATTTTCCTAGTATGTAGAAACCATTACTTCTCGCCAGAATGAAATCCAGAAATTTATTGCAGATGGTTGCAAAGAAGCCCTGCTCGAAGAGAGAAGGCGCTTCTGCTTCCTGGTCGACAAGCACTGCAGCTTCTCGAGTCAGATGCGCCATTACCATGTGCAGGTGGGCGCGAGCGAGTGTTTTCCTCACATTTAAACGCCCTCCGCGTGCTTTGCCTTCCATAGGTGCCCCAGTATAAGGCAAGGGGCTCATTTTGCCAAGGAAAGAATTCTAAGGAAATCATTTTTGACCAACTTGAATGAGTAAGCTTTTAGAAATGTAGATGAAATGGTCAAATGTTTGCTTATCATGTTGAATTTAGTAACACCCATTCATATTTAATCAGTGGCTGAGAAGTGGCACTTTTTCCCCTTTTCTCACCCATGACCCAGCCTCTCTCAGACTTTCCCTGATGCATCTTCAGCATCAGTGTCTTCACCAGAACCGCGGGGTGAGTCCCGCCAGCCCGCACCCCACCTGGGTGGTCTGAGAGGCTCACCAGGGGGTCCCTGCAGCCCGTGTTGCTGGAAATCCTGCCCTAGGCCACAGACCCCGTCCCAGCTTGAGGACAGCTGGACAGGGGCCCTTCTTCACTCCCCTCAGGGTGCGTGTGTTCCTGGCGCCATCAGCCCCGTAACTAGCGTTGTCACCCTCCTTCAGCACGCGCAGTTTGAGGCTGCCCTTCCAGGAGTCATCACAAACTATGTCCTAAATTTCCTTCCCTCTTTTTTTTTTTTTTATGAAACTGTGGACTCTATTGGGCTTCTGTAAGCATCCCAAACTAGCAGTGACTGAGGCCAGATAGTCACTGTTATTCACGATGAAGTGATTTAGAGAGCACTCCATCCTGTGAGAAGCATTCTAAAAGCTTGAATATAGGGCTGCTTCCTTTTTGGGGGAAACTGGCCTTGTATGCATGCATATATCATAGGTTACATACTCCATAAACTTGAAGGAATATTCAGCTCAGTTCAGTTCAGTTCAGTCGCTCAGTTGTGTCCGACTCTTTGCGACCCCGTGGACTGTAACCTACTAGGCTTCTCGGTCCGTGGGATTCTCCAGGCAAGAATACTGGAGTGGATTGCCATTTCCTTCTCCAGGGGATCTTCCCGACCCAGGGATCGAACCCGGGTCTCCCGCATTAGAGGCAGACGCTTTAGCCTCCGAGGTCTCCAATTGTCACAGAAAAGAAAAACCTGCTGCATTCGATGATGACATCTGTCCCCAGCACTTCTCTAGTAGCTTTGGCCTTGTTTCCATGGTGAGGGTGTCCGCCGGTGGGGGCCGGAAGCAACCTTGAAGCTCTCTGTGATGACACCCCACCTCCCCCAGCAATGGGGCAACTTGGTCTATTTCCAGAGAGCTCTGGTAGTTGACAGAGTCTTCCACACACTGCACCTTGGGTCCCAGTTATGTTTTTCCGTGTGACGCAAGCCAAATTCCCTTCTTTCTCTACCAGAAGTCTCTCTGGTGCCTTCCCTGGCCCCAGCGCTTTCCGTGGCTCCTTGGACACAGCAGCCAAGGCCGTTGGTCCCTGGCGTGTCCAGGCCACAGGCAGGGGACAGGGGTGGGGCGAGAGGCAGGGTTGAGGATTCATATCGGCACCCCCAGACCACGCCTGATGAACACAGAGTCTAGATGAAAACAGTACAGTTGTTGTGAAAATAGTGTCACAAAAGGTGCTCTACTTCCCTTTTCCAACTAAATTGCCGCTTAGAAAGCAGGGTCTCATAAGGGCTCCTGGGAATCCGGGAGTCCAGTCAGAGGAAGAGCCAGGCTGTGGGAGGCAGGACAGACGCCTCCGCCTCTGGGGCTGGGCGGTCTCAGCGCCCTCTTTCTGAGTCTCTGCCGCCCAGCTGCTGCCTGCCCGAGGCCCCCGCCGGCCTGTGGTTAGGACTTCCACTCAGCACTGCGCTGACCAGAGAACCACCACGCGCCGCCTCTGGTCCCCCGTCCCGTAGAGCACCTTCTCAGGGCAGGTCCGAGTCACCCCTCCAGCGCGCCAGGCCTCTTTCTCGGGGGTTACGTCCACTCCTGGCCCTCTTGCTCCATCAGAGGCACTTCTCATGGAAGGGGTGGGAGGAAGACAAAGACACAGGGGTCGGCAGTTCTCAGGCCCCTGAGAAACATGGGGGTTAACACAGATTGCTCCACCTTTCGTCTTAGTTCTGAACTTCTGAACCATCGTCAATCCTTGTATTAGCCTGAACTCTACCCACACTGAGGGAGATGGGAAATCCCTTTACAATAGGAGCCTACATGCTCCTCAGCAAATAAGACACAGCAGATCCTCACACTGCTTCCGCTGCTCCCAGAATTTAACTCCTCACTCCCGCACTTCGGTGGAGAGCCAGGAGTCTGAGTAGTGGCAGTTACCATCTGCGTCAGTCCTTCTAACAGCACACGCTTGTCTGTCTTTGGTTTCGTTTCTTTTGGATTGAAAGTCTGCAGAACTGATCAATTCCAAACTGCCTCGGTGGCAAGAAACCTGTGGTGATGTCACCAAAGTGCCAGAGAAAATCATGAACATGATCGAAGAAATTAAGACCCCGGTCTCCACCCCGATGTCCGGAACACCCCTGCCTTCACCCATGATCGAGAGAAGCAGCATGGTAAGAGCTAGTTGTCACCTCAAGATTTCAGCCAGATTTGCACAACAGAGCAAGGCCGCCTTTGTTAGTGGAAATCACGGGCCACCCGTATCACTTCCAGGGCCTACCTTTCCTCACTGCAACTTCATCCTTCTAGCAGCTCAAACACCAGACGTGGCCCCTCTCCCTCCCC
Organism: Cephalophus harveyi; assembly: GCA_006410635.1. Classification (NCBI taxonomy): domain Eukaryota; kingdom Metazoa; phylum Chordata; class Mammalia; order Artiodactyla; family Bovidae; genus Cephalophus; species Cephalophus harveyi. The sequence goes on from SJYT01062810.1 coordinate 112,664, forward strand.
GAGGCTGGGCCTGTCCCCAGACACACGCTGTTGCCTGCCACTTCCCCCCCCGCCCAGTGCCAACCGCTGTCCCTATAGAGATGCCTTTGACAGTCTGGCCCATAACACAGCAGGCAGGGTGATCCTGGCTGGATCGCAAAGGCCAGAACCTCAACAGGCAGCAGAATGTTAGCGACAGAGGAGTCTGAAAACTTTCAGGGAGGGGAAGATGGATTACATATTACAAAGAAAAGAGAATCCCACTGAAACCAGACTTCTTTTTAGAAAACTAGGTGTCAGAAAGTAATGGACTAATGCACTCAAAATTCTGTGGAAAAATACTTTTAAATGGAGAAGCCTCGAGCCAAGCAGCATTTAAAAGGGAGCCTCGAAACCCACAGAGACAGAAAGTAGATGAGTGCTGTTCAGGGGCTGGGGGAGATGGGGAGGAACTGCTTAAAACAGCGAGGGACTTCCCCGGGGGCCAGTGGGTAAGACTCTGCACTTCCACTGCAGGGGCCGAGGGTCCAATCCCTGGTCAGGGAACTAAGATGCACGGGGCAGCCAAAATAAATAGACCAAAGAAGGGGCTGTTCTTACCATAATTAAGAATGGGGCATTACCCTGCAAACAAGAGAATTTGGGGAAGAAAATGGAATTTAAAGCATGTAATGCAAAACAGCCCTGGGGCTCGATCTCTAATGCCATTGCTGTGTTATACTCGGATTAAACTAATAAGGAATTTTTTACAGGTTGGGCAAGATTGTGACAGTCTTTCTAAATACCCACCAAAGATCCCCGCAGCTCCTTCAGCCAGAGCCTTGACCAGCCCTTTGATCGATCTGTTTAAGAACCCAGCCACAGTCGCACAGAACTCAGAAAGAAAAAATAATTTAACAGGTGAGCTGTTTAGTTGAATTTCCTTTACAATACCTTTAAATTTCTTAAATATTTAGGTAGGTGTGCCTTGAGATCTACATCCATAGGGTCACAAAGAGTCGACCATGACTGAAGCAACTTAGCACACATGCACATTGTGAGCTAGAAGTAAATACGCGTGTGTGGTAGCACCGGCTCCATGCTGGCTCAGGGGAACTCACACCTCCAGACAGGGTCCAGGTGGATTCTAAAAGTGTAAGACATGTTGCGTCAACAGATAGTACTTCTGTATGCTGATGGATGTTTCCATAGAGTAAACACACTATTGAAAGGTGTCACATTTTCAGTCCATGCAGTAGAACAGAGCCTCACGCTGCGTTCCATATCCACTGGCAGCTGAGATAAAATCTCTTTCCAATGAAATGATGGAACAGATGATAGGAATTCACATATCACAGCTGTGGTTCCTGGTCTCACCAGTAGGCTTCGATTGAATTATACTCAGTGTTCTTCGTCATCTCTAACAGAGCATGTCAAAATTCTCCAAGCCAGGCTTCAGCAATACGTGAACCATGAACTTCCAGATGTTCAAGCTGGCTTTAGAAAAGGCAGAGGAACCAGAGATCAAATAGCCAACATCCGCTAGATCATGGAAAAAGCAAGAGATCATTGGAAGGACTGATGCTGAAGCTGAAACTCCAGTACTTTGGCCACCTCATGCGAAGAGTTGAGTCATTGGAAAAGACTGTGATGCTGGGAGGGATTGGGGGCAGGAGGAGAAGGGGACGACAGAGGATGAGATGGTTGGATGGCATCATTGACTTGATGGACGTGAGTTTGGGTGGACTCTGGGAGTTGGTGATGGACAGGGAGGCCGGGCGTGCTGCAATTCATGGGGTCGCAAAGAGTCGAATACGACTGAGCAACTGAACTGACTGAACAAAGCATCTCATGCTTTCTGTAGGCTTCGGTTTCAACTGTTAATGTTTCTTAACACAGCTGACATGCTCTGAATAAATCAGGAACACGTCTTGTCTGCAGGCATTTCTGATGGCTTCAGCCAGGCTCCACTCTTGCCTGCAGAGCCTTTGGCGTCCAGGACCTCAAGACCGCGGTGGCACTGGGCGTGTGGGGGTCTCACAGGCCCCTTGGGGGAGAAGGTCATGGCAGTCACACAGGGCTCTGCTAGCGAGAGTCCACAGGGTGTCCAGTGCGTGCAGCTGTTGGGGAAGAGATGAGACTTTCAGAGTGTCAGCTACAAAGATGACACTGTAGGCACTCACCTTTGAAGACTGAGTTCTGTATATATAACATAAGGTGAAAGCATACAGCACTGTGTGCGGCCCGGTCATTCACATGATTCTTTGGTTCTTGTTGGAAAAGCTAAATGAAAATCACTGGATTTGGCGCAAACTTGATAATTAGAGTAGGTGGCATGTCAAGCAGAGTTTACATTGTAGTGTCAAAAATTTCCGAGGACGATGCAGAAAGAGATTCTGCATTGTTTTATAGTAAATAGTAGGCTAGCAAAATTTGAGTGGAAAAAAAGGTATCTGGAAAAAAACGTCTCCATTCCATTTTTTTTGCGGGCATTGGGGTGGGCTGGTAAAGACCAGCCCGCGTTTGAGCTGAGGCCTGACAGCGCAGCGATGGCTGTGGAGCTGGGCCACCCGCATCGGGCTCATCTGGTTCCCGGCTCTGCCTGGGCGCCGAGGGCGGGGCTGGTACACGGGAGGCGGGGGCGGCACGTGCTGCCCCACTCGCGGATGAGCGGCCACGCTGTCCCCAGCGTCTGCCTCTCTTGTGGCACAGACCCTGGGCGGTTTGGTCTGAGCTGGTGCCTGACAGCGCTTCCGCGAGCTGTGGTGGGCGAGCGGGCCAGGGAGAGGCGCAGGGCGGGTGGGTGGAGCACTGGCCTCTATGAGCCGTCCCAAGGGACTCCGTAAGGATGAGGCTGGGCCACGCAGCTTTATCCTCTTGATCTGGAGAGCCTTCGGCCACAGGGCTCCTCCTCCAAGAGGCCTCGGGCCAGGCTTAGGTGCCGTCCCTGTCTGTTGCTGTCTGTCCAGCCGCAGGTGGAAGTGTAGGGATAGAACCAATTGGCGTCTCAGTGAAATGAGTGTGCTGGTGACATGGGGTGGCCGGGTTTCTGGGGTCGGCACCTTTGAACTTGCCCAGTCATCCTTCTTGGAAAAGTCATCACTCTCCTGCTCGCTTCCGACAGGTTCTTCCGTTGACCCCAATTTGCCGCGATCAGTTTCCGTGGCCTCCGGACTGAACATGGTGAAAAAGCAGAAAGTGAAAACCATCTTTCCGCATACGGCCGGCGCTAACCAGACCCTGCTCGGCTTCGCACAGGGAGACGTCATCACGCTGCTCATCTCCGAGGAGAAGGACGGCTGGCTGTACGGGGAGCATGACAGCACCAAAATGTGGGTCCCGGGCCGGGCTGTCCACACCCCGAGGGCTCCTGTCGAGGCCATCCTTGAGGGCAGATAAGCGCCTCCACCCCAGCGAGGTCACACTTTAGTGACAGTTTTAGCCTAGTTAGCTGCCGTTAGTCTACCGCATTGTTCCCAAGCTGTTTTCTGTATGTGTGTGTATATAGAGATAAGTTTTTTAAAAATTTTGGCCACACTGCATGGCACATGGGATCTTAGTTCCCCAACCAGGAATTGAGCCCCTACCCCCTGCACTGAAGCATGGAGTCTTAGCCACTGGACCACCAGGGAAGTCCTATAAATTTGATGCACGAATAGGAGTCAGCTCTGAAAGTAAAGGCACTCGTTTGTATGTGACTTCAGATTTCTCAGGATAACGCTCTGTGAGATCTGGCACGTGAGTAGTGTAAATGCCAGTGTCCTCATTCCAACTGTGTGCACAAGCCTTCCAGAAGGTTAAATTGAGTTTCTGTGTAGATTATTCAGGTACTAAGTTTAAGCCAAAATGGAAACAAAAGACACAAAGGGGATCCAAATAGAAATGACGTGTATGTAAGACGCCTCTGATGGGATGGAATGCAAGTGGCCCAGCCGACGCCCCCACCCGTGGCCCCGAGCAGTCCCCAGGCCATTCCAGGCATGTCTGTGGCCTGCGTGTCCGCCGCCAGCACCCCAGCAAGGTCGTCTTCCCCCCGCTCTCCACCTGCAGGAGGGGCTGGTTCCCATCATCCTACACGAAGCTGCTGGAGGAGAACGAGGAGGAGGCCGCGAGCGAGCTGGCGCCAAGGTAGGAGCGCCTGCAGCTCGGCCAGCGGGGCCCACAGGACCCCGGGTCCCCAGGCGTGTGGGGGTGGAGCTGGACGAGCGGCAGAGCCCGCGGCGATGCCACGGCCGGGCTGGCAGGTGCTGCTCCACGTCTGTTCCTTCCCGATTGCCTGTGGTCCTGGCGCTATACCCTCTTCTGGGAAGAGACACCCCCTTCGTGGCCCACGGCCCCTCCCAGTCCCGCTGCCCCACAGTGAAGTCCCAGGCCACGCGCTCGGCCTGTCTGCACTGGTGAACATGTGCCCTGGAACATTCTCCCATGCTTGCCCTCTTCTCTCTTTCCCTCGCCAGCCACCTGTCTTCAGTCCCCTCTCAGGCCTTTCCTCTGCCCTCTGCTCAGACACGGGGTCCTCGGGACCCGCCCTCGTCCTTTTTCCTTCTCGTGCTCCCTGAGCCACCGTGTCTGCTCCTGTAGCTCAAGTCACATCGAGGGATTTCACTCAGCGCCTCTGTGTCCCACCCAGGAATGACTGGCACTGCCAGGAGCTGGCCGCTTGCACTGACCAGGTCATTTCTTTCTCACACAACCTTGCGAGGTGGGGTCCCGGTTGAAAATTGAGGAAACGGGCACAGGGAGCCAGAAGTGATGGAGCCAGGATGAGACTAATGTAGGCAGGTCTCTTCCAGCCAAAACGGGAAGACCTCTGTGTGGGTTAGCTGGCTGTCCTGCGGGTCCTCAGAAACATGTCCCAGCGGAACGTGGCGTCACCTTGACCACAAACCGCCTTGGCCACAGTGTCTGCCGTGTCAGAACAACCCCCTGACCCATCCTGCTATCCCCAGGACCACAGACACTGCCCCAAGTCCTTCCGCGACCCTTGCTCACGGCCAGCTGTGTCTCTATCCCTTGCAGCACAGCTCAGCTGCCATTGGCCAAGAAACAAGACTGAGTGTCTTTAGGGTGTTAAACTCTGGTGTGCTTTCGCTGTAGTTTCTTCTTAAACTGGATCAAGAGTCAGCCTCTAATGGAGCTAGTTTTCTCTCCTTTTGTCAGGTCTTTTAAAGAATCTCTTTTGAGTGTACATGTGCAAGCCAGCAGAAACACTGGCACTCCAGAACTGTTGCCTGGGAAATCGCTTGCACAGAGGAGCCTGGCGGATTACAGTCCAGGGGGTCACAAAGAGTGGAACGTGACTTAGCGACTAAACAGTCAGTCAAGAAGCACTGCAGTGCTGTGTGCTAATCTCCTCCCGCCTCACCGCTTGGCTCTCTAATCCACGCGGTTCCTGCGGGAGCAGACGCGGGATGCCTGGGGTGCGGGGGCAGGTCTCCTCTAACCCGAGTCCTCTGTTCCCATCGCTAGCTTGGCGCCTGTCCGCAGCGTGAGCACCACGAACTTGGCAGAGAAGAGCACCGTCGTGATCCCCCCGCCGGACTACCTGGAGTGTCTGTCCATGGGAGCAGCCACCGCTGAGAAAGGAGACGTCTCCCAGAAGGCTTCTAACCATAACGCCCCAGCACCCAAACCAGAAAGCATGCCTCCTGTGAGTAGGGCCCCGATCTGCCGGGCGGGCTGTGGGGTGCGGGGCCCCTTTCCCTCCGAGCAGGAAGGGGGTGACCCTTGGGCAGGGTACGCACTTGCTCCCAGGACCTGCAGATTCAGTCTGTCATGCAGCCTTTCAGCCACCTTAACTTCTGTGGTCCTCTTTTTATTTCATCTGTAAATGATGGCTGGCACCCATGAGGTCCACTGTTTCCCAGGCTGTGTCTGGTTTCAAGCTCTCCCTTTTTTTGATCATGTCTGCAATCCTTTTGTCCGGTAATCACCTTTCTCTGCACTTTCTTCAGTTTTCATATCGTTTTCTGGAGGGAGACTGAAGGTCCACAGTAGTGATCTAATCACCACACCTTCAGGAACTGCGCCATGTAAGCCTGGGACTGGGACAGAGGCCATGAGTCACTTCATCATCCCAGAGGCAGTGGCTCTGTCTCCGAGCCAGGCCCGGTGGGCTCTGGAGGAGCCGAGATCAACAGTCCAGCTCTGGCTCTTGGAGCTTAGGCTCTAGTGACAAGATAAGCAGCAGACAGAGAGAGACACGCATGTCAGAGCTGGGAGCTCCGTGGGGGAATGGAGCTGGGTGCCATGAGGACAGGGGGTGTGGCAACAACTTGGATGGAGGTCAGGGGTCAGTTTTCCTGGGATGCTGACTCAGTGATGAGGTGGGCTGTGTCCACAGCTGTGGAAGCATCTGGAAAGCAGAGACGGCCCGGTGCCCCCACTGGCCCCGCCAAAAGCTCTGGGCCAGGACCTTAGCTGGGGCGATTCCTGGGGAGCGCTGCCTGCCGAGGCCACCTCCGCAGCCAGAGCCATTGTCCTGAGGTGGGTGCGACCCCCGAGACCAGGAGCCAAGGGAGGCGCCTCCCAGACAGGAGGAGCCAGAAGTTTACAGCTCCTGGCGGGGTGTGCTCGGCAGGAGTCTAGAGGGGGTTCTTGTCGTCTTTCCCACAACATAGATTATATAGCAGAGAAGGCGGAGAGGATGGAGGAAAAGGGGGTGACTGAGAAGGAAGGGGCTGGCCCACCAGGAGCAGGGACGCGGGTCCCCTGTGCCAGCGGGGAGGGCAGCCTGGGGGGGTGGTGGCCGACACCTGCTATCTCAGCGCCACGAGAAAGGTCGCCCTCAGACAGGGCGGGCAGAGTGGCACTGAGCAGGTTTGAAAGAAGAGAACCTGTGCCGTAGCTGTTCTCAGAGGGGGACGGGGAGCGTGCTCCGGAGACAGGGCACATAGGCGGCTGGTGCTGCAGTGAGCCTGGGCCGCATCACTGCTGCTGCCTCGTAGTGGGTTTGCTCTCTCTGTGGTGCTTGCAGGAGCCATGCACCCCACAGGGTGTCACCACCCCCAGGGGCCTCTGTTCGCCTCTGAGTGGTGCCGGGCGGAGTCGGTTACAGGGAATGAGGCTCTGAAAGATGGGCCCTGGGTACAGGGGGACCATGCCTGCCTCCTCGCAGGCTGCTGTGCGGGTGTGGGTCTGGAAATGCCATTTTAGAATCTCATTCAGAAATGTCTTTGGCTTCTCTTCCTAGATAAGCACACTGCGTGACTCCTTGTTTTCACTGTTATCACTGCAAATCACTCCAGCAATTACTTTCAGAAGGATAGGGAGCTTTCCCATTTTGTTGGTGAGAGATGTCAAAACTGGAGACGCTGCTTGAAAGGGCAGATCAGAAATGCTATTTCATTAAAGGGTCTGGTATATTTTAAAACAATACTCAAACTATTTGGAAATGATCTTAAGGCACTTCTAAAAGCATAAAAATTCCTTTTGCTGAAAAAAAAAAATCACCTTACAATTTGCATGTCACAAAACTCAGGATCCAGGCGCACAAGGCCTGGGCCTGCTGGTCTGCAGTATCTTCTTCTAGATTCGATTTTCAGCTTTTTTTATGGAAAAATTCACACACACATGAAAGTGGAAAGAATAATCTACTGATTTGTTCCCCCAGATATATATATAATTCATTTATAATTCTTGTTTCATCTCCTCCTTACACATTCCCAGATCAGCAAAGCCAATTCCAGACTTCGTATTATTTCATCTGTAAATATGTTAAAGGTCCTCTTTTCTCACAAAACCAACTATCATATCGTTTAAAATTGACATTAACTCCTGGATATCATCACCTGGTCACTTCAAATTTCTGATTGTCTCATTAAAAATTTCTTGATTGTATTGTTGTTTGAATCTGGGCCCAGGCCAGCTCCCCACCATCGCTGGTGGCCTGGCCAAGTCTCATGACTCGCCTTTCTGGACCTAGAGATCTCCCCCAACTCTTTTTCCGTGTCATCTCTATGTAGAAAGCCCAGGTACTAGTCCTGGAGGCTGTCCCCAGTCTGGATTCTGCTGGTTACGTCCACATGGTGTCCTTTATTGAGTTCCCCCTTTTCCCTTATTTCCAGCCTGGGAAATAAGCCATTTCCCAGGCTGGTGAATCTGCCGTTGTTGTTTGTTGGCTGGTTTTGTGTGGTGGGAACGTTCCATCTGTGGCGGGGGCCAGTCCACCTGTGGGCCAGTCTGGTGGTTTCCTTCTGTCATGACAACCATTGATGATAATGACCACCCAGCTCTGTGACTTAAGGTTGCACAAACAGGCCTCAGATGCAATGGCTTAGCTTCCAGAGCATCTTGATAAAGCAAGTCACATGAACTTTTTGGTTTCCAGTGCATGTAAGAGTTATGTTTCCATACACTGCAGTCTATTGCGTGTGCGATAGCGTTGTGTCTAAAAAAGCAATGTATATACCTTAATTTAAAAATATCTTATTGATAAAAAAATGCCAATTAGCTGAGTTTTCAGTAAATCGTAGTAGTGACACTGAAGACCACTAATCAGTGATCACTATGACTATGATAATAATGAAAAGCCTGAAATATTGCAACATGTGACAGAGAGACATGAATTGAGCAAATGCCATTGGAAAAATGATGCCAAGAGACTTGCCACAAACCTTCCATTAGTAAGGAGAAAAACCCAAACAGTATCTGTGAAGCACAGTCAAGTGCAATAAAATGAGGTCTGCCTGTATACTGCCTTTTAAGGTAAAAGAATCTTGCCCTAAAATCATAGCTAACACTGGAATTATAAATGAAAACACATTTTAGCTAACAGCACGGAATTCAGAAGAAAACATGTTTTAACTTTCAATGTTTTTACCACGTGGATGAAGCTCAGTGAAGAAGGCATCGGTGTGGTTCTCACCACACTGAATGGATAGAGTGAAAAAAAACCCTGGCTTTAGATGTCGGCACAGTCCGCGATGATATTCGTTATTAAGCATTTGGCAGTTTAAATGAGCTCTAACTTTATTTTTAAACCTCCCTGTTGGCTGGATCATAACAGACTGTCAGAACCAGGAGGCTGTCTTGAAAAGCACGAGGACCAGCTGGGGAGCCTTGTACACTGCGCCCACCTTTTTATTCCTTCACTTCCTTGAGCAGCAGAGCCTTAAGCACGTCTCTCTCCCGAGGCCCAGGATGCCTGCGGCCGCCTCCCGCCGTGGCAGGTCCTCGTGGAAGCTGCTGCCCTCCCACCAGGACCGGGTGTGCGGCCTAAGCTCACCCCCTGGGCTCCCGTCTATCCAGTCCTGGGGGCCCCCAGGCAGAAGCCTGCTCCCCGCTGTGTCCTGCTGCCCTCGAGTCAGTAACTTACGGTCTCCCAACAAAGCCTGAAACCCAATGGCTTCACTGGTGAATCCTGTAAAACGTTCAAAGAAGAATGAATGCCAGACCTGCTCCAGCTGTCCTTGCACGTGAAGAGGAGAGAACTCCTAACTCATTGTGTGAGGCCGGCGCAGCCCTGGTACTCGGGTCAGGGCCCCTTATTTCTATCTCACAGGCCTGAAGGCCTTTTGCAGTCTTTGATTTTATCGTGATTCAGTTCAGTTCAGTCACTCAGTCGTGTCTGACTCTTTGCAACCCCATGAATCGCAGCACACCAGGCCTCCCTGTTCATTACCATCTCTCGGAGTTCACTCAGACTCATGTCCATCGAGTCCATGATGCCATCCAGTCATCTCATCCTCGGTCGTCCCCTTCTCCTCCTGCCCCCAGTCCCTCCCAGCATCAGAGTCTTTTCCAATGAGTCAACTCTTCTCATGAGGTGGTCAAAGTACTGGAGTTTGAGCTTTAGCATCATTCCTTCCAAAGAAATCCCAGGGCTGATCTCCTTCAGAATGGACTGGTTGGATCTCCTTGCAGTCCAAGGGACTCTCAACAGTCTTCTCCAACACCACAGTTCAAAAGCATTAATTCTTC